>WBNH01001366.1:0-49247 GCA_013401255.1 Urocolius indicus
TTTTTTTTCTGTTGTATCCACTGGCAGGAAAAGGGATAATGGAATGAAGCCAGAACACAAAAAGTTCTGTTTAAACATAAGAAAAAATTTCTTTCCTCTGATGGTGAGGGAGCCCTGGCACAGGTTGCCCAGGGAGGTTGTGGAGTCTCCCTCTCTGAAGGTTTTCAAAACCCGCCTGTACATGTTCCTGTGTGACCTGATCTAGGTTGACCTGCTTTAGCGAGGGGTTGAACTACATGATCTCAAAAGGTCCCTTCCAACCCCTACCATTCTATGATCCTGTGAATTTTTCTCTGTGTGTGTGTGTGTGCATGCACATGACCATATACTAGGTAGTTACCAGCTGGTAGTAGCTGGGAGAGGTGAATTTGCAGTGTAATGATGTAGTGATGTTCATGGCCACAGGCAGAGAAGGAATAAATCCCCCAGGATACCTGTCCAGAATTAAGGTGCTCCTCTTTTGCAAGAATTGCTGCAGCCTTGCAGTGCTGTGGAGACATTGAGGAAAAAAACAGGATGCGTGGACATGGTGTGCTCAGAGCAGTTACACCAACAAGGCTTGTGAGCAAAGAATAAGGAGTGAAAAAAATCCTAGCAACCCTACTTCCTAAGCCAAAAGTGCTGGGCTGCAGGCATCAAAGTGGACTTCTTTCAGCTGTTCTCAACATCAAGTCCTTCATGAATAAAGAAAAATCTTTGTAGGAGAGAAGTCATTCAATCTAGTTAAAACCAGTGCAAAACTATTAGATACACTGACACTCTGCTTAGCACTACTGGGCTCCATGTGCAAACAAACCCAAAAGCAAGGAACACGTGCCAGGAACAAATCAACTCCAAATGCAACGCAAGGTGGGCTAGTGCTCTGCTCTTCTCCTTGCTCTCATCTCTACTCCCCAACACCAGAACCAAAATTCAGAGCAGCTGCCTAAGGCTGCAGAATATGACCGCAAATGAAGGCAGCTGCCTTTCTGCCATGCCTAACTCAGAGCAGGTTGCAGTGCCACATTGCGGGAAAGCTGCTGAAGGGAAAGCTGCCAGGAGTATCTGACAGATGGCTTCAGGAGAAAGTGTCTCTTAGTCACACCTTTCCTATGCATGCCTTCCTTGCTCCTTTGCCTCTCTGCTGGGAAGGGACTTCAAGACACCCTCAGTTTCTGATGCCTGCTTGTGAGTCAGGCATCCTGTTTTCCCAATTCACTATCATCCTGTTCTCCCTTTTACCCAAGAACTGGAGGAAGGTAATGGAGAGATGGGAAAATGGAGAGAGAGGAACAGATAAACAGAAAAACAAGGTGGTAGGAGCACAGTCCAACAGGGCACAGGCAGCGCTTGGGTGAATGCTACTGCATTTCCTCACTTGGTTCAGACATGAACCTCATGGCCTTACTCTTAAGCTGGTGCATCATCATCAACACCCAGAGCTTCTTAAAGAAACAGAAGGCGTCTATTGCTCTGACACCGCTAGAGGCTAGGATCCTACAGAGGCTGAAGAATGCGCTCTTAACTTCTCTGTATGATGCAAGAACTTCTCTGGGTCCTTTCCCCTGCTGCAGATACTCTGCCCACCATGACATGGATAAGAGAGGTGTGTCAGTGACACTCCAAAGCCATGGGATGCCCTAGTAGCCCTGGGCTGCTCATTGCAAGCGTTATTTCTATTTTCTTCAACTGACCTGATGAACTTGGTGTAACAAACCCATGGTGAGATGAGTGTCATCGCTGAGCTTGCTGAACTGTGCTCTCCTGTGATGAAACCAGTGAGTCATCCCTAACTTGTGTCTTCCCTAAGTATTATCTTCTCAATGTTAGCCTCCTTCCACGGGTACTTGCACAATTGTCATGGAAATAATGTGAAGCTATTTCTTACTATGACAGATGAATTGCTAAGTGTGAAATGTCTCTTCACTGGTAGTGTTTACTAAGATCCTTCTGGAAATGATATGCATCTTCCAGCGGGCTGTAGATTGGCAGTTAAGAGCTGAACATAAATGGGAATTCCTGCTTGCAGAACAGGAGATAAACAGCAGGAAAGAGCAAAGTATATCTCTGGCCCACAAATGAAGTGACATTCTTCAGCATTTTTGCCTGCTTTGTGCAATTTCATGGAATGTATTTAATTACTTTCCATTATAAATGAGACTTAAATTAGACAAAAGTGCTCAGAAATCTTCTCTTCATTGCACAGCTATATTAACTTTAGAATGTCACAAATGTCAGAATAAAACATTTGTATTCTTCTCTTTATTGGCTAAAATTTGTCTGTGGTTGTAAATCCACAGAATTCAATTAGATTACACCAGATAGCAATTAGATCCTGTTTGTGTAGGTTCTAAGGTGAAAAGATTTACTAATGGCCCTAATTCCTTTATTTCCAGAGTTAGTTATCAAATTAATTTAAACTATATTCTGCCTTCAGTGTCATGACAGCTATTGACAAAAATGGAGGCAGAGGAAAATCAGATCCCACGTGGAAAATCTTCCACTCCATGTTAGTTATTCTAGGCGTAATCTGAAAATGCAGCATGATGAAAACACACAGCTTTTACCTGGCCTCCCTCTGACCTAGATTCTCTCTCGGGCTGGGTCTCTCTATATGCTTCGGCCAGTTTTGCGTTCAGTAGGTCAGCCCATTTTTCCACTGTTTTGAGACTCATGACCCACCTTATACCACACAGTACAGCAGAAGCAGTGAGATTTGTCTGTTTTTCATCTGCAAAGTGTGGTTCTTCTCTGTCAGCCTTTCACATTCACTCGCAGCTTCAGGTGGAGGTGTTTGCTAGAGTGGTCATTGGGTGATATTTGTCGTCCAGAACTTCAGACTGAGCTGTGTAGGCTCCAGGAAGGGCTTCAGAGCAGTGGCAAGCAGAACAAGGCTGCAAGTGCCAATTCTGAAAATATCTGTGTTTAATAAGTTCTCGTGCAGCAAAAGAGAGTCAAAGCATTCCACTGAAACCTCTAAACCGGATCTCTCGCTGGCTCCTTTGGGATGAAAGGCACTGCAGAAATGTAAGATGTTATTGCAATTGACCACATCAATATGGCTCAGTACCACGTGGGGAGGCATTGTTTAGAATGACAATGCAGGTTTGCTTAACCTTCACTAAAGTCATGCTGTTCTGGAGCTTTTGCGTGGAGTCTGGGGAGGTGATGGCTAATGCTGACTCTAGTTTCCTGTAGTTTCCTCTCTGTAAATGAAATAGACAGAAGATATATGATTATATCAAAGTAACTCTGCAGTACCCCAACTGAATATGTGAAAACACTCTATGCTACTGTAAATCTGCCAAAGTTTCAATGAATTCAGTGGATTTATTCCAGATTTCTTGTCACTAAGTCCAGAATTTGTCCTAATTGTTATTCACTGACTAGTAGGGTCAAAAGTCCTCTCTTTCTGTGGGAGTCTGCATTTATAGGTATACCTGTGCTACCAGGTTAGCTATGGAGGTATTAACTCTGCATCAGGGGTATAAGTCTGAGAGATGAGCATCATTAAGCCAGAGTGCTCCAAAGCACAAGTTCTGGAAGATGTCATTATAATATACTGCATCCCTTGGCTTGTTATGTCTCTTTTGACCTAGATCTCATGGGTCCAGAAAACCACTTCTTCTAAGTTCAGCTTAGATCTTCTTTCCCCTGCAGCCAAGCATTAATTGAGCAAAGTTCCCTGAGCTCATTTCTATGAATATTGAGTGGATATGTCAGTGAGATTCTTTCTGAACCCTCAGAGATCTCATTTGCTCTGGCACCTGTAGTCTCCATCAATTTTACTTTGTCTAGCCTGAAACATATTTGTACCCATTGTTTTTCACCTGTTTTTACATAAATGGAGGCTAATGGCTGAAGAATGAACAAAGTTCAGGGAGAAACATTTCATACTCTGTTTATCCATTCCTTATTTACATGCTCCTTGTTTACTCATGATTCAGATCTTTCTCCAGAAGGAGCTTGAGAAAAGATTGAATCAAAACCGAGCTATATCAGAAAACTGGGAAGCACTAAATGCTTTGTTCATTTACATATAGCACTGATGTATAGAAATAGAGCTGATACCAAGGGAAAAAAAATAAAGCAAGAAACTGACATGGAAAGATTGGAGAAATGTCACAGTCAGGTTCTGCAATGACTTCCAACAGTGTTACTGACTCCAGACCAGTCCCAGAAGACCATCTTCTTTATTAGTTTCTAGGTATCTGTCATTTTCTGCTATTTGTGTTACTGCTGATTATTATTAATTTCTTTTCAGGAAAAAAAAAATGAAGGGGAAAAAGGAGAACAAAAGAATAGGAAGGCAGAAGTGTCTGCAGTGAGACATAAGCTGTCTCTTTCAGCATCTTCAAACCTCTTCCTAGAATAGCTGGCCTTTCCAGGCTTCTCTCTCAAGCTGCACATTTTCTACCCTTCCTCATGTCCAAATGCACAAGGGAAGTGTTTCAGATAAGAAAGGATTTTCTCAAAATGAACAAGGAAGCCCCAGGAGGTTGTTTAATTGAAATACCCAAAAGCATACCTATCCCCTAAAAGAATGAAACAAACTTTGGAAGGTTCTGAACACTCTCAGTTGCTTTCTCACCAGGTGCCTTGGACTGTGAGAGACTCTGTCTTCCATGTATCCTTTTTCCTTCCATCTGAAGCAGAAATAGACAGGAGATATCACCTGCCTGCAAAACTCTCAGATCGCTAACTAGGTGGATTTGTGTGTTTTCATCCTTGAACAGCTTGCTGCTTTTCTGCTCCTTCTTGCTCATAGGGTGATGTCAAAAATGTCATTCCTTATGAAAGCTAGGAGGAAAGGACAATGTCAATGTGTGATGTGTAGGGATTGTGACAAGGAGAAAGGCCACAGATATAGGTCTAATATCACTAATAATAAGTGAGGCAGCATGTAGGTCTTTGGAGAGAAAGGCAGCACTTACAGGATTCTGGGCAGGTGGAATTCAGTCCTGCTTTGGGGGTTAATTACACCAATTGGCCAAATACATCCTGCCATTTCACCTTTTATGATACATTAGATCATTTCAAACATTTAACCTTGAAATTACATCTGCTGTAGCTGTGCTTGCATGGTCCTGCCTAATAAATTGAGACTAGGGCAGGTCAGCTTGGAGTCTTAGGTTCTGTCTGAGTCTTGCAGAGACGCTGTTTTTATTGCTATAGAATCTTCTCCAGCTAAGACACAGACCGGAGAAGATCATTGATGACTCTGATTCTATAAATTTTAAGCTACTGTGGTTCTTGTTTTGGTACTACCCTCTTAGCCATCGATGAGGTCATTGGGAGCACTGATTCTGAGCACTGTGCCCGAGGTATGCAGTTTCAGCTAACAAACATTTGGGGGTAGGGCTATTGTGGAAGACAAGAAATGCCGATAAGAACTCTGCCAACCTGACCCAGTTCCTACCCATCATAAGGGGTCTGCTGCTGGAGGGGATGCAAAGATGACAGAACTGTGTCCTTTGTCTCCTTTCCATGAGAGGATATTCCAAGAGCCCAAACATTCAGTTGTCGTCTAAGCGCTGTGCAAATATTGGTAACTAATTTGTATTCTGTGCTCTTCTGATAAAGCAAACAAGTAATTTTGTTTATACACTGAAGGCTTCTTCCCTACCTGGTTATATTAAATTAAAGTTTAGACCAAGATCATCTGATGTTCTTTAAATTAGAGGAAAAATATGGATGTCACATTCGTGATTGAATTGGCACGTGCAATTCGTGATTGTGTTTATGTCAGTGAGATTATATGGAAATATTGGGTTTATTTTTACACTGCATCAGGTCTCACACACTGCAGGACTCTGACACAGAGTTGTCAAGACAGTCTGACAGGCTGCTGGGAGGTCTTTTGCTGTCATGGCACTGGGACCCCTCCAGAACAGACAGAACATTGCACAGCATCCTGGTACCTCCGTGAGGGAGCCTAATACTGAACCACTCCATTCGAGTGCAGCATTGGCGCTTTCCCAGCTACCACTTTTCCCTCTCCAGTACTCTTTCCTCCCGTTACTGTTTCTAGCTCACTGTGCACATCACCAGCAAGGCTCAGCCTTGACCCCAAACTCCTTGAGAGCTTCCTGGCATTTTTCCTGGAATATTACGGGAGTCTTGTTTGGGAGTCAAAAATGCCTACCACACAGAGCTGAAAAGGCAGAGGGCAGTGTTCAGCCTTCCTCTTGCTACACCAGACTCCTAGGCAAAACTTAGCTTAAGGCTTTTCACTTTGTTCAATGAGAAGGAAGCTCCAGTGATTGCATCCTATTGAAATCAGTGTCCGGCACTCAAAGACAGCTCTAACATCTGGCATCTGAGCAGGAACTCCCCATTTTACATGGAAAAGGCAGTAGGCAGCATCCAGGTTAGAGCTGTGCTCCCTGCACAACAAATGAATGCTGGTTTATTTAGCTTTCAGTAGCCTCGGAGCTAGATGCTTATCACTGCATACAGCTCCCTTTATGTAGCACTAGCCTTGGAGAAGGCGCTCAAGCTCGGACTCACTTTATATCTCCATGCTGTGCTCAGGGATATTGCACAGGAGGAATAACAATGGCTCCAAGAGCATTCACTGGGGACCTCTCAATGGCTGAGCAGGCAAGCTGGGAAGCTGATGCTTCCAGTGGGCTAACCTGTGTTTCTTGGGCTAAATCTATGGAAAATGGCATAAAAGAGAAGGGTGAGAGTATCCATTTTGTACCTAGGATGGGGCACAGGTACAAAAAGCATGGTTTGCTGTTTCTTGGAGAGAAACTCGCCTTTGGGGTTGCAGGTGTCATTGCTCATCCCTGCATGTGGCTCCCACATTGGTTAGCAGATCACTCCCTCAATCTTTACCAGTACATGAAACGAGCAGTGATTAAATTTCATGTGTCCTGTGTTCAGCACAACGGCTGCCTCCTCTGGGGCAAAGCAACTGTCACACACTGAGACTGCTGGTTGAAACCCCTTTACGGCACTGATCTTTGCAATGACCCGGGCTTGCTTCCTTCAAGCTTAATTTGACTGTGTCAGCACCAGACACAGCTCAACTTTTAGAGTAAGTCTTTGTCAGAGGGCTCCAGCACTAGGACCTCACCCCCACAACCACTTCCCTGGTTAAATCCATTTAAACCAGATTTTCTCACAGGGTGTTTTAAAACAAAACCATTGTAACCGCATATTTATTCCTCTCTGACGTCTCAATTGCTCTGCCTCTCAGGAACTCAGCATGTTTTGTTTGAATTATAAGATGATTTTAATACTGTGTTTGTGTTGTGTTCTGAAATGCTTCTATTGTTGTTCTGCAGTGCCTCAAGTGTCCTGGCTGCAAAGTACTGTAAGTACAACTGGATTATTACTTTGCTTAGGTAAACACCAGAAAATAGGTTTACTGGTATTGCCAAACGCATTGGAGAAAGGCCTGAATATATCTGTAAACACATAAGCCAAAATTCACATAAATAATAATCAGGTACATGCACACTCATACATACACCATAAAATTGTATTCACGCACTTGAACCTGCAGCAGACATCAAGGAAACATGCCGAAAAGATCAACTCGAATTTCTCTGCCTTTGAGGATTTGAGCTTAAGTTTGAATGCAAATCTAAGCTCATTCATTGCGTCTCCTGATTTCTATAAGAGCTTCTCTTGCTTTTGTGTGGCTGCCTCAAACCAAGAAAATACTTGTCATTTCTGGCTTGCATAGCCTGTGCCCACAACAACAACAAGCATGTGGAAAATCTTGTTAAACCAAGTGAGTTTTCTGTCCTTGTGAGAGAAAGTCTGGGGAGAAATGCTCATTACCTTCTGGCAGCAATAATTCAGAAGGCAAACCAAATCATGTTGTGAGGCACCTTGGGCACTCTTATTTATTTTCTTCCTCCTGAGTATCTATAGCCGTGAGGCAGGAAAAGCAAATAACAGCCAAGTTACAACGGGCCTTTGTGCTGACTTTGGTTGAGATGGGGTTAATTTTCTTCCTAGTAGCTAGTAGGGGTCTATGTTTTGGATTTGTGCTGAAAACAGTGTTGATAACACAGGAATGTTTTGATTACTGATGAGCAGGGCTTGCACAGTGTCAAGGACTTCTCTGTCTCACACACCACCCCACCAAGAAGTAGAGAGAGGACACAGCCAAGACAGCTGACCACAACTAACCACAGAGACAAAGGCTGGACTTGATGATCTTAAATGTCTCTTCCAGCCAAAATGTTTCCATGAGTCTGTGATTCTATGTCATGCTCAGCAGATAAAGCTGAGGGAAGAGGGGGAATGTTTGGAGTGATGGCATTTGTCTTCCCAGGAAACTGTTACATGTGATGGAGCCTGGCTTGTCCTGGAGATGGCTGAACGTCTGCCTCCCCATGAGAACTGTCTTTATCTCAGCCCATGAGATTTTTCACTTTTACCCTTCTGATCTTCTCCTCCATCCCACTGACAGGGAGTGAGTGAGGGGTTGTGAGGAGCTTAGTTACTGTCTGGGGTTAAAGCACAACAGCCATGCATGCTGATGCACAAGGAAAGTCACCAAAAGTATGTTCCTTCCAGATGAGTCAAGCTGGCAGGCTGGCTGAAGAAAATAAAAGACTCTTTTACTACCAGTGGCTGCTCATGGAATTACAATGATGCTGACATAATAAAAGGATGGTGCCTGAAGCCTTTATCTTTCCACAAGCAGATGATGGTAGAAGCTTGTTAGCTTGGTTTTGAAACCAAGGTTTTGAGTGGAAGAGGGAAGTGATGAGGAGAAGAAATCCAGATTTTAATTCAACTTCACTCCTTTGCTCTTGGCATATGGCTTTTTTGCATAGTTTGTTTTTTTTTTTTTCCAAGTATACAGCATTTGGCCTATTTTCTCAGAAATCCTCTGCAATGTTTTGATCAGATTCGACTAGGAATGAAAGCACTGAGTTGAGGTGATCAATAACAAATGGAGCATAGTTTATCTTAGTTTGCTAGGCCTTGCTCTTTGCTTTTATTTTGTCTTGTCTTGATTGTTGTTGTATAGAGCTGTGGCTGCAGAAATTCAATAGGAATTAAAGATGCCTTCCAAGCAGCTCAGCATTGTCCTTTACTGACTTGTTTTGGACTCTGGGCCATAGGAAAGGAGAAAATCCTGTGCTATCCCCTTGTTCCTTATCTCTAGTGTAAAATGCCAGCCTGACTGAGCAGGTTTCACAACAGTACAGCCCTAGCTTCTGCTATTTACACTGCATTATCACCTAAAATTGGTTTGTGAGGGCCCAAATGATGTGGTAACATGACAGAAGCAGCAATGCTGCTCTGTCTCAGTCTTGACACTGTTGCTGCCATTGGTAGAGTTACATAAGTAGCAACCGTGAAGGATGTTTTTAACAAAATAAAGAGCAGTGAAGCTCCATGGATATGCTGGTCTGTGTGGACCTCTGCTTGTGAAAGACTGAGTTTTTGTTTAGATTCACAGATGGAATCCCTTCCAACCCTACCATTCTATGACTGTATAATTCTATGAAAAGTCCATTCATCCCAGTAGTCTGTCTGAAAGGGGCAGTGGTGTATACTTCCGTGTAAATGTAGATAGACTTATACCTTGCCTGGTTCACCTGCCAAGTCTCTAGCAATTAGCACTTGGAAGGCTTCTCATTTTGCTAATCTAAGATTTATTTCTAAAACTGAGCCTTCCAGCAAAAGTTCCAGGATGAGAAACTTTTTCAGGGATGTGTAAAGATGAGACAGCAAGAGAAAACAGGAACATTGTTTTGTTCGTGTCAGGCAGTGTAGGAAGGCTGCTATAAATGACTCTCCTTGGCCCTCTTTTCCTCTGCCTAAGAAATTAGCTCATCCAAGCCTCTAGACCCATGAGATTTCCAGTCCCATCTGTACAGGTGGTTGACCGCCTTAGCTGGTGGTGAAGGAATATCTATTTACATTCATGATAATTTGAAAAAACACTTGGGTGAAGAAAGACTGAAGGCTTTTTCTCTAAGGTGGAGGAGCAGGAAAAGTCTGGAGGTAATTTGCCAGTACTGAAATATTCCTGCAGCTCCAAGCAGAAAGTTGCAAATGGCCCTTCCTGGCATATGATCCTGAATCTTTTTCCCTGGTGTTCAGTGAGTCAGCTGTTTCCACACCTTGAGACAAATGAGCCAGAAAAGCAGAGAAAAGATGGGGTGATGGCAATAAATATGAAATTTCATTCTTGGCTTTTCATGTCTTGACTGAAGGTCTCTTGCTTACCAAATTATTAAAATGGAACTGAAAGAACTGTTAAGTATCTTAATTGTATGTAGAAAATAAAGTTGTATTATTGCCATCTCCTCACAAGAACTACATCACCCCCATCTTTTGGGACTCTTTGCTAACCACTTTCACTGTCCTCTCCATTTTCTCACATCTGCAATACTCCGGGTCCTGCCCTAGTTGACACAAGTGTTCTCCATTTGCAGGACCCAGCTCTGCACAGGAGCACTTGAATGTGTGAGTCCAGCACTTTGTAAACCCGGCTCCACAGCTTTATTTCCCTAGCTAGCACCTGACAAACCTCTGCTCTTGCCCAGGACACTTCATCTCATAGCAGAGAATTTTCTTCAGTCTCTTGTTAAACATGTCCCACAGCTGATTAGTTGTGGAACTTGTGCCTTACTGCTTTTTTTGTGGCCTTGTTTCAGTCACACATGGACATATGGTGAGATCAGGGCTCTGCAATGTACTCTATTGCTCAGCAGCACTCTACTTGTGGAGATTAAGAGAGATGAGGGAGGGCTCTCAGGGAGAGGTCCAGGTTTTGGCTGCTGAAATGGCTTCAACTTTGGATGTCAGCAGTGGGAGAGGTTAAGTTAATCCGCATCCCAAATCTTTCACTGTAAGAACCCTAGAGGCCAAAGTCCAAATCCAAACCAAATGATAATTTTCTTTCATAGTTCATTTCCTTTGCACAATTTTAGCTCTCATTATCCTCACTAGAAGTCTCTCAGGAGCCACATCTCTCTTTGTCTTTTAACGCCTATGTCCATGGCATAGGAGCACCTCTCTCCGAACTTCCTTTGTAGCTCAGCATCCCTAGGCTGGAGCTGAGGATTCATCAGCAAATACATAGTACAGCAAAAAATGACCCCAAGGAAGATCTGAACTAAATCTCTTAAAGCTTTCAGACCGTAGTGCTTTAATTAACACAGCTCACTAAGCACTTTGGGCCCTTGCAAAGTCATCCTGTAACTAGCTGCTTTCCTGGGACAAGAGTCTTACAGTAGCAGAAACCTCTGAGATTGTCATCTCTTATCTCTCTTGCAAACTTTAGCATCGTTTTTGAATGTGACATTTGGCAATGTAGAAACAGTACAGTATAAAATAAAAAAGAAATAAAAAGAGGAAAAAAACCCCAAACCTCACAGACTCCAGAGAAGAATAGCTCCTGCCATTTCCCTTTTGTATCCACTGCTAAGGTATTTGAAAAGAGCAGGAGATAAGTAGCCTACTACTACAGATTAACAGGCTCTGAGGTATCGAATGTGGATTGCTGCTGCTGGGAGTATAATGGCTATTGAAATTCACATTTATACAGACATTTCCATGGTGGCACTGCAAAGAGCAGGGTGTACAGAAGGCTATAGACTGTAAACACTGAGGCCATGCAAAATAAGAAAAACCTCTCTCTGGGAAGCAGCAGAGCACTGACCAGTTCCTGGTGTGTAGGAGACCCTCTTCAACTTCAGATTATGGATCGTCCTCAGAGACAAAGAATACACTAAAGCTTGGAAAATTGCTGCCAGAAGCTTTCTACATGAGAGGAAACACAAGTCTCTGACCTGCAACCCTGAGTGACAAACTGCCATGAGGTGTCTGCTGTCCTGCTAGGCTTTCTGAGGCAGATCATAGGCATGGAGGGACTTCTGCCAGGTGAGCCAGGGAAGCTCTGGAGCACAAAGGTGCAATGGAGGTTTTGGGTTCTCTTACAGCCTTTACTTTTGCTTATGGTTTGCTCTGCAGAGCTCATTGAACAGGGATGGGGCTTCATGAAGGAGGTGCTACAGCATGTTACCATTGCAGATGCATGTTGTACAATTGTCCTTGGTTCATGGACTACTACATGCCATATCACTGTTTCCAAGGCGTATATCATAAAGTGCAGGCAGGGTTTGCTCAAGGCTGGTTAAAGCAAGAATGACTTTTGCTTTCCTTACTTTAACACTGGAATATGAAAGGCTCAAAATTAGCTGCATCAGGACCATGACACTGTTAATTCTCATCCACGATCTGTGATGCAAATTGTGAAGCATTCTGTATGTTCGTGAATTCAGCTTTCCCTATCCTGAGTTTTAAGGTCAGTAGTACTGTTCCTATACTATGGCTGAGGAAATGGATGTATTGAGAAGAAAAGTGCTTTTTCAGCATCAGCTAGAAGACAAAGGACGGACCTGGAAAAATAAGACATATCCTTCCTCCAAGCATCCTGGTCTAACTGCTACCCATACAGTTCCTTGCTGAAGACACAATTCAGTTCTTTTTGCACGTCCTCGTATGTACAACATCTACACCCATGGCCTCTGAATATCTTCCAAGCATTTTCAGTGTTGTCCTTCCAGCATCCCTGTGAAGGAAATACTAGGGTGCCTTTTTTACACTTAAGGAATAGCAATGCAGCGGGTCTGTGGTGCGTCTCATGCCCTTTATTTTAAGAAATCCAATGTTTTACAGAAAGCCGAACTAGTAATAAGTAGTCATTGCATAAGTTCCAGAAGAAAGCACTGCAATAGCTTGAGTTTTGATATTTAGTTGCAGAAACCTTAACACTACTTTTGTCAGGGGAAGACAGGAAAACTCCCAACCAAACTTTCATGTTTGCACCTCTCTGGAGAGCAGAATTTGCACATAGTTGTTAGATCTCAGTTATATCCACACATTTTGTCTCCAGCTGTTGCTGTTACTCAGAAGAAAGGTGAGATGTTCATTTTCACCTCTTACATGCTTTCAATTAACTGCTCTCCAAGGAAAAGAGGGATTAAAAACCACATCTGCAGGCTCCCAAGGATATGTCCTGAACAGACTTGTTCCTCCCCCTCCCTCCCATCCTGCAGCTTTCTGTGCTCTAAATGCAGTAAAATTTCAGAGCAAAAGCAAATTATTTCAACTTTCATGAATGGTTTTGTGTTACACCTATTCCATCAGAAAAATGTGTGGTCTACATCACACGGGGTGCTTGGTGCTATAATAGTAGGGGGTGTAGGTCACAACTGAGCAGCACTGGCAGAGATGTGTGGGGGTGGCACTGAAATACCAATGAGACCTGGAGGTCAGAAGTGAAGAAGCTGGCAGATTTTGGTGTGTGATAGATTTTAATACTAAATACCTTTGTCAAAGAGGTATTTCGTTACTCCGTTGGAGCCATCAACACTTGGGGCAAATTCATTGTGTGAGCAGAGCCACAGTTTCTTCTAGAATTGCTAAAATTTTCTATCAAACGATTAAAGATTAAAAATAACTCCAGGGCTGTGTCCACTCCTCTCTCCAAGTACATGTTTACTTTCTTTGTTTCTATGGTGGTGACACTGGCCAAGTCAGCACTCAGATGCAGCAGAACTGAATGAGCTATTGCTTTAGCCTGCAGGGTCACACAGAGCACATGGACAAGATGCAAGGAGCACATAACTCATTTTTACTGGAGGGAAAATGTGGAAATGATCCCCAGGTCTACAAATGGAAGGAGATGGTCCCACAACGGTTAAGGCCAGCAGGCTGTCTTATTAAGGTCAGTTCTAGTGTGTCATGTTGAATGTAATTATTCCACTGCTTATAATTTCAGTACATTTGATTCTGAATATAAAATGAGGCAATTTTCTTCCTGGGGATAAGAGAAATGTGTGCCTTTGCAGAGCATGAGACACAATCACTCTCAGACTGGCCAGCTTTATTTCTTCCTAATGAGGCACTGACTCCCCAGGGAATAAGCTGAAAACAGTATTTTCAACAGAGAGGGCAAAATACAAAGAAGAAAGTTTTTCTTCTGCTCTCAGGGGTGTTGTGCTTGGATGGTGGCCTGTTGCTAAGTGGCCTCATGGGAACGATTCCCAAAAGGATCATAGTTCTATGCCCAGGGATTTCATTCCCTTTAGACCCCTTTCATCTCTTCATTCAAATCCTAATGCTGAGATTGACCCTGTAAGCTATTAGTTGCCCTCAGCTATCATTCTTCCTGTTTTAAAAGCAAGGCTGATAGGAACATTTAAAAAAAAAAAAAAGTCTCTTCAGACCTGGAAATTTTGTCATTAGGTAACTGCAAAACACTCCTTTTTAAAATTATTTTTCTCTTTTCTTTGTGAAGTGAATGGGATTGGATTCTTTGTTGCCTTGCAGTTTATACTGAAATGTATGCTCGTGCCAAATGCTTATAACACACTGCCAAACCCAAAGCATAGCATTTTGTATACTCTTTGTTCAGGCATGAATGCCTGTGCAAGGTGCAAAGGAAGACTAGCTCTGGTGCTACAATAGGCCCAATCACAGAATGCTACTAGCAAATGCTAAAACATGGTAGCACATTTCCTTAGTTCTTCCACGTCTTGTCTGAAAATGGGATCACTAAGGCGGAGTACAATCCTCACTCTACAAAACCAGCATAGATTTAGAAAACTACTAGGTATAAAACACCACTTGCCTCAGTCTTGCTTCCTTACAACCTGCAAATATGATTTAATTTTCCAAAATCTGAGCCTACATTGGAATTACCGTTGCCAGTTTGTACCTTCAGTAATTTTCAGGTGTCTCATGACCACCTATAACTCCAGCCCAGAATAGATGGCAAAGGATTCTGTATGTATTGACAATTGAAAAACACCTAGTCTCTTTCATACCTCAAAGACAATTTAAGGGTTTTTATTTTGCAGAGGTACTGAACATTTGTGGATTATTTTTCCCAAATGGTTTACAGCCCTGCAAAACATTCTAGGTGATGGCAGTGCTGACAGCAGTGTGCCCTCCTTTACAGATTACTTGCAAAGCAAGTTCTAGCAGCATAGGGGCTGGGGCTCAGGTTATTAAGAGATATTCTTGGGGGATGAGAGGAGGCACTAGCTGTGTGAGAACCTCTGGAGTATATCGCCTTGCTTCTACAAGTGAGGTTATCTCCCTCTGGTGTCCTCAGGACACGTATATACTGTCTGCTAGTCCAAATATGAAGGTCTTGATGGCACAGGTTCTTGAATTGCTTGCTGTCATGAGCTATTATTGTTAGGAAAATGAGAGTGATCTGTGCAATTATGGCATTTAGGAAGAAGGTCCTTACCTGTAAAAAGACATGGCTGGTGCTAAGAGTTCCCAGTGCAGGTTTTTTGGATGAACCCTGGTCAGCTGTGGTTACTCCAGGCAGTGGTGGACACTGCTCTAAGGGAGATTGCACATTGGTGTTTCTAGCTCTTCTTTCAGCTCCTCACAGCAGAGACAAGGACTTGTTCTATGTGAAGGATAAATAAAGGGAGTTACCTTCTACTCCTTCTTGAGAACCAGAAGCATTATACGTGAGTTTGTCAACACAACAGCAAAGCCTGAGTTTAACATCTGCTTCTTAGGTTTCTGATCTGAAAGAGCCCCAAACTTTAGCTACAAGCTTCTGTGTTATCTTCAGTGTTGTAGCAGTGCAAGCAATATTGATTCAAAGATGTAGAGAAGCTAGGTAACACACATACAGAGCCATACACAGGCAACATAGCACAACCAACAGAATTGACTCAAAGCCACTCTTTGTTTGCTAGCTACTTCCTCATATGCTGCTTCCACCCATGTGATCATCCAGGGCCCAATTGATTAACTTGCAGCACCTGTTATTGATACTTGGAAGTAGCTTGCCAGCTGCACTAACTTGTCTCTACCATCTTTATTCAAGCTGGCTGGTCCAAGTTATATTTGTACCTATAGTTCAGGGCCACTTCTTTAACCTGGTCTCGTGTGAAGACAGGTTCTGTCTTGGTACTGAGTAGTAGAGAGGCTGGAGTGAAGCAGTCTGAAAACCAATATCATGGTATAGAGAAACTCTCCCAGAAAAAAAATGGTCAGTTGAGGTCCTGTGATCTGTGCAAAAATGTGATTTTGAATTACTGCTAAACAAGTGAATAAGTAGTGATGGGATTCACTGAGAGTGTCAGTACCTACCACAGGAGCTTGCTGTGCTTGGCTCAGTCTGTAGCCTCCCTGGAGATCTGCTGGCATTTAATTTTGATCACTGCAGAAAAGAGAGACTGAGCTTGCAACAGTGACTGATTTAACTCACATGTGTGAAAGTGTTATTAAAATGGGAAAATGTCTCTCCAAATGGATTTTCTTTTGTTGTCTAAAAATCTCATGTAAAGGTTGCACAAAGGATTTGGAGTGGGGGAGCTATCAGAGATAATAACAAACTATTAATACAAACCAGTCGAGTTTCACTCAGTGGGATTAAGACTCAGTCATGTCTCGTTTAGGACTGTAGTATTAAGCCGTCCTTCAGATATGACAAGGTTTATGTTTTCCCTGAGTTGTTTCCAAACAAGGAGGGAAAAAATCAATTAATTTAAATTTTTGCCTGTTGTCAGTCCTGCCTCCACAGGTTTGGGAGTCCAATCTGATGCCAAAACCTGCAGCAGCAGTGATGGATGCAGGTTTATCATTGACAAGGGAGCAATAAGTACTAAAAATTGTATGGGAAGGGTTGTTTGAGGAAGGGGCGCTAAGAGGAGTGAGGAACATGTCACCCCATTCATAAACGCCATAGGAAGGGAAATCAAAATGGTAGATTGGTTTACCCTGACGAAAGCAGAAGTTTCCTCTTTTTTTCTTTTTTTTTTTCCTAGCACTGCCTTCTAGAAAATCATAGCAGTATGTGAAAAAGACCAACTCAGCATCCATCTAGCTGCCTCTGAGCAGAGGGGCTATCAAACTGAATGTGTGACTCAAAAAATTTCTACTTTCTTTTGCAACTTTGTCCCTTGGCTTGGGTTGGTTTTTTGTTGTTTTTTGTTGTCGTCCCCCCCCCCCCCCCCCCACACATACCTCCTGATATCCTCTGTAGGATTTTCATACTTTATTTTTACAGCCCACCTAAGCAGCTGAATCAGGGAACTCACCTGTAATGTAGTTAGAAGGTACAGCATGTGTGATTCCTCACTGTGTCACACCTGGATTCGCTGACTTACTCAGCTTAGCACAGTACAGACATGTTATATTTAGGTACCTTTACAATGTCCTTTCTCAACTCTGAGCTATATGAGCTTCAAATATGCACAGGAAGTTATTTTGTCCTCATTGGATGTCAACAAAATTCCACCTCAGCAGAGCCGCATCCACTTGCTGTAATGTTGCAGCATTGCTGTAATTATCCTAAAGATTGTTCTGTGTGGAGATTTACTGCATTAGCAGGATGGGATCTGACCATCTTTGTCCTGTACAAAGAGTTATGCAATGTAAACTCAAGATACCTCCACTCATTAACACTTGATTCACAGTTTCAAAAGAATTCCCTGGGATAGTCCTTGCTTGGGATGTTGCTTCAGCTTACCTATATAATCTACCTGAAATGTCACTTGTGTTAAAATATGCAAGCTCAAAGTGCTGCTTTCCCCACAAGCGTATAGGTCATTTTGCTTTCTCTAGTTCTATGCTGTGATATTTGCAAGCCCTCTTCATTACGGGATTTGGTTGTCATTGTCCCTGCCATGTTCTCCTGAGGGGAGCTGGAAGCCAGAGTTCTTAGGAGCACACATGCACACAAAAAGTAAAATATTTCCTTGCTTACAGTTTACTGGGAATTTTAGTTCATGTATGATTTTTTTTCATAGAATGAATTTCAAATTTGTAACAGAATCTGCCTTTGAAAACTAGTATGACCAATGAATGAAGGACAGCAGACAGCAGTAGAAAAGTATAAAACCTGCTTAATTTCAGGTACTGAATTTTTGCAACAAACAGCTTGTGAATGAACTGTAGATAACTTGAATTAATTAATGGGTTTCCAGGTACCATTTAGGATGATGAATTTGTTTCAGAAAAAAATCTCAAATCAGAGAACAAACACTTTGTAATGAGTAAATAGACTATAAGATTAACTTCATTTGAGAAGTTATTTATATTAAATAATTTGCTCAACTCCACTGAGGTTTAGCAGTTCACCCTTTTGTTTCTAGCCCCTTGTACTGCCTCTCTCTCTCTCACACACACACACACACACACACACACACACTCACACTCACACACATACTCACTCACTCACTCTTCTGGACAATTTAGCTCTCGTAACATCTTGTCATTAGCAATAATCATAGTGCTACTGTCATTTTGCTGTTCCAGTTCCTCCTCTCTCACCTTCCCTGGCTGTGCTTGTACACTATGGTGATTCCTCTCTTGTCTTGTAGAATTAATTTTAAACAGGGAGACTTACATGCTTCAGTCTTTAGATGGCACCAAAACTGAATGCACTAATTAGGGAAGCTTTACGATTTCTGTTATTTTCCAATCACCGACAGGCATGTTTTTTAGAGGTTGTGAAGGTTCATGAGTTCTAATCTGGCAAGGCTTTCTATGAGTTCCACATACATGCTGTCTGTAATGCTAGATCTTCTGTTGATTAAAGGGCACCACCTAAATAGAAACAATTGCATTAGCAGCTTTGAAGTGCTCTGTACGTTGAAAAGCTGTATTGAACTGAACTATGAGAGTGTGGCAACAAAATATAATCCCAGTCTTGAAACAGAAAATTAAATGCTCAGATTGTCTGGTCTTGGTAGTGGTCCTTTCAATGCCTTCCTGTTCAAATGCATGAAACAGTCAAATATTTTCATCTCAGGGCATTTTTATCTTTAACAAGTTTGTGTGCCAACTTCAAGCTGTCTAGGTGTTATTGACCGAAACAAAGCAATGCATGCAATTGCATTTCTAAAGAACCAGCACAAAATTATATGAAATTATAATAGATGGAGACGTTAAGTGCTCCCCAAGGACAATAACGCTGGTACTTAATGGTCAGAGATGTAAAAGAGACAACACTAGGAGTTATCTGCTACATAAATCCTTATGGACAGACTTCTGGTAACGAGCTGTGGTGTAGGAGAGTTTGAAATTGGTGATTTTTTTCAGGGCTAATGCTGAAGTGGGCACAGTCCACCCAAACTGATCTCTCCCTGGTCCTCCACCCTTCCCATATCCTTGTGCTTCTCGCTAAACTGCTTATTTCTTTAACAGCAGTTGTTAAAGCAAAGACCAAAGTCCTGTAAAGCTGAATAAATTCAAGAAAAATTCTTGAGGTCCACATCATGGTTTAACCCCAGCCATCAACTAAGCACCAGTAGTGGCTCACCCACTGCCTCCAGGATAGTTTATCTTTCTTGAATTGAAACTGAATTACACACATTATCTGCTATTTATTTCTATTTCACTTCCAAGCAGAGCACTTTCTTGGCTAATGAGCAAGTGACCTAGGAGATTTGAATTTTAACAAGTGTGAACTTTACTGCTAAATACTGAAATCTTATGCTTAGTTGATAATAGAACAACTTGAACAAAAAAGAACTCTAATGTATGCAAGCATGCTGTACTGTCTATTCCCTCTGCCTGGATCAACTCCTTGTTTCAGTTAGCTCAAAAAATGAATCACATTCATTTTTAAAAATATTCTAAATACATATTTAGTAGCAATCATCATGTAGAACACAAGCAACTCAACCAGCCTGTTATAGTTTTGTCCTGAGCCAACAGATAAAATTTTATTTCATTAGAGAAGCAGCAAGCTGTTTGTTATCTCAGGTGTTACTAATTTGACAAATAAAATGTGAGTGTATTTCAACTTCTTAGAAAGATCTCAGGTTTCCCCAGGCATTCAGCGATCTGCTGCAGCTTGTGCCTCTCTCTTTTCCTTCAGTGGGAAAGGTCCAAGGGACTATCATTGTCACAAAAGCCAGCAAAATGATGGCAAAGTTTATGAAGTAAGTGACTCACCCAGAAGTTACGAGGAGTCTCTGACCTCTATTAACTACATTCAAGCTAGCAGGTGGTAACTTGCCATCTAGAAAGAGGTGTTCCTTGCAGGGTTCAGCCCCTCTCTGGTGGCTGAATGCTCACTTAAGCACCAGCTTCTATTGAGATTTCTTCCGTCAGTGGCTCAGTGCTCAGGACATAGTTTTAATGCATTGACTTTGGCACTGAAGCTAGCATAACCCCATCTGTTGTCCTCTGACCTGGACTGCTCACTGCTGCTCGTTTCTGCTTCTGTACTCAAGCCAACTGCTCCCTTGGCTGCACTGTGGACCTGGGACACTTAGTAAGGTCCTGAAAAGGTAGTGAGGGAGATGGTAGGAAATCTACTACGGCCATGTTTTCTAGTAAGATGCTTGTGTGTAACACTATAAGACTAATAAAAACATTGGTAGTATGATGGATGATAAAGGAGTTCCTAAATCCTCTTAGTTTTGAAGGGCAGTGTGGCTAGTCCCATGAAGAGAGAAGCTCTGAGAAGCGCTGGACTCACAAACAACAGTTCTTCAAGGCAAATTGTGTTACAGAAGCTTCTCTAGAAGCTAGCATCCTTGATGTGTTTTGTAGTTAAACACCAATTCACCACCTCGTCTTGTGGGCCTTAGAGTTTTCTTGAGTAGATGCTGAGCACCAAGAAAATACTGGCTGCATCCAGTATTCCATGTTTTGCCTTGAAAGGATAGCTCAGCCAGAAAACTTTTTATTACGTTGCTGTATTAGCCTGTAAGTTGAGCAGTGAAGCACTGGAACACTTCTCCAGGGAGGCTGTGGCACCACCATCCATTAAGATATTCAGAACTTAACTCTTAAAATCCCTTCCAACTGGAATGATTCTACATCTTAGAATTCCTTCATGTTGATTGTTTTGACTCAGCTCTTTTCATTTCTTCTTTGTCTGATCTCCCTTAAAAAATGTACTCCCTTAAATATTATCTTCACTGTCCTGAAAAAAAGAGAATCCAGAGAAAAACATGGTTGACCCGAGTGGAAATTTGAGTGGTAGCATTACATCAGAGGAGGGCTTTAATTAGTAGGCCTGAAGTAATCAATTCTGCCTGTATCTGTTACAGACACGAGAGGGATGCTAACCAGATGGAGACTCATTTGTTAAAATGAAAGGTGTCTTCTTTAACCTTGCAAAGATCTCTGTTTCAACATTTTGCTTCCCTTCTTGAGTAGCTCAGCAGGGCAATAACTGTGAGGGGAAGAAAGGAACAAAGAATTCAGAGAAGTAGAAATTGAGGAAGTCAGAAGCTATCCCACTTAAAATATGCTTTTTAACTTTTACTTTGCTGGTGGTTCCTTTCTCAGGAACTGCACAGATTTAGCTTGGCCTGTAAGGAAAAACTTAATTCCTCATGGATTCAGCCAGGAAGAAAGGCCTTGCTCTCATGCAGAAAGTTTGGGCACGGGAGCAAGGAGGTAGGGCTGCACATACACTACTTATAGGAAAGATTATACCTTTCCAGCAATGCAATATGATCACAGGGCCTACACAATGTGATTCTGGATCTCCGTTGTCTCAGAGAAAGCTCTCACCATGGAGATGAGAGTGCTGTGGAGCAGGGCTTCACCTGTTCTCACTGTCACCAGCCTTTCTGTGAATAGCCTTTGCAGCAGACATGAAAAGGAGACTTTGGTCAGGCCTAGTGATCCCATGTTCACAGATGCTCACTGCAGGGCGATGCAGCCTGAAGGATGAGCAGGAGTTCTCGTATCTGGTTTAGGAAATCAAAACTGGGACCAATAAGGAAGAAGTAATTCGGGACAACATGGTAGGATACCTACCTTTCACTATCTTGGATTATCAGGTGTTTATGATCCTCCTTGCTGTTGGATTGCTTAGAGAATGGGAGAGGCCTCAAAGAAACAGAAAAAAAAAATGGCAATGTGATAAGGAGAAAATGAAAGAGAGAGGCAACAACTGTGAGAGAGAAGTGATCCAATTTTCATAAGTGTCTAGGGGACTTAGGAGATCAAATCTCTGGTAAATTTAAGTCACTTGGGACACTTTCAATAATCTATCCAATTTACCAGGAAAAAAAGAAGTTATAAAAAGCTTGACACTGGTTATGCTGGAAG
Organism: Urocolius indicus; assembly: GCA_013401255.1. Classification (NCBI taxonomy): domain Eukaryota; kingdom Metazoa; phylum Chordata; class Aves; order Coliiformes; family Coliidae; genus Urocolius; species Urocolius indicus. The sequence continues at coordinate 22,024 of WBNH01001366.1, forward strand.
TAAAACAACCTTTATTCACAAGGTATCTGGCTAGACTCTGTATCTCATAAACAGGGTGGTGGATCCGCTGGGAATTTCCCCTCAAACACATATTTTCTTAGCAGTCAGAGAGCAACTAATGTGTGAGAGTGCCTGTAAGGAGTAGCTAGTCACTGTTTTTGAGTGACAGCACATAAACCTTACAGGCTCCAGTAGAAAGACTGTCTGCTGTTATTTCAGTTCTCTGATTGGGATTCTGCTTCCCCTGTAGCCTGGCCTCTCCTTGTCTGTTTGTTTTGTTATCGTTTGTATGGAGATCATCAGATCCAAGTACATTTGACATATGGAGATAACAGTCAGGAAAGGAAACAACATATGGCAGACAATTCATATCCATCAAGATCTGTCATAAAACCCTTTTTAGCAATAGAAGAAGAAGAGAAGAAAAAGACAGCATGTTTGAATTTAAAATAAACATGCTGCTCTAAAAAACAGGAGGGCTTAGGGCTTGCTTTGCTAAATGAGACTCCTGGTTCACTGAAGCCAGCACCTGTTGGTACCCAGTGCTTCAACAGTGGATTGAAATCCTCCTCAATGCATTGGCCAATTACTTTTTGGCCATCATGACTGATTAATGAATAGTCTCAAAGCTTTGAATGAAGCCACCTGCACTGACTGTCTGGCTTGTTGAATCACTGGTGGCCTTGAAGTACTTCTAGGCTAACTCAGCTGTTCAGCCCGGCATTCTAGGGAGGAGAGAGAAAGGGAAAACAGTACTGTATAGGTGGTAAACAGTAATCGTGCCTGAAGACCTCAGTGTGCTGTCCTCATGTATCTTGTTTGCCCTGTAGTAACATCGTAAGATTGATTGGTCAGATGAGACAGTCCAAGTCCTTCATAGCAGGGCACTAACACTGACTGTTGGGAAGGTGGACAGGACTGAATTCAGGCTGAACTAAAATAATCTACAAGAGTGCTTTGGACATGCAGACCTGGGTCTCAGAAGTGTCCCAGGCTCCAGGCTGCTCTTGGGACTGACCACCTAGGTAAGGTGTGGATGTACACTAGACACGTGGCATTTCATTTGTTTGATAAAAAATAAGCTGGTCCCTCAGCTTGGCTGAATTGAACTTTTGGCTGGAGAGAAGTATTTTGAGGAGCTGTATCCAATTCATACATGGCTGTATTTGGATTATTTGGCTATATTGCAAAGTTTTGAATGAATGAGGATGCTTTCCAGGATAGAAAAATATTACATATGTCACTATGTAATCTATGTAACTTATTTATTAGGAATATATGGGATATATTCTGTAATCTGCAATCATTTTTCTTCAGGGGGAACCTGGCCTTTTACCAAAGAATGTGGCCTTTTACTTTGGTTTGTTTTATTTTTCTTTTACTTTTATTGGAAGAACCCTGACCGATCAAGAAGCTGTTTTAAGGATGAGAAAATCTCTGTGAAGAAGCGTTTACATTTCACAGCCTAACAGAGATCTCATAGGCTCAGGCATGGTATCCCTTGTGTGCCAAGAGGAAGGAGCAACCTCAGCCTTTGTCTCATGAAACCAAAAGCTAAAAAGCAGAGGATAAATAACCCCTGTGGGGAGATGCACTTTTAGGGAGGATCTTCTCCCAATCTTTTCTCCTGATGTTCTTTCATATAACTCCCAGCGTGGCCAACCCTCTTCCTCTTCTGCCAATTGTTTTCCTTTCTGTTATTTCCTCTGCTCCAGGAGGAAAAGGTGGGGTTTGCTGGTAGCACATCTCTGGAAATAAAAAGATAGAAAATACTATGGAGGAAGAAACAAATGCTCTCTGAGATGGATAAGGCCTATTTGATGATCCTGGGTATCTCACTAGGAATGGAATCAGTCAACCTAATCTATGGGTTAAATGTGCTGAATTGAGCAGGGTTACATGAGAGAGGAGCTTGGCCAAGTTTATCTCCCGCTTCTATCTGGGTGAGCAGGAAGGATGAAACCTTTATCTGGCCTAATGGGGCACCAAAGCCCAGCCCTGCCCAGAGCCTTGCCACAGCATCAGAGTAAGGAGGTGTTGATGCTGAGCACAGCAATCCTTCACAGGTGCCAACTCAGAGGGTTTAAAATGCAAAATGGCATTTCAATGTTTAAGAATAGCAAGTAATTTGATGGCTGTAATAGAAAAGCTTCCAATCCTTTAGCAATGTGTTCCAGAGCTGCGTAGCACTGCTGATAAAATTGCCTTCGGATTCCTTGTCTAATATTCCAGCCTTTCTCTCGCTCAGCAAAACACAATAGCTTGCACTAAGCCTCCCTGGGAGGGCATCTAACAGCACATTTACTAGACAGTTCAAACATTTGATCATATTTCTCCTGAGTGTATTTAATATCTGTTAATGTCAGCAGCCCCAGCCTGATCGAAATACCTGCATTGCTGGGAAAAAAATGTTTAATATAAAAGATGACATGGGTAAGCAATCAGTTACTGATATCTTTTGGAAATTGATAGGTGACTACCTAGGCTCCCTCTACCCCCCTTCTTCTACCTCTCCCCTCCTCAGCCCTGCTTTGTTACCACCCTGCTGCTTCGTGCTTCTCTGAATGCATTAGAGCTGTTATTCTGAGTATGCAGGAGATGCCAGGAATAGTTTCAGGTTTCCTGCCTCATCAGACCAAATTCAATCTGTAAAAAATTAATACACCCAGAAGGAACAACTAAAAGCATCTCCAATCAATTAATGTTAAAATGGGGGTGGGCAAGGAGGCCGATTTGTTAAAGGAAACCCAATCCAGCTCAGAACTCAAGAGGCTACTGAGACAAGAGTACAGTCAAGGAGTCAAGCTGTAGTGTTTGAAAGGAGGGTAGTAGATAAGGTATGGGATGAAGCTCATTGCTTCAGGCTCAAGGACCTCAAAGACATGTCCTGTTTTGGGAAGACCAAGAAGTCTCAGAAGAGCAAATATTCTTCTTAGACTTCCCATAGGCAGCAGACAGCCATAAGCCTTGCTTTTTGCATCTTGTCTTTTCTCCCATTTGCAGCTGGAATAGGAAATAAAGGATCTCAATCGGTGTGAGAGTTGGGCAGAGAGGAACCTCATGAAGTCCAACAGGGACAAGTGCAGAGTCCTGCATCTGGGAAGAACCAACTCCATGCACCAGTACAGGCTAGGGGTCGAACTGCTGGAGAGCAGTTCTGCAGAGTTCTGATTGACAGAGGGGTTGTGGAGTCTCCTTCCTTGGAGGGCTTCAAGACCCACCTGGACATATTCCTATGCAACTTGATCTAGGCTGACCTGCTTCTGCAGGAGGGTTGGACTAGATGATCTCTAAAGGTCCCTTCCAACTCCTACCATTCTATGATTCTATGATGCAGACAACAGCCTTGAGTGATCTGTATACTTAGAGCAGCCCCTTATCTACTGCACTACTCGTTCCAGTGGTTCAAAAGACAAGTTGGTCCAACATCCTTATGAGTTTTTGTTAAAAAAAATCATACATTCAAAAGAGATAGAAGAGGGCTTTTTTAATTTCTTGTGATCTGAACCTTGTTGACATTGATCTTCATGATCATAAGTCAGGCCTCAATTTTATTTGTGATGGAAACTGAGGCTCTCACATTATCTCTTGACTTCAGGGACTGGAGCTTCAAGCTGTAGTTTGAAAAGCATGTGGATAAGTTTCATGAACTGGCAACAAAGATCCTCATGGTAAAATTAAACAGAAACCTTAGTAATTTACACACAGGAGTGTTCAATCTGCAACTTTTGACTGTTTCTTGTCTCGAGTGCCAGCCCTCATAAAGGTGAATTCTATTATTTTCCCCTCAAATGCTGTCTGATTGTTTCCAAAGTGTAGAAAACTTTCAAATAATGTCTAAAGCCACATTTGAGTTAAACCTTTTGAAGCATGTTTTCCAGCTACCTGGGATCTTAGGTACACAGCCAGCTGAAGCCTATTGTCACTATTTTGTCTCTGATTAATGTAGGTCACACTTTTCTTCCTTTCAGCTATTAAGTATTTAGATCCATTTATACTTTAATCCCTTGTCTTTTTTTTTTTTTTCGGTCCTTTGTTGCTGCGTTACATCCTCACAGTCAGAGAGCACCGGGATAAGTGGTAGAAAAATAGGAAAAGAGTTAAGGCAATAATCCAGCTTTGAAATAAAGAATTGGTCTGAGGTTAGTGCTTGAATCTAAAGAGCTTACTAAAGGCAGAAGGGAAAATAAAAAAAAAAAGTGATAGGAGAAACTGAGGCAATAGCATCTGAGCTAACATTATTACTTAGCTGGATGGTGTACTTGAATGCAGTCCATACGAGAAAGGGTCAATGGAACTGAATTTCCCTGAATGTTGACTGGGCTGGGGTTAAGGAGACTTGCTGAAGGCTGTGATAAACAGCTAGAATGTAGGTGAGAAGGTACTTTAGCTGGTGCTGTGCTGCTTGGTGGGCTGCTGTGTTCAGAGAGGACTTCGCATGGTCATGAAGAGGCTCACAGCTGCTGAGATGGAAAGGGTTCCTATCGTGCTTCCCACTTTCCCCTATATCCCTCTCTCCAGGTGGAGGAGAACTGCACCCAAAAAACACCTTCATTTCCTTCACAGATCTTTGCCTGTGAGATTTAGAGTGTGTTTTGGGCTTGATCTTTTTCTGGTGGAAAAAGTGGAGGTGGGAAGGAAATTTGTAGACACCAGCAACAGCTCTGCTCGCAGTGAGTAAGCAGGTCTGCCTGTTGTCTCTCACATTTTCTATTTTCTTCTTTATCTTAGGTGGTGGCAACAACCTTCCCTCTGCTTAAATTAGAAGAAACTGGCTAGATAGAGCTCAGGTAAAGCCAGTTCAGGTATTCTTATACTCACTAAAAGAAGTTTACACAGAAATACAGTTATTGGTCTCCTCTGTCAATAACCGGCCCCCCTGACTCCATGATGCCCTAGGTTACACTTCTTATTCTTTGCTGTTTGAAAACCAAAATCAATTTTCCTATGAAATTTTGAAAATAAAATATATATTTAAGGTGACTTTTTGGACCCCATGTTTTCTGTGTCACAACAGCTATAAGCTGAAAAGAGAGCATTGCTGTTTTATTTATCCAGGTCTGGACAAAAGAAATGATGTTTCTGCAGTCAGGTGTTAGGAGACTTCATGGCTCAGCTGTGCCCTGTACCAAGATACAGTAACACACAGCGTGGTACAGCTTTAATTTTAATTCAAAATAAATATTTCCATAACCTGCAAAATTCCTCTAATACACTTATCTGGGAGAACACGAAAGATAAAGAAAGCCTGCTAATTTGTTTATCTTTCAGATACAGGGCTGAAAACAAAGACATCCAAACCTTGAGCCAGTTAGAAGAGGAAAGAGTCAAAATCCATGCCAGAGGTTTGACTGCTGGGTTTACTCATGGTTTCAGGTAAGCTTCTTTCCTGAGATTGTTTAGCATTTCAGAAGCCCTCTGTTCCTCAAGGAGAGCTGTGGATTACAGACATAAAACCTTGCATAGCTTGCAGCCAAGGCAGAGCAGAGGGAGTACAAACAAGTTAATCCAGGGTGGCTTCCCATCCAGCATCCTGCCTCTGACCCTGGCCAGCACTACATGCCTCAAAGGAAGATGCAAGAACCTCACAGCAGGCAGATGCAAGATAATCAATCCTTTCAACCTTCTTCTCAAGCCCCATTAGATCTCATCCTGATCCCTAAATAGTTAGAGGTTGGATTAAGCCTTGAAGAATGGCATTTAATATACTCTAAAAATTGTTGTTACCATTAACTCTCACGACTCTGGAAACTAATGTTATCTATAGACAAATACATTTTCATTTTGAATTGTCCCATGTCCTTGGTCTACTACAGCAATGAGTACACAGGCTTAAACATCTGTTCGCAGAAAGTATTTAATAATTCTTTTTATCGGTGGTGATTTCCCTGGGTTTTTTTTTTTCACTGCATGTCTCTTTTCCTGGCATTATGAAGTAAGGAGTAGGGATAAAGTGGGTATACTACAACGATCACACATTTCTTCATGGCATTATTGTACAAAAGGTCTCAGGGGATGAATTCCTTCAGCAGCTTAAGCATTGGCCTGGCAGTCCATTTCCAGCCCCAATTAAAAATAGGGAGGTAAGTTTTGAACCTCTCCCAACAAAAACCCTAATCCACACCTTAGCCTAGATTACTGACCTTGGCTTGCTTTTGTCCCAGCTTTCTCAGTTATGGATAGGATGAGCAAGCTGTCACAGAAGAGCCATTTTGCAGACTGTCTATCCTTTGACAGCCCCTTTTCTGCCCTACTCCAACTGAAACAGTGGGTTTTGTCTCCCTCCCAGCACTAACCCTAACCCTTGCACTTGACCTTTTTGTCAGCACAGCCTCACCCAAGACCTCCAGGCATGCTGAAGGTGGAAGAGCTTTCAGTGCACAATATGTTTGCAGCCTTCCTGTTCCTTTGACATCCCTTTTTCTCCCCGCTCCATCTGTAGCTCTTTTGTTGTTGTCATTTTTAACCCTAATACGAGCTATTAGCCTTGTTGTCTACTCTTTCCTTCCCTAGGATGTCTTCTTAATATCTTGCTTTAACAGGAATTGTTGATTTCTTTTTTTTCTCCCTGTTGCATCTCATAACTCCATTTAACTTGTGCAGTGTCTCCAAGGAAGACTTTAGAGCCTATGAAGAGATGTTACTTGTAGGATTTCAGCTGGGTCTGTGACGCTTATGTAGAACTGCTCAAGCATTTTTGAGTATTCAATTTCTAACTAATTTTGGCACTCTGCTATCTTTTGTGCATATACTGAATCAGCACTACTAGGTTTTAAATGAGGAGATCAGTAGTAATAGGAAGAGCATGAGAAAGGGCAGATTCCAAGAGCTTAAGGCTTGATTTTCAAAACAGATCAGTGCTAATACCTGGGAGTACAGTTTCACAGACCTAACATGGTGGGAACTGAACTGTTTTGGAAACCTGACCCAGGGCTATGCCTTGGCACCTCTTAAAAAGCTGGTGAGTCTTCATGGCACATTGCAGCTCTGTGCAGCTAACAGCTCAGCTTCCAGAGATCCAGTATGCCTCTCAGTGCCCAGCAAATTAGCCCTGCTATAGAGCAAAGCAGCTTCACAGCTATTCTCCTTCTGGTTTGGGAGATAATTAGAGCAGAATTAACTTGCTGGTCTTTGTCCTGTGCACAGTTGCATGAAGCACACACGTTTATGCTTTTGTGCCCATCACTGCTGTTTGGAAGCTCGTAGAAATTGGGAGTGTATAGTACACTTTGGGGAGTATATAGGCTTGCCTCCAAACTCAGACAATGAGGAGCTTTCTTCCTGCAACTGCTTTTGTGTAGGGTGAACCCAAAAACCTATGGAGGCTGCTTCCTTTGTCAGCTGAGAAAGTGCTGATGCCATTACCTCAAGCTCTCAGTAAAAGTCCTCCTCTGACCCTCCCAGCTTTTTCAGAACTGTGAGACCTCAATTATTAGGCTGTTTTCCCAGTGAAGTGTGGCTTGTCCAGTGGGATATGTGTTTCATTGCAACTGGTTCTTCAGGCTGTCACAGTTAATGAAGTAGCCCTTGATTGTCCACACATGCAGATCCCTGGTATTCTGCTCCTGCCAAACTGTATCAAGGAGAAATGGATGCTGCATTTGATGACCTAGCCTACTCAATGGACAATGTTCCTGGAATTATAATAATGATTAAAAAATCAAACCCCCTGGGAAATGCTGCTCCATCTAATCCCAACTGTCTTGTCCTGCTGCTAAGAGGAGCCATGCGTCTGCTACAGAGACACGCAGGAAAATGGTGTTATTAGAGGCACCAGGTATTTGCTCAGGAGGCTGTGGGATGCAGCCATTCCTTGGGCACTGCAGATGTATTTACAGTATTAAAAGGTCAAACAATCTTTCTATTTCCCTGTTTGCTTCAGAGAGTTTTGTTGAACATTCTCATTATTCGTTGTGGTATTTCTTTGATTTAAGAGGATTTCTCTACATGACCATAGTTATTAGAATGCAGGTGTGTGCAGTGAATGTGTTATTACTGTAACAAGCTTCTCCTTGTAGTAGATACTTATTCTAAGTGCAAAGCTTTTAGTTCAGTTGTGCGTGTGGCAATGAAAACAAGATTGGGCAGGTAATTTGGAAAAAAAAATGGAGTAGAATGGGAGACAGCCACAAAATTAACAGTTTAGAGTGGTGACTTCTGTCACTGTCTTTGTTATGGGTTCTGTGCCAACTGTTATTGTCACGATCTTTTTCAGATGGAAAGAGCCCCTGTACCACAGCATGGGGACCCTGAGTTTGGGAGCAAATTTTTCTCCTCATGCAACTTTTCCCTAATTGCAGGCAGGGCTTTTGGCCCTATTAATCTATAAGTGAATTACAGAAAGCCTGTGAATCCCAAGGCAGTTGTTGGGATCCTTCCTGATCCTCCTCTAGGACTTGCTTGCTGTTCCTTGTCCACAACATTCCTTCAGCAAGGGGAAATGGGCAGCAGAAAAGGGGTTGCTGGAGAGTGTGGCAGCTAAACACATCATGTAATAGCGAGGGGAGCTAGAGGCAACAAAGACTTTCCATAAGCTTGGGAACAGGAGAGATAATTATAGATATTATAATGAGCCTAGGGAGTCAAAGGTATTATGTCATGATTTGCACTCTGTATTTTAAAAGCCGCAGCATATGGGCTTAGATAAGGGTTATTACTTTCAGGAAGAAGTAACCAAACAGTCTGCTAAACCTCATCTAATAGGATAACATATACCTAAGTGTCATGAGAGGGGTGGCTCAGGAAACGTCTGTTTTTAATGAACCTGAGAGTGCTGGCAATATTACAGATGACTGCTAGGGCCTTAAGTTTTGCCAGTACTTCACAGAGGTATGAGGAGCTGTTAAGATAATTCTAAGCTGACCAACCTGAAGCGAATATTCGGCAAAATAATGTGCAGGGAAATGAGAGATTCAGTTGATAACTAGAAACACAATTAATATCAGGTAGCATAGCTTTCAAGGTGGTGGAGCCTGCTAAACAGAACAACTTTCATTTTGTATGTGATTACAAATTCAGTTGTCAACAGTGACTACAGAGAGATAATGTGCTTTTGCAATGTGTTCAACATGGCCCAGCATAATATTTTGACTTGAGTCAAAAGAGGCAGGGAATGCTGACTGACGGGAGCGAGGTTTTTAAAAAAAACCAGTCTGTGTCCAATGTTATTTCAATTCCTCTATCTGTGGTCTGGAAAAAAAAATATAAAATTGCTGCCGATAAAATCTGAGGATGACACACAAACTGACGGAGTAGCCAATAACGATGGGGACAGAGCGGTTACAGAGAGAGATAGGATGGTGCAATCTGCAGTGCCCATTTCAACAAAATGCTTTTTAATGCTGCCAGATGCCAAGTCATTCACCTGGATTGCAGGAACAAGGAACCCTTCTGATCCAGTTGACTCTTATTCATAACAGCCCTAACAAGGGAATTTTCTTTTTTTTTTTTTCTTTCTCATTTTGAGATATCTGTTACATGAGGGTAATACATTTGGATCTTATCTCTGACTGTTTTGCCAATGGTTTTTGCCAGCACAAGCTGCTTTTAGCTGGTTGCGTATGGTAGTGTTAGTCTCTTACAGGTGAGGGTGACAATGTTGTATCAGCAATGAGTGAATCAGAATCAGGCCTGGTGGGGGGTGTAGGTGACTGTTGAGACTCTTTGCAGCACATGTCACTCTGCTACTGATGACACCCTTCTTGTGTGCTTTTCCTGCCCTGGCACAAGCTGATTAAAATGGTTTTATATCTTCCCTGAGCTTGGCTATGGTTGTGAGTAAAGATGCACACTTTGGCTGACAAATTACACCTAGTCAAATGAGCATTTAAAGTTACTTGAACTACTTTCTTGGACAACTGCCCTTCCCAGTTCATTATGTGGGCATTCTTGTACCATCTGTCCAAACCATGAGCCCTGCTTACTACAGCTGGGTCTTCATTAATAGACTCTCAAGAGTCAGTCTTCATGCTGTGAGGTTTGAAGGGTGATTAGCATCTCATACTGCCTTGGTCAGTGTAGGGAGAGAAAGTCATAGTAGCAGAATTTCTCCAGCTGGTGCTTGCTCTACAGTATCAAAAACTCACATTTCCATTGAACGATGTAGAAATTATAGCAGGGGAGTCCAATTGTTAAGAATATCGTGATTTCATCCAGGATCATGAATGAAAGTAAAAAAGCTTAAGGGAGAAGTTGCATATACAAAGATGGATCTGTTGATAGATGCTGTATTTGAGTAGCTTTTTTGCCCCTCAAAACGTTGTTTATTTACCTGAACGTAAACCCACAAAGTTTTGTGGACTCTTTCATGGTCACAGATTTTGGGTACACTACCTCCACATCTTTTTTCACAGCTGGCTACACCCAGCAAACATCAACCAAGGTACTGGGCTCAAGTCGCAGGACCGGGCAGCTTTCCTCCATCACTTCAAGGTGCTTTATCCTTTACATACTCATGGGCACTCACTGAACACATTGACAAATTTCCTGTCACAAAGCTTGTGAGAGTTGATGAGATCACAACCTAGGAAAAAAGATTTATTAAAATAGGATCTTGAGGATAGAACCAGTTTGGCAAATTTGTTTCTCCTGTCATTAACCTTGACAGATCAACGGGTTTAAGTTTCTTTTCTAATGCATAAATGCTGAGCAGGCTTTGATAAAATACAAATCAAATATCTGTGAACTATTATCTTTCTTTTCAGGAGACTGTTTCATGATACATACCCACTTATAAATATCATAGTGATTTTTAGGTTTTTTTTTCACCTGTTTTGGCCTCAAATTGAAAGGCATGAGAGACTGTTAATTATACTAATTATGTATCTTTCAGAACTTGTTTGGTGGATTATACTGTACTGTATCCTACTTCTGAGTAATCAATGATGTGGGTATACCTAAGTTTGGATATATTTTTTATCTGAACCAGCAGTCTGGGAAGGATTAAGAGGATCCTCCCTTTGCAAGGTAGGCTTTGCCAAGAGTGAAGGAGGGACTTTGTATTCCCTCCTATGTTTCTACAGAGACCAGTGACTCAGGGCTGTATGGCAGAGGTCATGCCTAAGCTTTGGGTGTCCTCTTGCCGCGTTAGAAGCAAAAGCAGGGGTGTAAAATTAATTTATGTGGTGCTAGTGACCGAGGAGTTAAGGGTCCTCTCTCTAAAAGTCTTCAGCCTATGGCATTGTATCAGGTCTATTTACAAAAGAACTGATGAGCATCACAAGAACCAGGAGGGGAACATAAACCTGCTTCATGTGGTGATTTGGTGAAAAAAATAGATCCCTCTGGAGACCTGCACCTGAACTGCTATCCCAAGGTTATAGGGGCCCTGCTCTGTCACTGCCTTCAGCCTATGAGAAAATAACAGGTACAAATCTGCTTTAGCAAGAAGGATTTTTCAGGGCAGAAGTCTTTCCAGGCTTTCATTTCTCCTTCCAGTTGTTTATAAGAGATGCAAAACAAATAGCATCTGACCATCAGCAAAGACCCAGGGGACTTCCATACTCTGCCCCTTCCCTCTGAAGTTGAATGTCTTGTGGATGACTCCCTCTGTCTTGGGCTAAAAATGCCTGAGCTATTGCTTGGGGTACCTGTGAGAAGCCCTTCCTGGGCTTGATCTGTCCAAACATTCAACCCCTGACAAACAGTAATGGACGAAGAGTCACTGGGTCATTTCATCTGGATGAAGGTCTTGTGCAGGTGGGGATGGTGCCAGCATCCATGCTTCAGGAAAAGTTATGGAGCAGGAGGCAGGGAAGGCCAGATTTGGTTAACTCTTGCCATGCTGGCTTCAAGGTTGCCTCTCTGTGTCAGTGAAATCTCAACATTTGCAAATATTTCTGTCCTTCAGAGAAGATACTGCCTGTGTTGCATTATCTGTGAAAAATCTGTGCCCCAAAACCTTATTTGTGGCTCCATTAACCTAAAGAACTCGTCTAAATGCTCCATTTGCCTTTTAAATAGAGAACAAGTGATTGTTGAGGACTTGCATCCCTATCATTTTGTGTTGCTTTCCTCATTATGAGAGGAACATAAGGGTCTCCGATCATTATTTCTGACTCTGTCATTAGCAAAGGTTTGGAAAGCGTGTTTTCACTCCATTAGCCTACAGAAATAAAAAGAACGATTACATAAGTCAAGAATAATTATTTCAACCAGCTTTCCTCAATGTTTTGCCATGGAGCAGGCTGCGGCCTAAACACAGGCTGACAAATTAATTTCTATTTATTGTATTTTCTAGAAAAGCCACAGTGTTCAGGACTGATTTAGCAATACAAATGGCTTTATTTGTGGTTTTTATGCACTCCTCTGCTCACTTATGACAAACATCAGGAAGCTGACAGTTTTCCTCATGGTAATTGTCAAGACTCCTGCAATTTCTCTCTAGAGCAGCTCATAAAACAGAGAATCCTAGCTCTGTCATAGTTCTTTTGTTTCTAAGAACCTGTGTTTCTTACCTGTGTTAACCAAGACCTCTTTCTCTAATTATATCCTTCTGTAATGATGCTGAAGTTCATGGATACATGACTGCACAGTGGCAAATGAGTCAGGGTGGTGTTGATGATCTGAACATGGCCCGTTCCATGTTCAGAGGCAGTCCTTCTTTGCTATAAAGAATGGAATGACTCTACCTCTTTCTTCCTGTTAGAAGATTTAAATGCAGCCATTTTCTTCTGGATACAGCATCAATACTTCCTAGACCTTCGGTGAGATTTGTAAGTACCTAGTGAAACATGCTTGCCACAAAATAATGTTCATGCAGCATGGCTTCTTTCACGGTGTCTTCAAAAGAGACAGCATGACCGTGTAGGAACGTGAAGTGAGTTGAGGCCAGTGAGATGGGGTCTATCTGTCCCAACACTATTTGTTGTCAGCAGAGATAAGGCTGCTTTACAGCACCTTCAGTCAGCTCTCTCAACAGCAAAAGGAAGGCAGCAGCAAAAGAAAGGCAATTGGCATTAGAATGATATGATAAATAATTCAAAGTTATTAGCAGTCTGTCATGGAAAGTACTATAGAAGAAGTATTATTTCTTACTTTGAAGATGCTCTTTGATTACTGGAGATAGTAAAGGTAATTAAAATGCAGTTTATAACTTGGAGTGAAACTTGGTTGAAGGAGACTATCTAGTCCTCTTTTAAACTCTTACTTTAAAGTGACTAATGAGCCAATTGGCATGAAGGAGAGCGTTTCCTATAGACCAGTGCAGCTCCTTTCACAGCAAGTTGTTCAACTGGAGGTTTTGTTGGAGGTAGGGAAGATCACATTCTTGTCAGTCAAAAGTTGTGAGCTGTTGTTTTTGCATTTTTTTTTAACAGGTGTATGACTGCAGAATGAGAAGCGGATTACAGCTTGGCAACATAGGTATTCTGTGCATGGAGGGCATTCAATAAGAGATAGAGGTGATAAGCACAGAAAAGAAAACCCAGGTGATACTGTGGAAGACTGTATCGTGCCAGAATTTTATGTTAATTGCACACCTTGTTTTCCTCACCTCTGAGAGTGCTAGTTCCTAGGAGAGGGATGAGTTCAAAGGCTTGACTCCATCAAGCCCACAGAAAGCACGCCATCATTCACACTTAATTATTAACCCAAATTGTAAGCTGAAAGAAAAAGAAATATGTCCTCTATCTGACAGTGCTGTAAAACAATGATCATGGAACCTATCTCTTCTGGACAATCTTTGTGGAAACCTGGTAAGAGCATTTAGGTTAGAAGAGGCCTCTGACCAGCAGGGTCAAAGGGACAGAGTCAATCCTGAGGTGAAGGGATTCATCTCAGCCTTCAGATTGACCTGAACTTTAAAAGATCTAAGCCCTGGCGTGCAAAGAATAAGAATTGGTTCTTGTCATAGTAGCTTGTAAAAACAGGCACTATAGAAGCTGACAAGACTGTCACTTTTGCTGGAGAATTTGTGGTAGAGGTAAAGGCCTCATCAAAACAGGCCAAAGAAGCTATAGGGTATGCTTAGGGAGCTGTGACAGATAGCCCTAACCTACAAACCTGCTTTAGATGAGACTTCATCCTGGTCCAGAACTGTATCAACTGACAGATCAGCTGAGGAAGTGTTTTGAAGGCTTTGGATGGTAAGCACCCAGAGCTCCTGATAGACATCAAGATTAGAATTATCAGAAAATAAAGCAGAGTAGAAGTAAAGGTGCAAGATAAATAACATAACTTTGAGGGCTTCTCCAAGGTTAGACTGCACTATTTAGCCTGATGCCACATGCCTGTGCAGGATACAGTAGGCTTTTCCACCCTCTGGTTTGCTCTGCTCTGATAAAATGTTTCAAGATGAATTTGGGCATAGTGTTTTGTTACAGCAGCAAGCCTATGGGGCCCAGAACCACAAGGGGATCGTTTAGGCTGTGAGATGGACCTACAAGTTCTCATCTTCAGACTGCAAGACACATTTGCATGAGCTTCCTCGGCTGGGAGATGCACATCCTGGGTTGCTGAAAGGGCCCTGCTGAAACATGGCTGTGTTGTAACTAATAAATACATTAATGGAGTCCTCATTGCATTATTAGGACATTTTGAAATTTACTCTGGGAAACCTTTCAGCTCCATTAAATCCACCTTTGTCACAAGATAAAGTGCTGTTCATAATAGGCTCATTAACATTCAGACTGCAGTTCAGCTCCATCCATTAACAGCTGGCGGGCAGGAGTTCCCACAAAGACCCCAAGAAGCATTTTCCCTGACCTGGGGCTGCCTTCCTCAACAAGTCTGCTAGTTCTGTGTTGGATTTCTGCAAAATCCCACATGCTGTTTAATTGAACTGCCAAGAACAGTTGTAATCAGCTAGGGATCTGGAAAAATCTGCCAGGAGTTCCCACCCTGCTGCTGGGGTCTTTATTCGACTCAAAAGTTGCCATGAGCAGAAGATGACAGCCCCATGCAACAGCCATGGGCATTTTTCTCCTCTCTCCTGCTTGGCTGACTTTCATTTAGGGCCCAAGTGTCAGCTGCCCTGATTAAGTGTGTAAGAGCCAGGCGTGATGATTAACAGTGAATGATAACAATGGCATTTCCGTGGTGGCTAATAGGCTTCCAAACTTAATCTCTCCCACTCTCACAGAGATAAAGAATAGATAATTCTTCCAGCGACAATGATTACACAATAAAGTTTGTATTTGTTCCCTGCTGATGAGCTATGGAGCCTGGTTTCACCCAGCTCTTTAGAGGCCACTGGGCTGGGGTATTGCCAGCTCAGGATGTTACCAGATCTCTGACGTCCTGCAGGTCTGTCTCCTGGAGCTGGGTGATTACAAGGAATTAATGCCTTTGTTCTTTCCCTCTTTCTAAAAAAGCTAAATCTCCAGCCAACTGCTCATAGGGAAACATGGGCTAAAGGAAATTTAAATCGTCCCTAAGTAATCTATTTGAGTTTACAACTTTCGGACAGAACTAATGACTTTGGGGCACTATTTATTGATTTGAGTACCGAGGATTGTCAGTTCTGAGTCTGACACATCCATGGCAGCAGAGAAAGCTATAAAATTGTCAATGGGCTATGAGGTTCAGCAGAGGAGCTAGACTAGGCTGTAAGGATAGCTGAGAGCACTGAGAGCAGCTCTTCTAAACGGGATGAAAATCTGTCAGAGCCTTGAATAAATGAGAAGCTTGACCTGAAGATTTGAGACTTCAAGGTGTCCTGTTTTAGCAGCCTGAATGCCAGGATGCCAGGACTTACCAGTCTGTCCAAGCACAGGTTCAGAGAGTAGCTGAGCGTCACTGAAATTTGCACTAGTTTTCGCTGGGAAGGATCTATAGACCAAAGTAGAGTGTGTTCAAGACAGCAAAGCTCCTGCTGAAATGGCAAATGAAAAATGGGCAGCCTGCTTTGTTTCAGGACAGTTCCTGCCATGAGAGGAACCCTCATTCTCTCAGGTGTGTCCGTCATCCCTTGGGGCAGAAGTCAGTAACCTGGGGCTAAGGCACTGTATCACTGGAATAAATGGGTGACCCAAAGCTCTGCATTTCAGGAGTTATCCTTTGCTGTCTGAATTCTTACAAAAGAAAAACTGTTCCTTTTTTTTTACCTCAGCTCAAGTCTTGCCTTTTTCGCTCCTGAGCTGCCTAGCAGGAGCTCAGCTCTTTCAAAGATGTTCCTCACATCTCTCTTGACCAGCTCTAAATACAAGATCTAGAATGGGAACAGTACAATGCTAGAATCTCATTCAACCAGAAAACCCTAGTTTTGGGAACAGGCAGGACAACAAAGCACAGTACACATCCCACTGCTAGAATGTAACATGATTTAGTGGACAAACAGCAAGACATAGTTAGGTTTTACAGCTGCTAAATGCATTAGTCCTTAAACATCTAATGGGATTTTAAGCCTTGATTCGTTTGAAACATTGGGCTTCAGAGGAGAGCTATTTTCTTGGAGCGTCTAACACTGTGTCTTCAGGCTGTGAAATATTATTAAAAAAAAAAAAAAGTCAAAGCAGGGTTCATCCACAGTGTCTCAAGCTTCATGCAGTTTGGATTTTTGCACTTTTTCTTGCACAGAATTCCTGCTCCTTTCTGCTCTGCCTCTGATATTCCAGCTGTTCACGTTTCCTTATCCCAGGCTTTATGAAATGCAGCCAAGAAGCAGATTTTGGCTAAACCAAGAGAATTTGCAATTAGCCCCACCTTTTCCAGAGAAAATATTATATCTCTGTCTCAAAATATGCTTTGTTGTAGCAGCGTGCCACAGTTCCTGTAATCATGTCTTATCAGTTTGTTGAGTCCATATCTTTAGAAGAACTGTATCCCTACAGATCTCCTACAGAGGAAACAAAAGATGCTCATTATATTCACAGTTGGGCTTTCCTGAACCTCTCTTTGAAAATCAAAGCAGTTAAATTATCCTTTTTATTTTTCATTTTTACCCATTTTTTATTCTTGGTTTGCATCTGAGGTATAAGATGGTCACCCAAAGACGGGTCATGGTTAGAATTTACTTGAGGTCTATTTCTTACAAAATATTGAAACATTTCACTGGGCTTTGGCATCCTGCTATTTCCCTTTGAGGAAAGGTTTATTGTTTCATCCAGCTGCATCTGTTCTCTTCTTACCTTGTGTATGTCATACCCTGCGTGTCTTTAATTCACTAAGGTAGCAGAAAACCACCCCAGAAAATAAGATCATATCCTGCCAGGCTAGTGATTCACATGGTTCACTGGTTGGCGAGAAGCAGGAACTCGCTCAAGGGAAAACATAGGTCCATGGGGCCAGGAGAAGTGGAGAGCAAGGGGTGAGGAAGTAGGTCCCTTCCTTTCATCAGAACCAGCCGTGTTGCCTCAGCTGGCCATCTACCAAAACTTGGTTTCACTCACAATGGAGCAAGTTCAGTAGCCCCTTCTGGGTATATGATCCTTTTTTTTTTTTTTTTTTTTTGCCAGTAGGAAAGCTATTTTCTTCATTTCTGACAGGTCATTAGAGACAAACAGCAGCTCTCCCTGCAGGCCCCCCCTACTCTCATTCACCCTTCCTCTCTTTGCACAGTCATGGGTTGTTCCTGTTCACAGGTGGCATCCCAGGGAGCCTCTGAGGTCTGCACTTGGAGACAGCTTAGTACACACAACCAGACAGAATGTTCTTCATTCTAATCGACCTGCAATTCTTTTTTGTATAACTGGGGAGGCAAAACCCCTCTACCTCAATAAAACTCTGCTTCCTGTGCTTGGTCCTCCAAGGTTTGAATTTATCATGTGTACTTTGTGTCTGCTCAGGCTTTTCCTCAACACTCCTTGTTGTCTGTTACTGCGTATAAAAATGATCTGTGTTGATACAGGCCTGAGTGGGCACTTTGTATTATCAGCTCCAGCATTTGCCTGCATCCTTTATTTCAGGCAACAAAAGTGTATTTCACAGCAAGGTGATCTTGTGAAAGGTTTTCGACTGATAATTTGTCTAAAAAGAGATGCTGCTAGAGAAGCCAGAAAGCTGGGTTTCTTCAACTCATGCAGCAAAGTTACTGAGGCAACTGCTCAGGGCTTTGAGACTGCTGTCACGGACCTGGCTGTGCATTGTATTTATTTGTAGAGCTCTTGGTCCTGTTGGTTGACAGGATGGGATGGGGAACAACCTCCGCTTTCTGGGATTGCTGGGTGCTGGTTGCAGCATGAAGGCCTCTGGGAGCCAGGACAGCAAGCTGCAGTGCCTCACCTGAGCTGTCTGAGCTCACCAACAGCCTGCCTTGCCCTCCCTGTAGCCCACCCATCCCTGCAGCCTTGCTAGTCCTTGCCAGCTCACGTTGGTCCACCATGAACAGGGATTGCTTGCCATGCGTTGTTCTCTCTGCTGCAGCAGTGAGTGGGCTCTTCCCACTGCTGCTGGCTGAACCGTTTCTAATTATCCTCTTTGGACTTTTGTGCAGAATAATCAACAGTTAATTGCAAACAATCAGATAAATTGGTGTTCTAGGGAAGGAGAGAAGAATGACAGAGAGGAGCAGGGATTAAAGCAGGAGGCAACTCCACGTGATAGGCACGGCTGATGGCAAACAGCAGTTTAGAGTGGAGGCGGTTTGATGGAAGAGAGGCTGCAGCGAAAGCCAAAGCATCTCTTCTTTCCTCCATCCTCGCAGCACCTTCACTTCTGCAATACCACCTCTGTTGTAAGACAATATAGCTTGGTTTTGCAGGCAGCACCATTAGATCACACTTGTCTGTGGGGAAAATGATTCACTGGTGAACAGCAAATAAAGGCTTAAAAAGCAGCGGTGATGTTGCTGCTTTTCCTGGAGTTGTCCCATGTCGGAGGAGACTTGTCTGTCTGGGGGGAAGCTCTAGGGAGGTGAAGGCCTCAACGAGGAGGCTCAGGCACATGGCACAATCCCAGCCACGGCAAGGTCTTTCCAGGAGAATCAGGCAAGTGTGGGGAAGAACTCATGAGCAGATGTTTTACTTCCAGAGTGCACAAGGGCCCACCCACATGGGCTTTAAGTTGTCCCGTTTATTTGCAGTTTGACACTAACATTGTCATTGAAAGGGAATTAAAAGGTTGTGCTTGCTCATGTTTTATTATTTTCTGCTATGATCTTGGGTGTGGTTGGTTACTTTGTTTAACTAGCGGCAAAGTGCTGGCTTTTTCTAAACCCACCACTTTTTAACCATGCTTGCTCAGACCCGGCAAGGCCTGCAGGGGGTAGTGAGAGATGTTGTTACACCCCCCTCCCTAGAGCCGTGCAGCCCCACCTCGGGTGTACTGGCCGCGGGTCCCGCGTTTCGGCAGCCGGTTGCCGGCCGCCACGGGAGCTGCCGTTGGCGGCTGCCGCGGGCGGGTCGCGACGGGGCCCGGGGCGGTGGCGGGCGCGGGAGGCGGTGTCCCCGCCGCCGCTGCTGCGGGAGCCGCGCCGGGCCGGCAGGGGGCAGCGCTGCCCCGGGCAGCCCCGAGCAGCGCCGAGGCGAGTCGGGCGGAGCAAACCTGAGCTGAGCCGAGCCGGGCTGAACCGAGACAAACCAAACCGGGCCAAATCGTGGCGAAGCGAATCGAGCCGAGCCGCGCCAGGGCGAATCGAGCCAAGCTGAGCTGAACCGAACCAATCTGATCCAGATCGAGTCGCGCCGAGCCGGGCCGAGTTGAGCCGAGCCGAGTCGCGCTGAAATGAACCGAGGCGGACCGGGTCGGACCGAACAGTGTCACGCCGGTCCAGGCCCTGAGGCACCTCTCGGACCATCGCTGGGAACCGATTATTCCGTACTGTGCTCCAGATGCTTTGTAAATTATACCCCCGCTCCCGCCACGTGTCCTTGTCGCGTTTTCTCGAGGTCTAAAATATTAATTAAGGAAATAAAAAAAAAAGAGAAAAGCGCCTTTTTACAATGCACCACTATATTAAACTTACAAGGCTGTAAATCGGCACCGTAAAACTGTAAGTCAGGAGCTGGGTGTTAGACAGAGCTGACACACTGCTGGGGGAAAGGCGGAGATCTTAACAAACGGCATCATATCCGAGTTTCTGCAACAGACATAAAACTTGGTGTTTTGTACCTCTATTAATTGGATTTTACAATATTTTCAGGGACCAAAAAAAATATGTATTTATAAACATGGCAAGCAATACAAACAAGGGAATCAATTCGGAAAAATAAAAGTTGCTGTGTGCTCGCATCCAAGGAGTGAGCGAAGGTTCAGTCTTGCTGGTTTGTTTGTTTGAAGTGTTTTGAGAAGGCTGGGTTAATTTAAAAATATTTTCCTCCAGGTTCCTTTCATTCCTTTAGCTTCCCGCACAACAGGTCAGGATGGGCACTGCTGTGTAACGATGTCATGGTGAAATCAGTTCTGTAATATATTTATAGTCTGATCTCCAGTATTCTGCCCCGCAGATGAAAATAATCTGGTTTGATCCCTATGCGCTTTTTTTTACATTCACAAGGAGCTTATTCTCCCTGTCTACCCCACCCAGTGGAAAAAAAATACCCTTTTGATTTCTCCATTTTGTTTAGACCTTCAAAGCCTTAACTCCTGCCTTTCTTCTCCTCACTAGAGGAACCTCGGCAAGAGCTTTTAGCACCTTAAAGAGTCGTATCATTATAAAGCAATAACAGGCTGTAGCTCTCCCTCCCTGGGAGAGGCGGGGAAGGGTCTCCAATTTGTTTGTCTCCATTTCTGTGTGAGAGACCAGAGGGCTGCACTTCATTTTGAAGTTTCATGCGACATCACAGATCAACTCCTCTGGAAAAGAGGAGAGGCAAACACCAAATATGCTGAAGAGAGTAACTACTCATGGCGCAGAAAATCCTTTAATGTAAGCACAGTGTAGGTAATGCAGTATTTATTTACCGCAAAGAAACTGTAAAGAGCACAACATTGATTTCTTAGGTTTTCTTTCTTCAGGTCGGTTTTGCAGGGCTTGGTCTGTCGGGAGGATTTTCTGAGAAGTAGCATCTGAATAGCTGATAGCTGGAGTTTCAGCACAGACCCCTGACCCGAGTGAGGTTTGCTGCTTGCAGTATTCCTGGAATGACACAGAGGGTCTGACTGGAGTCAGGCCAGGACTTCAGATGAAAATGCTTTTGTGTCATTTCTGCTTTTGATGGCTAGAGGACAGATTTATCTCTGTATCCCTCTGCAATGTTTAACTCTGTTGACCATGAAACCCTGCTTGGCCTCTGCTGTGGAAAGGAGTCACAATCTGGTGGGGGTAGTTCAGTTAGTAGAGATGTGAACGTGCACCCTGATTGCTAGTGCATGGATGTGGTGCTGTCCCACAAGGACCTATGCTTTTACTTTTTTTTTGCTGATCGAGTCATCAGAGTGTAGGAGATATTACTGCAGCCCAGAACACTTTAGGAGCTCAAACTAGTAGTGATACCTTCTCCTCTCAAATTTTTGGACAATATGTAGTCACGTTCAAAGTCTCAGTCCTTGAAAATATTGGAAACCTGTATCAAAATATCTAAAAAAGTCACTGTATCAGCACTGTTTGAGTTATAAGAGAGTCTTGCCATTTTCCGCGCAGCAAAAGGTGAGATGGGGAAGAGCTGGCTCTGATATCCTCCCTGAGTTGTTGTGAGAGTAGTCTAGTGACTCACTGAATTGTAGAAAAAAATTCTCCTCACCTGAGACAGTTAGCACTTTGCTTACAGAGGTACCTAGCATCTGCAGATTTTACCTTCTGTGTGACATGAGCAGGGAGTGTTCTCTGCTTCTGGAACATACATCTCTCCTGACTAGAGCAAGGTAGCACAGCATTTCACCACCAGCATTGGGACTGGCTTTCAGGGATTTCCCCCTTCTAATTCCACACAATGGCCTCAAAGTGGTGGCAGGACAGCATGGTTATTGATGCAGCGTACAGGCTCTCTCCCTCAGGCTTCATATACACACACATCCCCCACATACATAATGCTTATCTTTTGTTTTGTGCACTTTTAAGCCATACACTTTCTAAAGAGGGTTAAAAATGTCAAGTGAATTTAGAATAAAGAGGCGAAAAGAAACATTCTGAGATACTCCCAGGGCTGGTAGTACTAACAAGGAAGACAATTCCCGGCTTTCTTTGGTACTGAAGTTAATTGCAGGCATCTAGAGTTTAAAGACCTAGTGTTATTGATGGGGGTGTGTTAGCAACAGGAGGGATTGACTCTACCATTAAACTGGAATTTAGCATGTACAGTAGGTTGTCAGGAGAAAGAAATAAGAACAAAGGAGACTGTTATTATCTTTTATTATTATCTTTTAATTCCCTCCCATTTTCCTTCTGCATGCTCTCTCTCTCTCAGCCCTCTCTCTTTCAATAATTACAATAATCAACTTACAATGATAACAGAAATAATCTCCTGCAAGATAGCTAAACAAACCACATGTTATCTGCACTGAACTGTGCTCACTTGCAGTAGGTATATCACTTCTGGAAAAGCCAATAAAATTTTAATTAAAAAATCACGTAAGTTGTCAGTTAAGATGCAAAAAGAGTGTGCAAACACAGGCAAAGTTGTCCAAAAATTGCTAGGTATTTGATAGAACAGGTAGGAGGACAAACCCACCCCAAACAAAACAAAACCAAACTAAAACCCTCCAGGTTTGAGGAGCTCTATCTTTGTTACTCTATACAGAGCACTAATTGTCTGGGAATTCAAACGCAGGGGGAGGGAGAATCCTCCCTTGAGCGACAATCACATCCACCCACCTCCACCAATGCTGGGAGCAAGTACACAAAAGTTAATTAAAGATTTTGCATCTCCCCACCACAGTGCTGGATCCTGAGATAAAGTAAAGCTCTCCCACACTGTATGGCCAATATGCCTTCAACCTTGCCCTGAAGGCACCACCTCCAGGGATCAGATGTTTGGTTTCCCTGGTGTATACCAGGCTTGGCCTCTCTGCTAGGACTGAAAGCAAGAGAACTGATGAATGTCAACTGATAGGTACGTGCTTGCCTCACAGAAACAGGGCTGTAGGTAATTACCTAGTCATGAGTCATGGTAGCTTGAGGGGCTTCCAGGTTCTCTGTGCTAGTTGTTTGTTCTAAGTATGCAAAGGGTGCATCACTTAAAGGCTATTTGGCATAGAAACGACAAAAGAAAAGAATTTCTGCACAGATACTGTGAATGTGAAACAGTTTCTCAGCTGACCAAAGCAGAGAGAGTGTACTGGAGCCAATTGTGATATGAAGAAGTGCCCTGAGTTTGCCTAGCTCCAGTAGTCTTTCTCTCTTCTGGTTCTGGTGCGAACCCTGGCATGGTCTGCTCATGGCCTTTGCACTCCTGTGGCAGTCCAAGAACAGTGGTTTCAGCTGTCACTTTGAAGACAAAAATGTATACCCTTCACCCAGACTTTTCTCCAAGCTCCGTTGCTGCAGGGCATCACTGGGAGGAGATTTCAGGAGTGATGGCATGATCATCATAGATCAAGGGTTGTGCTTTGCTCCGTTCTCCCTCTGTGACTGAGGAGCCACCTTCTGGGACTGTATTCTACTGCAGTGAAGATAAACAGCATGATAAATGCCTTTGCAGTGTGAGGACATCCAAAGGCAGCATCGGAAATTCCTTCCTCTTGGTTCAGCCTTCAGCATTAACTGTAATAGGTGGATATCGCCTGCGTGGGCTGCCAAAGAAAGCACTTTCAAGTGAAGAGAAGCAAGGCTGTGACATGGTAGGACCACTTTCTTCAGAGTGTGTGCTAGTAGTACACCTGCTATTGTAGGACCCTTGAGTTTTGAGACTGTTATAAAAAGGTAATGCTTACCTACTGCTCTTTACATTTACAGTGATCCACAGGCTGTGCCTAATTACAGAACCGCAGCAGCCTGGCAAGGCAGGGCAGTTAGGATCAGGCACTTTAAAGACAAGAAATTGAGGCAAGGGTATTAAAATGCATGACCAAGGTTAGAGATGTGGGGTCAGTGAGAAAGCCAAGGTTAAAACACCAGACATGTATTCCCAGTCCTGTGCTTAACATGTGTCTCAGCCAAAGAAATTGATGTTAATGATGCACTGACTCCTTTCATCTGAAGATCTCAAAATGTTTTGCATCCTAATTTCCCTCCTCCATGCAGCTCTGTCATAGGCTGATGGTCTTTCAAAGGGGAAAAGTACAAGCTGCTCTGTCCCATATGTGTTTCTATAATGCATCCAGCTCCCTGCAGGGAGGAGGGGGCTAGGGTTAGTCACCACTTTTGGTGAGAAAGGAGCTGGGTGACTGTGCCATTGAGATTAAGTGTAGGAAGAAGGCTGGATAGGGATTGAGAGGATTTAGAGTAACAGTGGTTTGCATAGAGTAGCACCTGGGTTAACGGATATTGGGATGCAAGGGGTACCTGCAGATGGTGCAGTGGGATCCATGCAGGGAGAGGAAAGCAGAAAGTAAGGCTAAGATAGATAGGACCTGTTTGGGAAGGGCTGGACAAAGAAGCTGGCCAAGCTCTTCCCTGTTGATTTTCTTCAGGAAGAATATTTTTTCCACCACAGCTCTGTACCAGACAGTGAAGGAGAGGCTGCTGCTGGCCCTGGATGAGCAGACTGAGGCCAGCCCAATAAGAGAGACGCTCAGATAGGGTTTGTGAGCCAGTGGACCACACTGCATGGTGGCTAGGTGCTGAGTGGGCTAGGCACCTAGGTGGGTAAAGGACCTGAGAGACATGTCAAAAACAAAGTGAGTTTAACTTTCTTAAATACCTTTTTTTCTGGGACTTGAATACCCTGATGGACCTAGGGACAGGAGGAGACTGAGGGAGAGAATTAAAAATGACACATGAACTTTAAGTATTGTGGCTCCCTAGAGCCTGGGGGGGAAATTGAGGCACTGTGACTAGCACCGTAATGAGCCACAACCATGGGCCAGAAAGACTTTGTCTCAATGGTTCATTCTCTGATGATGAAATGTGGCTCCTGCTGGCATCCAGAAAGTCATGGCCATTAGCCACAAGTAGGCAATTGTAAACTGCTCAGAACAATCTCCAGAAACAAAAACACAGAGGCACTTAGGACACTGAAGCAATTCCTGCTGGGGAAAGCAGAGAGAAGCATGTTGCTGTGAGTTGCTGCTATAAACTGTCATGGGCTCACTATGAATCCCATACATAGGGTCTCACCTTGTCCCTTCACTGGAAAACTTCTGCATCCTGTGTGACATTCATTCTAAGCTTTTGCACAAAGTCCCTGTGTGAAGTGGGGGCAGTTTCCCCTGCAGCAGGCAGTGACTGGCAGATCTGACTTTTTTCCCTCTCTTGTTTTGATTACGGAACCGCTCTGTTATTCTTGCAAGCCTGAAATTAGATACAGGTGCAAATTAACAAAGTCACAAGTGCATTACGTTTGGTAATTTTTCTGTCAAGAGTCACGCTGAAGGGTTGCAGAGAATAACAAGAGCAGCCAAGAGCCAACTGGCTGGTCCAGGTGTGTGCCTGGCTGCTGAGCCTTCAGCCCTGGCAGCAGTGCAAGGCAGCAGGGTCTATTTTCACATTGCATGCTGTAAAGTCGCAGGCCACCACTGTCTTGCAAGAAAGCAATGGTTATGGAGGCAGCTTCGAAGCTGTCAAGATAACCCAACCAGTTGAGCTGTCATAACACAACCATCAGATGCCAAGTCTATCTTCCCATCTCTAAGGAGGTGTGAGCGTTTTTGTGTAGAGTATGTTATAAATAGTTTTAGTGAGGTGGGTGGCACAGGACAATAAGAGAGTGGGAGAACGAGAGAGTCTTATTCTGCTGCTGCTGCTCACAGCTGTGTAGCTTTCATTTTGCAGAGGGGCCATTTTTGGCTCCCTGTGACTACTCACTAGTCACTTCAATTCCAAAGATGGCAAGATTCAAGCGCTGGAATGGTGGTCTCAGTGCCAGCTGTCCCGCATGCAGACTTTCTGCCCCAATGTGCGCTACTTGGCCCAAGAGAGGCTATGAAGTGCCTGAGCTGGAGAGCTGTACTCTTTCCTCAAACTCCTCAGATGAAACTCTGCATGTATCTGTCAAATCAAGGTTGCAGTGTGCTGTCAGGTCACTGTATGGATAAAGCTTGTCCGGCTGCTGTCTCGGAGATAAGCAGAGAGCTTCATTCACCAACCATTTAATCTGGAGGGCTTTTACCAGCTTAAATCCATAGTATTTATTTAAAGATGAAATTAATGGTTCTATGCAAATTTGCAAATTGGTTAATGACATAATTGCATCAAATGATAAGTATAGTGTTCCACAAAGCTGGGCAGAGAGACCATTTCGGGCTTGAATTTCCTCTTGCTGTGGCATTCAGACAAGTCCTCACCCAAGCGGAGCTGAGCTCTTTGCCTTTGCTGGGATGTGTGAGTGGCTGAGACAGGGCTGCACCTCCCTCTTTCTCACCTGAGTGCTGCTGCGTGACAAGGAGTATTGCTCAAAGCCATGCAGGGCGTGCTGGAGATGTCTTCCCTGTTTGTCTCCTTATTTTGAGATAAGGGAAAATTGGCATTGATTGGTCACTTTTTTTTCCTCAAAAAAATCAAACGCTGTGTAACCACAAATCTAGGTCAGCAGTTGCAGACCTGATTTCAGCCACTTTTTCTTGCAAGTGTCAAAGGTAAGGACACATTTTTAGAGTGCGGCCACTGTGAACTGCTCATAATGTGTCATCCTAGACTGAGATCTTCCTTTTCCAGCTCATGCAGTCAGAGCTGCCTTCCAGAAATGCAGGATGAGACCATCCAAACAGCTGCTCTGGGTAAGACCCAAAAGCCAATTTACTCACAATCCAGTATCTGGCAGCAGCTGTTGCCTAGAGAAAAACACCAGATAAGCCATTAGGCGATGATGCTTCCTTGATGTACTCTCCTCGGCTGCTTGTGGTCTACAGCTATGAGACCTCCTGAGCCAGAGATGGCACGGAGGGACAGTGACAAACTGATGCACATGCTCTGCTATGCCTCGTTTGTGTCCTGGAATAGCCTTATTTGTTTCCTTTGCCCATCCTGAAATCTTCCTTATCCCAGTGGATCTGTGGAATATTCCTGCTTCTTTCTTCCTGGGGTTAAATCCCTCTGTCCAAAATATTTCAATTGTAGCATATGTGGGATACATAAACATTTTTTGAGGGTTGAAGGACAGTATTGTAGGCACTAGTCCATCACCATTAACACTGGAGTCAACCGACAACTCCCCAATGCAAAAAGAAGTCAAAAAGAGAAATCTCTTATATGTTTTAGGAATTAGAATGTTTGCAATCAGGGACTGAAGGAAAACACAGAAAGTCTGGCAGAAAATCACTGAAGTTGGCTAGTCTTTATGGCTTCATAATTGGGCCCCTCAGTTCAAGAAGCA
>WBNH01001370.1:0-17860 GCA_013401255.1 Urocolius indicus
GCCAAAACCACTCCACCTTCACATCCCCAAACTCCCCCTCTCACAGCCCCAGCACCACAAACACAGCGCTCAGCCCCCGTCACCTTCCTCTGCCCAGTTTATTTAAGAAACACTATTATAAGTGCTGCGTGTGTGGGGAAGGTGAGGGGGGAGGGGAAAGGGGCTGATGTGGGGATAACAACGCCTTAAATACAAGTAGAAAAGGGGAGGGGTGAAATCTGTACAGAGAGCAGGGTGGAGATTGAATGTGGAGGTGAAAGTGAGGAGAGGAGCAAGGGGGGGGGATGTTTGCCTCAGTGCTGGAGGGATGAGTGGGGAAGTGCCACAGGGGGCTGAGGGAGCCTTCACAAGTCAGCACTTTGCTAAACGCTGGGTTTTAAACCTTTCCTCTACAAACTAAGACATCACAGTGGATTATCAAACCATCCAAGTTTCTTTTCAAAGAGAAAAAAGTATTTACAGTCGACTCCAAGAAGTGTTTTGTTTTGAACTCTGGCAGCAGCAAAGGCCTGAGGGGGCCCCTTCCAGCTTCACACAGCCTAGGATGAAGGGACTTAATAGTTCTTCAAGAAGTTAAGAAAATAAGTCAAAACAAAAAAATACATCTGGGCTAGGAAAGCAAAGCTGTGGTGGCAAGGGAACAGCATCCAGCTCCATCTCAGCCACGTGCTGCAAGGTCACGGGCTGCACGTTGACACTCGAGGCAGAGCGGTGACCCAGAGCCCTGGCTCCAGCACACATTTCCACACAGAGCTCGAGCCTCAGCAAAGACAGGAGCAAAGGGAGGATGCCCAGGGCACGTCCAAGGAGGAGAGTGTGGTTGGTCTTGCAGCAGTACCAGGTTATAAGGTGGCCAGCTCAGCCCAGCCACACGCTCCCCTCCTCCCTGCCTCAGGAGGTCAGACAGAGCTGCCAGTGCCTGACCCACCAGCACTTCCCAGCACAAGATGAACCAGCAGCTCAGGGGAACAATACTTGGAACCAAGAGGCACTTGAACCAATTCTTAGTTTACCAATTTACTGCAGGCTACGAGAGGAATCCTGATGAGCCACCCCAGCACCCAATTCACACCAGCATCAACCTCCCTCTCCCCCAGGCTTTGGTACAGTACAACAAAACAGGAGTGGGAGTGCTTGAGCTGTGCTGTAGAGCTGCTGCTTTCCACACTGCTGCTGTATCATCCCTGATAATTCAAGATAAGGCTGGATGGACTGACCCCAACCACCACCACCACCCTTGGCAGCACTTTTGGTCCAAAAAAACCACTTGAAGTAATGATTCTGGCTCCCTCCCACCCCAACAGATCTCATTAAGTTACCCTTAAAAGATGAGTAGTCAAAAAAAAAAACCACAACAGCATCCAGAAAATAAAACTGAGGAGTTGACATAGTAACTCCAAGGCTTTAGACATCAACTGTCCCAGCAATCAGAATCCCAAAGCTTTGAATGTTGAGTTGTGCCAAGGGGAGGGGAGGGGAAGGAAGGAAGGAAGAAGCTTTATGTATAAGCCTTCAAGAGTATTGTTGAACCAGTAAATGGAAGTTCCCAACCACCACAGTTTGTAGATGGGCATCGATGTGTCCTGAAACAAACAAGTGCTTCGTCATCTTCACGTCCAAGGCAGCCACAGAACAGACACACAGCACCTTGACTCTGACCAGCAGGGAAATTTAGGACAACTGAGTGCAGATACTGCCAATTTTTCACCAGTTCCACTGTGCTTTAAGACTCATTGCAAAGCCTCAGCTAGAAAAAGGATCATCCCCAGGTATCCAACAAAATAGTTTAAATTGGGGTGTTTTTTTTTGTGTGTTAAGACTGTTCAGCTGTCAATCATTTCAGAGAGTTCCAAGAGGAGGTCATCCTCATCCTTCCCTGGGTCTAGGTCAATCTCTGCTTCCAGTTTGCCTCCTGAGATTTCCCAAATGAGCTTCTCAAAGTCATCTTCTACAGACAAAGGTGCTTTCCCAGCCCCCGTGGAGCTCAACCGGCGAGTCTTCACTGCTGCTTGTGAGGAAGCTGAAGCTGAGCTTGAGACCTCTGACTGTGTCACAGAGTCTTCCTGGCTTCCAATATGCAGTTCAGGACTTGGAAGAAGAGAAGAAGAAGAAAGAGCAAATCAGTGTATGGCATTTTGTAACTAGAAACAAGTTCTCTGCAAACCAGCTCTTCAAGCTGTAGTTAATTGCTCTCAGACTTCAGCCTCACCCAGGGACAGCCACTCAGTTAAACCTGGGGTTACACTTGCAGAGAGCAGTGTGTTAGCAGGTGCACTTTGCATTTGGGGGGATTTATCTGTGAAGACAGAGCATCTGGGGTCTGGCAAAGAGGGTTCAGTTTTTGGAGGCAGAGACTTTGTCACTTTTACTGACTCCATTCAGAAAAGCTGAACCAACTTGCAGTGTTTGAAGAGAAGAATCTGAAGAAGCCTTCCTGCTAGGTGCTAGGAAATGATTGCAGATTCACTGTTCCTTTGTTGGAATCTGGCATTCAGTACCTCAAAAGTCTAATTTCACACATGTGAAAGAACTTCACATTTCACATGAAAGACACACTGACCAAGAACAAGAACAAGTTGTGGCTGTTACCTGGTTTTGGGTTTTTCTTTCCCAGGAATGTTGGCCAGGCTGTCCTCTGGCAAAGCAGGAACAGCAGCCTAGGAAGAAACAAAACCATTCTTAGGATATACACGGGGAGGATTCTTCTGATTCTCCTCTGGCATTGCTGAGCCTTAAGTAAAATACAGAATCAGAGTAACCTGAAGAAAAGGTGGTATTCACCTGAAGTTTGCCAATATTCTTACATCTTCAAGAGCACAGCAATAACACACAAAATCCTTCACACCACAGCTGAGGATCCTACAAATGCTGCCATCCAGCAGCAGAAAGGCACCAAAGCCACCCTACAGACCACCTCTGGATTTAAAAGGGAACAGGGACCTGTAGAACATTCCAGTTTTCCATCTTTGCTCCAAGAAGAGGCTAAAACTTAGGTGTAAGTATTACTATGGCCCCACCACTGTCCTTACCAAAGTTGCCTTTCTTGCTGGAGGCTCCATTGTGTCCTTTTCAGCAGCACTCAGAGGCCTCACAGCTGCCACGGCTGAGGGATGGCTCTCGGCTGCCTTACGCTTCAGGGAATGCTTCCTGGGGGAAGTGACTTTCCCATCCAAAGGCTTCAGGCACACCTTAGATTTGGCTGGAGTCAAAGGAAGGGAGAACTGAATCAGTACAGCTTCTCTGAACAGTCCTATAATCCTTCTGACTACTTGGGCAGCACAATCACACTGCTGTTTCCCTGACTCTCAGCAGCGTTCTCCATGTAGTAAACTCTGGTTACCCTCAAGCCATAGGAAAAAGAGCAAAGAAGTGAAGAAGGAGCCAGAGATACAAGGTGAACACCGTCATCTTCTGCCTTTCCTGCAAAAGGTGACCTAGAGCAACTGTGTAACATACAGCCACCACTTACTTTTAGCTTTCCTTTCCAGAAGCTGAGCTGCCTGTTTCCCTGGGGAGACAGCAGCATCCTTCCCTGGGCTCTCAGCCCCATCTTCTGGAGAGTTCGATGTCCTCTTTGCAAGTTGACAAGCTGACCCTGAAATCCCTGTGGCTTCAGGACTCCCTGATGTTGGGGTTTTATCCTTGGTTGCCTTTTCACCAGGGGATGGCACAGTAACTGCTTCCTTCTGAAGCTTCTCTTCTTGGTGTTGTTTCAGTTGCCACTTCTCCCTCATTGTCTCTTCACGGCTCTTCACTGGGACTTTAGAATTAGCTGCACTCTGATCACTGGGCTAGAAAGAAACCAGAAGAGGACTAGTAGTGCAACAGTCTACAGAGATTTCATTGAGAAAACCTGAAATGGCCTCAGATGGAACACAGCATGTTAATACCATTCAAAGCTCACCTTTTTTTCCCCCTCTGTAAAATGTTGCTTGCACCATGAGCCACACATTGCTGTGGGTATAGAGTTTCCATTCCCAACACAGCAAACTTCTTTACTACAGCAGAAGGCTCAAGCTGTAATCTGTTAGTTTCTTTTGAAGCAACAGAATGTCATCCAAGCTCCCCCACACAGTGTTCCCTGACTGGCTGAATTCCTCCAATACAAAGCTCTAGCCTTTTCTGTTCAAATACTTACCTCAGGATTTTGAGAGATATCCTTCAAGTCTGACAGATGATGTCACTGAGAACAAAACCACTCCCACCACACTGACCTCACATATCTTATCTGGTGGCTAATAGGGTTTCTTATTCATTGTCAGGTATAATCAGATTAATTCAAAGCTGTTTGGAGATGCTATTCAAAGTGACTTCACTGCAGTGCTCAGGAAAAGTGGAAAGGTGGGAAAACATTTCAACTGGGAGCATGCAACAAGTTACAAAACACGACAGGGCAACACTTTAGCAAAAACTGTCTAGATATATCTGTGTCTTCAACAAAGCCTTACCTCTGCAGGTGGAGAGACAGCTTTGGGAGAAGGCTTGCTCAATTCCACTATCTTCTTTTCTTCTCTTCCAGGTGCTTTAATATAAACAAAACCCATTTTGTCAATAGCAGAAATAAAGAAACCTGGTTACCTCTGTTTCCTTGGCATGTTTATTTTATCATGTCTATGCAAAGGCTGCAGTAAGCCAGCCATGCATGGAGCTCTTTCCCTCAGTCACAGGATCCCTTTTTACACAGCTTTATATATAACCTTAACCTGGAAACTTTCAATGCTCTGTTATGTACGACAAGAACTGGCTTCCACATGAAGAGGTTGATTCCTGCCTCACAAACACGTGTACATCAATCAAACAGCACATATGCCAAAAAGGAAAGCAAACTTGGAATTCAGATCTCACAACACAAACAGATAGCAGAAACAACAGAAGAGAGAGATCAGATGACAAAGCTCCTCAGTGAATGAATTTTCTAGTGTGAAATACATCACAGAATCTCAAAGGCTGGAAGGGANTGGGTTTGTAACCATTAATGAGGTCACCTCTCAGGTTCCTCTTCTCCAAGCTACAGAGCCCCAGCTCCCTCAGCCTTTCATCAGAAGGGAGATGCTCCACTCCCTGAATCATAAACCAGTTACATAAAACTATAACTTCCATGTTATAATATGGTTGTATATTCCAGCACTTTCTTGCCTTTTGACTTTGGGGCTTTAAACTCCTTTATCGTCCACTACACACAGAAGGAAAGAGCAAAGAGAACCCTGAACAAACTGAATTTGCTGGGATAGGGAAAGCACTTCCCCAGAGCAGGTATCAAATGATTAACTTGGCAGTTATTACCTATCAGCTTGGTGATCCTTAACAACTTCCTCCCTGGTGGGGCAGGTTCAGGCTGTGCAGGTGGAGCTGGCACGTTTGCTGCACTCTGCTGCATCCGCAGAGCTTTCTCCTGTTTGATTTCTTCCAAGGTTTTAATGCGCACCTCTCCTCCAGCCTTGGCTTTGCCTGCTGGCTCAGCCAGCTGAGCTTTGCTGAGCACAGATGGAGCAAGTATGCTCTGTTTTTTGGGCTCACTCTCAGTTTTTGTCTTGGTAGGAAACTCTTCTGGTTTTTGCTTCTCTTCTTCCAGTCTCTTGTGGTTTTTTTCAGCTCCAACTCCTGAGAAGGTTTTGATGCGAACTGCAGGGGAAGGTTTTGTCCCCGAGCTGGGATCTTCTGCTTTACAGCGTCCTTCAGTCTGGGGTTTAGCTTGAGGTTCCCCTTGTCTCTGATTAGCTCTCTCAAGGCGAATTTCCTCCAGTGTTTTCACATGGATTTCTCCTGTTGGTTTAGCAGCCTTTTCTGTCAGCATCACCAAAACAAAACAGAGAAGCACAGACGCTTAAGGGCAGTTCAACAATACTGAAAGTCTCCAATATCTGTCACAGCACTAAGGAAAACTAGGTCTGAGTGTTCCCATGGATGCATCTGCACAATATTCTCCTCCTTTAGGCCTCTCATATTTTGAAGAGCAGTGCTATCCAAAGCCAGTTGTGAAACAAACCCCACTAGTCTATTTTGTTACTTTCTCAGCCTGTCTCTTCCCTGTAGGCATCCCAAACTCCTGCTCCTGGCAGGGTTCTATCCTGCTTGCATGTAAGCATACTGCAGCTTCTGATGGTTCATAGCAGTGAAAACTTGATGAGGCACAAGAGTAAAGAACACTCTCCCTCCCAGTGCCAGATCTCTGGGAGAGGCCGTCAGGAACAGCTTCAGCATTCAAGCAAGAAGAACCAGGCAGGTTTGTTACATTATCTTTTAGGGCTGTAAGGAAGCTCACAGAAAGACAAAAAGAGGAAGGCATATTTAATAACCAGCTATTACCTGTCTCTGTACTGGCCTGTTCAGAGGGCAATCCCAACCTCTCTTTCAGAGACTTGGGGACTTGAACTAAAGGATAAAAGAGAAAAAAAAATTAAAGGGACTGCAGAAATCTCACTTTTGTTTTTGTTTGCACTTTGTAAAGAGACAGATCACTGGAGTTACAGAATCACACAAACTCAAGGGCTGGAAGGGACCTTGAAAGATCATCCAAGTCCAGATTCAAAGCAACTTTGAGCCTTCAATCAGCATGCCAAAGAATCATAGAATGGTGGGGGTTGGAAGGAACCTTTGGAGATCATCCAGTCCAACCCTCCTGCAGAAGCAGGTTCATCTAAATCAGGTCACACATGTCCAGGCAGGTCTTGAAGACCTCCACAACCCCTCTGGGCAGCCTGGGCCAGGGCTCCCTCACCTGAACAGTAAAATAGCTTTTTCTTATATTTAAGTGGAACTTTTTGTGTTCCAGCTTCATCCCATCACCCCTTGTCCTGTTGCGAGCTGCTATAGAACCAAGGGATGCCCCAGTCTCCTGACACCAGCCACAAAGAACTATCAGAAGCCAGGACAAACAATAAAAAAAACCTAAGCAGAAGTATCAGATGCAGCTGCCTGCCTAGTAGCTGTACCTCTCTTCGGTGCTTTGTCAGCATTCTCCAGAATCTCTATCTTCTTCCCCAGCCTTTCAGCAAGGTTGCGCTTCAGTGGAAGGACACTTTTACCAGCTTTAGAGAGAGAGAGAGAAAGCAAGAAATATCTGTAAGAACATTTCTCTGGAGAAGAATTTAGAACAGGCAGCTACAAACTTCAGTTCTTCCAGGTATGGGGTTTTCTTTGCTATTTGCTTTTCAGTTGCTACCAGAATTTGCTGTTTCTGCAGTCAATACAAATGTGTTGCTCTCACCTATGGAGGCTTTCCGTTTGCCCAGTCTCTCACCAAGATTCAGTCGAATCACAGGCTCCTCCCCTGAAACAAAGAATTATCTCTTCAGTGCACAGAAACCAGTAACCAGTAAAAGCATCTTCCTTCCAGCCCATGTCCAAAAAAGAGACACTCTTTTGGTTGCCAAACCACATCAAAGAACGTTTATGAGTAGAAGTGGTTGTACAAAGTGGTATTTTTTTGCCTTGAAGAGGCATTTGTGCAGATCTGAACACACAGATCACACTTACTGTCCCCAACTACCACTGTCAGCCTCTTCAGTGCTTCAGAAACTGGCCACTTGTATAATACCATCTGTACTTGGCTTTGGTGAGGCTGCACCTCAAATACTGCACCTAGTTTTGGGCCCCTGTCTACAAGAAGGACATTGAGGCGCTGGAGAGTATCCAGAAGCTGGGCTACCAAGCTGGGAAAGGATTTGGAACACGTCTCAGCTGAGGAAGGGCTGAGGGATCTGGGGCTGGTCAGCCTGGAGAAAAGAAGGCTCGGGGAGACCTTCTCACTCTCTACAACTACCTGAAAGGCAGCTGCAGCCAGGTGAGAGTGGGTCTGTTCTCCCTGGTGACAAGCAACAGAACAAGACAAAACGGCCTCAAGTTGCAGCAGGGGAGGCTGAGACTGGATGTGAGGAGGAATTTCTTTGCTGCCAGGGCTGTCAGGCATTGGAAGGGGCTGCCCAGGGAGCTGCTGGAGTCACCATCCCTGGAGGGGTTTCAGAGCTGGGTGGATGTTGCACTGAGGGCAATGGGCTGGTGGCTGATAGGGCTGGGACAGAGGCTGCACTCCATGAGCTTAAAGGTCTCTCCCAGCTGAAATGGTTCTATGATTCTATCTTCTACAGGCCTTATCCCCCAACACTTGTTTTGACATGAGCTTCTCTCTGCTGCTACTGCACTTCACCCAAACACTAATTCTGTCACACACTGTCAACACATTAGCTCATTCAGAAGCCTCACTCAGCTTCAGGAACAAGTCAAACTGAGCACATTTGAGAGTCTGTAGGATGGTGATAATGTATGATTAGTTATGGCTTAATGTCAGGCTGATAAAAAACACTTCTTGATCTTTTCTTGCAATACAGCAAACTGAGCACCTCCAAATGACAAACCTTTCCAATACAACCAGGGCCTTTCAGCACAAAAGCATGGTTGTAACTACAAAAGGCAGCATCAGCAGACTAACATGACTGAATTATCTCAATTATTACTCAGTCTTCCAGTTTAGGAGGTGTGAGATGGAAATAAGAGCATTCACTGTTACCTTGCTTTGTAGACAGAGTCACAGTTCTCACTACTGTCCGTACATTTTCCTTTTCAGGTACAGGGATAGTCCGAGACTGGAGAGGATGGACAGAAACTCCTGAAGGGCCTTCTGATTAGAACAAGCAAAACATCAGGATGTTTAGGAAAACAAATCACTCAACCAAACCAGAACTGTCACAAATACCAAACCCATCAGTTATTCATTACTGCCAAACACACAATGACCATTGCAGGTAAGTAAGAGAGATGAGCAATTTCCCTCTGATTTGCCCTTGCAATTCCAATCTTGAATATTAGCTGTTTGAGTTTAAGAAAACAGGTTGAATGCCAAAGTAGCTCAAGGCCTCCAGCTAAACATGGAAGCCTGTCCCTCAAGCAGCTCTCAGCTACAATCATCTCCCAGTCTGAACCCAACAGTGCAAAAATATTTCCTTCCTTTTGCAAGTAACTGTCTTCACCAATGCACAGCCAGCCAGGGAATATCAGGAGGATTAACCAAACTAAAAGTAGGAAAGTGAACAGAAGGAGGAATGAGAAGAAAGGGGGTATTAACTCACCACCTTGTTTTTTTGTTTTCTCCTTTAGCTTCTTCAATTTGATTTCTTCAAGTGTTTTTATTCCAAAATTTAAATTGTCCTCTGAAAGCACAAAAAAAAGTCAATGAAACTGAGGCTTAAAGACACAGCTTGAAGTGCAGAGATTCTCGAGCCTCTTACAGCTCAGAACCCTTCCAAAGCATTTTGCATAAGCCCTGTCAACACCCTCCACAAATAAATAAAGCCATAGAATGGATGGTGTTTTGCAAAGCAACTGGCACCTTCCCTCACCCCTCCTCCCACCCTACAGACTAAAACCTGGTTTTAAGCATTTCAATCCATCTATGTGATATTAGATTCCTCTATCATTAGACATCATTTTCCACAAAGGACATATTGGCAAGCATTGAAACTCCACTCTGTGGCTCTATTTTGTTCTACAAAAGTAAACCAGCAGGAATTTACCTGTCTGACTCAAAAGACACAGGACATTAAACTGACTGTCCAGCTACCCCATGTTGTATCATATCTTCAGAACATGCTGCTTTTGAATTAATTGTCAAAGTCTCCTTCCCATCCATCCTGCTCCAGCTGTTACAATACCTTGCTTTGTGTTACCATTGGACTTCCTAGTGGAAATTATCCTCAATCCATTATGGGGTTCTGTCACTGGTGGCTGGACAGGTGTTTTAGTTTCATCTCCTTCCTCAGAAAGCTGGTCTGAAAGGCAAAACCAAACCTTTTCAGTTATGGAGCAAGGACTTGGTAAGGTTTTTTTTCATGTTTATGTTGCTCATACAGTGACATTTCAGTCCATGCTTCATACTTTGTTTGCATTTTTAACTACATACCAAACAACTGTCTCTGGATTTGTTTTAAATGGTTATACTGACACAACCAACTCCTATAAGAGCTATACTGGGAAAAAAATAGACTCCAGTATTTAGTACTCCAGACCCTTTTCTGTATCTTTAACTACACAATTCAGGTATTCTGTGATTTAGACATTCCCCTACAGCAGAAATGCCTTCAATGAGCACAAAACACTCACCGTCGTCATCTTCGTCGTCATCCGCGGCGTTGATCACAACTGGAGGATGTGTAGGGCTTGGGACATTTTCAGAGTTCTCCACTTTCATCACCCCCCTCAGCTGTGGACTAGGATTTGACTGGACAGAAAGTTTGTTTTGCTGCAGTGACATCTGAGCCATTTTCACATCATCTTCTGCAGACTCGGGTGGACTCGGCAGCGTAGCTAAAGGAAGAGAAGGGTCACTTCTAATTCACCCATTTTGACCCCAACATTGCACTCACTGTGTAGATATGGCAGATAACCCACCTGGCTAATAAAGGGTTTCCTATTCCCTATCCCTGGTTACACTATGACCAAGGGCTTCGTTTCACTTAAAGAAAAAGGATCCAAGGGACTCACTTTTGCTTGGTGGTAAGAAGAGTCCATCCACGTAACGTCCTTTCGTGTGATGGAAAGCACAGTTGGATTTCTGACACCCTACTGGCTGATTCTCCCAGTAGCAGGGAATCTCACTGCGTTTCTTCTGAAGATAGAATGAAAGAAAAGCTGATGGTAACACCCCCAACCTTTGATTCGCAGAGATATAGTTTCCCCTCCATGACAGAGATAGGGTCAGTGAGGTGCTGAAACATCACTCCAAAGGTCAACTTACTACTTAGAAGTATTTCAGGGTGTAGACACAAAGTTACAGAGCTGTAATTATCTACTACAGCTAATGATGTTTCATATTACGTAACATATTATGTATCCAGTGCAGGCTGTTTGCTGCTGCCCAGCTCTAGCACATTTAAGCAGGGTGAACAAAGTGCTTTTGCCTCTGTTTAACAAAATGTCAGCAACAAATGCAAACATTTCATGTCGAGATACACTGAGGAAAGAGATTTCCCTTCCCTGAATTTCCTCCCATCCCTCCCCCAGTAACAGAAACCAGTATCATTTGAAAGCAAGTAAATCTAACCTATAAAAGCACATTCAATCTACCCACAGGAATGAAAAATGCTCTCAGGTTATCTTTTTTTAACTTGAAGAACATCTGTAGGCAAACACTCACATCGATTTCCATGTGCCTGAATCTGCAGATGTTCCTGAAGCAGCGGCCCTCCTGCCACAGTGTGCAGACTGTCTCGTTTCCCAGTGCAGCTTCGCAGTGGCGGAAGGAACAGCTGTCTCCCTGGAACCCAAAGCAAAGGGATCAGCTCAGCCTAAAACACACCCATGCTGATAGAACTAGAAGCTGAATCTAACTGCCTAAGTTCCCAGATGTCTACTCCCACTCTCCCCCCTCCTCTCTAAAACTAAGAAGGAAGAACACACAGCCCAAAGCAGAAGAAACCCGAGGGTACCTTGTTGCATGTGGAATAGAAATAGAAGTAGCAGTCGTCTCCTTGGTTGGACATAATGGACAAGCTCTTTGAATAAGCTCAAGTTCTAATGGTTCTCTCAATAGGGACTTCCTCCAGTCTTGGCAAGAGCTGGCTTCACTCTTTCTGGGACTGAAAGTCTTCTACTGGCTTGGTCAGTGAAATCTTCTTTTTAAAAGTAACCCTAAAGAAAGGTATTAATTGAAAAACAAGTAATGAGTGTTTTTACTGGTGCTTTGTGTTCATCAATTGTGTCTCCTCAGGGGCTTAAATGTCTCGAAATTAGCTGGTCACAAAAGCTATCCCAAGACTAAGTCAAACTTAGTAAATTCTAAGTTAAACTGTAAAACCACAGAGGTTTTCACAGAATCTTAAGGGTTGGGTTGGAAGGGAGCTGGAAAGCTCATCCAGTGCAACCCCCCTGCCAGAGCAGCAGCACCTAGAGCAGGGCACACAGGGACTCATCCAGCTGGGCTTGGGATGGCTCCAGAGAAGGAGACTCCACAGTCCCTCTGGGCAGCCCCTGCCAGTGCTCCCTCACCTCAACAGGGAACAAATTCCTCCTGCTGTTTCTCTGGAACCTTACAGCTTGTCCCTGTTGCCCCTTGTCCTGTCA
Source organism: Urocolius indicus (assembly GCA_013401255.1). Taxonomy (NCBI): domain Eukaryota; kingdom Metazoa; phylum Chordata; class Aves; order Coliiformes; family Coliidae; genus Urocolius; species Urocolius indicus. Next base: position 12,055 of record WBNH01001370.1, read on the forward strand.
TTGCCCATCCCTGAGCACAGCCTGGCTCCAGCCTCCTCACACCTACCCTTCATGTGTTTGTAACCATTAATGAGGTCACCTCTCAGTCTCCTCCAAGCTCCAGAGCCCCAGCTCCCTCAGCCTTTCAGCACAAGGGAGATGCTCCACTCCCTGAATCAGCTCTGTGACCCTGCACTGAACTCTCTCCAGCAGCTCTCTCTCCTGTATCCTTAATAATAGTTACACATCTCGAAGCACAGAAAAAAAACTACTACGTGTGTCTCGAATGAGAGAGCCCATTCCTACAGAACTGGTCATACACTGGAGTTATTAGTCAGTGATTAACTCTGGGACCTTACAACTTCTATACAATAAACTGGACATATCAAACATTATTTTCCAATCACTGTGGATGTTTGAGTTCACCTACCTGGACAACTTCAGCAAACATATTGATCTTCAAAGACTTCCAGTTAACTTCTCCTGTAGGCCGAACCAACACTGAATCCGTGAATTAATAATAAAGGGGTAGAAAGAATTTTCCTCCTCACATTGCCAAGGGAACCTTTCATCCACAATTTCAAACATAGGATGTGCTTTTAACCATCTTACAACTAATGGAGGAAGCAAGTCCATTGGAATACTGTCAGACTGGAGACAGCCAGGGTTAGTTAGCTCTTCAAAAAAACCAAAAAAAGAAAACCAAAAACAAAAAAGACCAACAAAAAAAAAAAAAATGACAACCCCAGTGCATTTAAAGATGAACTTGGGATTCAAAGTGGCTGCAAAAATGAGGCTCCTTCTTCCACAGCCGGACAATTTGGTTTGGTTGTGGTTTGGTTTTGGTTTTTAACTTAAAATTCAGTAAGCTGCAATTTCTGGTCTTCAAGATTTCTTCACCTATTAAGAAAACACAAAAACCTTCCCCCATCTTTATTACCTGGTACAGCAAAAAAAAAACAACCCATCACACACACTGGTGAGTATAAATACAAAGATGTATCTGCACACACATCTGTGTTTATACACACACCAAGAGAGTGATAATAAAGTCAAGGAGAGGGACAGTCAAAATGACAATGTTTGGCTATTTGCCATATGACTGCATAAAAAGTCTCTCAGCTGGAAAGAACTGGTTAAAAAATGAAAGATCTAGGTAATATTTTGATGACCAAGCCTTCAAGGCTGATGCTTGGAGTGATTTTGGGGGCCAGCACACAATGCATACATCTGTACATGCACACAGAGTGAATATACCTATAGACACAAGCATGCACAGTATGTGTTGTACGATCTGTACCGGGAACAACTGTTAGTCCTGATCAGACACTGAGAGTTGCAATCAATTAACAGCAGGGAGACAGCAGATCAAGGATACAGCAAGCTTGGAGAAGTAGGGAAAAGCTCACTTTGCAAGTGGCATGGCTGCATGACACCAAGAATTTGGAATGGCTTTGATTTTAGGAAAGAAAGCATTTATTTCTAGCATGTGCTATTCCCTAATCCATTTCTCATCATTATCCACTGTTGAAGATCGTGGAAGGTTTGAAATTATGGCTTAGGCCCAATTCAAAGCTGTTGATTTTTTTGGTGCCACCAGATTCGATTCAGCCACAAGAAAGTCTCTTTTCTTTTTGATGTGAAGTCAATTACTTTGATTCTTATTTTTCAAAAGGCACTAAATGCCATAAAACCTGCCACCAGACCAGATAAAAAGTTCCAATTAAAGTGATTCTGACCCCTTTCCTTTAAAGGTTGCACATTTCTGTGTGAAATATTTCTGACTCTTTTGGACAAAACTGAATGAAATAGGTCTTTAGAAATTACTAACAAAGGTTGGAACCTTTTTACTCACACCAACACTGGTGACATTCCCAGGATATATTTTTTTTTTGGCAAGGAACTTTCCCAAATTTAAAATAAAGAGAGGAAAAGTTGGGTTCTCATATTAGTTATTTTCTTTCTGATTGCTTGACAAAGGGAATAAAACCAGTAGTTAAATGCAAGGTTTTCTTCCCTTCTTCTGTATGGGTGGGACTATTCTCTTTTGATCTTTAGCACCTTCAAAAGCAGAGTTTATGCCATATAGATTCCTGTGCAGCTACTTCAAAAAAAAAAAAAACACAACCCCTGGTGCTCCTTCAGGTTGAAGTTTGATTTCTTCAGTTTGCAGAAGCCAACACTTCAATAGATGGCAATTACAGAGCACTGCAGAGCAGAGGGATTCAAATACAAATCAGAAGGAATTCATGGAGAAAGCTGCACTTCTTTTCCCCTAGGGAGTGAGATACACCTGGACAAAGGAGCATTATTCACTGCCACGGGGAGGAAAACCCCTCTGAGGGGCCAAGCAGCTCAGCATTTTGCTTGTTGTCTTCCATATTCCTGAGCAGACTTGAAGGGCTGTTCAGAATTTCAATGGTTTAAGGAATGGGAAGAAACAAAAACTTTAAAACAAACAAACAACCACCACCAATACAAAAAACCCCACCCTGAAAAAAAACCCTCCAAGTTCTAAACTCCACAAAAGTCCTTCCATTTTTTTTCAAAAGGTTAATCCAAAAGGGTCTCTTCTTGTCAAACTGGTGTCAGTTAACATGGCACTCTGAGTGCTGAACAGGAATCAAATGAACTAACCCCTGCAAGTCTGAATACAAATGAGTAACTCTGGTGCACTCAGCAGGTCTCTAGTGGAAGTCAGTGAGAATTTAAAACACACTCCAGGAAAGTTTTTGTATTAAGAGATTCTGAATTCATTTGGTACAAAATAAATCATTACAGATGCAGTAGCTAGAGGTCAGGGAAAACAAGCCAACAAGTGCCATAAACTTTGCTAAGGGAAGATGAATATTGCAATGAAAGTCTGTCTAGTTTTACCAGCTTGTCTTTCTGGCTGCTGAAGAGAGGGTTTTTCCTTGGACTAACTTCCCAGATTGCTGACTTGCCTGTCTCCTGTACCCAAAAGCAAGAATGGAACCTGCAGGCCAAGAATCTCGCACCCATTAGATACCTGGGCTCAATGGAATGTGCAAAGAATTGCCCCATTCTCCCTCTCAGTAGGATGCTGCTTCACCTTCTGCTGTTTTAAAGTCACTTTAGCATCTAAAAGGCAGAGAGATGTTCACTGAACAGCTATTTCCCTGTTTCAAGTCACCCTGTGGATGGTAGTTTGAATGCAGAACAAGCAAGCAAATCTCTGAAGTACCTGCTAACCTCTCCTCAATTCAAAGGCCCCAAGCATTAACTTTAAAATATACATAAAACATGGCAACTGGCACCCACCACTGTGCACACAATGTCTGCAGGGAAGCTGGAAAGCCAGGGCTGAGGAGGTTAAGGGAAAGCCTTAATTTGGCAACTTGAAATGACTGTCAGATAGGCATTGGTTGGTTCAAGGTCCACTCAGTCACAGTTTTTGTATTGTGCTTTCTGCAAAGCCACAAAAAATGTTTCTTCCACAATGCTGCAGTCACAAATTATAGATGGAAATCGATTATCTAGTGCCACAGTCTGTACAAGCTTCTAATACACCAGCCTTGGGAAAAAAAAAAAAAAGGTGTCTAAAGTAATCAATCTTATATCTCTCTTCTGTAATTTACGTGCATCCTCCTATCTGAGCTCCTCCACAGCAGTGTGTAGCTGAATCCAAGTCCCATGGTTAAGAGTCATGTCCTTTTCCTTTCCAAGCACCTGCTCAGTAGGCAAAGATGGAACAGGAACACCCCAAACTGAAGATGTTTACTGACACCTGTCTCTAAGCCTACCCACTGAAAAAGAAACAGCTCAACACGTCACCTTCAAAGGGCAAAAACTCGCATGGCACAGCAGCAAAATCCACAAGTGCTTCAGATCACCAACAGCACCATCACACTCAGTCCCTGCCCCAGGCTGTGCTGTCTGTAAAGGCTGCTGCAACTTGGGAAGTGCCAAGGCAGGTCACTGCCCTGACACCTTTTAAACAAGGAGTGTGCCAGGTAAACTGAGAAGTCCCAGATAACAGTGTTTCTACTTTCTGGCACCAAAAGACTCCTGACAGCACTGCTTTCATGAAGAAAACTCTCTTTATCTTCTCCAGACACTCCAGAATCTTCTCTGGCTACACCAGTATAACCTATGGCAAGTCTCTTCTGACAGCTTTTATTTCCCAGGGCACAGTTTACAGTCCACTCCTCCTCCTCTTCCAGGTGAAAAACCAGCCCTTTGGCTCTCAAGGTGAGAGCTGGGAGTGTACTTCAGACTTCCACCTCACACACAGGCGTCACTTCTCTCACTTCTCCTCGTGAGGAGTCTCTTAGCAACGACCCAACAGCCTCAGAGCTCTGGTTGGAGAAGTCAAACAGTCAGTGGCACACCCAGAGCTGAAGTCCCACACAATGGAAGTCTTTGCTCTTCCAGGCAACAGCGCAGGCTTTAACGTGCTGCATTCCACGAGGAGGCTCAGTGCAGCACACCCAGGTGTAGCAGTACCTGCAGGGGCTAAAATCTTGACAAGTTTTTAGCTAGCACCTGATTTTTCATGTAGTGGCTTTCCCTTACTGCACAACCCCTTCTTTCCTATATTTTTAGTGAGTGGCTCTCCTCCTCTACCCTTCTCTCTGCCCATCAGCTTGTCCTCCTCTGAGCCTGGGGAATCAGATCCAAATCAAAGGGATTGCTCAACGTGCTCTTGGATGAAAGGGGCAGACTTAAAGATACAAATTCCTTCTCTATTTCCAGAGCCTGGCAGCAATTTAACTGTGCTCATTCATCTTCCTCACTGCAATGTTTTGATACATCTCCCAAGGAGTCCATTTCCCCTGGAAGCAGCCGTTTGGAAAGGTGCCATTTTAGATGAGAAGTGACAGCAAGGGGAAGTTTTCTCCTAGATTAAGCTTTCCTCCTGAAATACCCAGCAACAAATCCAGCCTATTTGTTCAGCCTCATCAGTTTAATGCGTATCCACAATTCAAGCACGGGCCACGGTGGTGGTTCTGCTATCAGAATCCCCTATCCTGAGGAGATCTCCTTTACACAAACAAACAAACAACGGAGTGTTGCATTTGGGAAGCATGGCCCTGAGCTCAATCTCTGAGCACAGTGTTTACCCTCAAAGCAGCAACTCTGGGAACAATCTGTAGGCTACACCAACTGATCCCTGCAACAGTAAAAACAAACACACTTCTGCCTTGTCGTTACAAACAAAAAGGAGGAGAAAAAAAAAACAGCAAGCTCTCAGACCTAATTCTTAAGAAACAAAGAACAAACGTCACCGATTGGGTTGTTTTGGTTTTTTTTTAAAGGACCTAAGAGGAGAAATTAACGTAACCACCGGGTGCATCCAGAGTTAGTCAGATCCTGAAGGCAGCTCCGTCGGGGAACCGAGGAGCGATTAAACCAGATGACTACGTTCCAGCACGCCCCTTAGACGGCATCGCTACACAAGCACAAGCTTTTAAACCAGAACAACAAAAAAAAATATATAATAAAGTTATCAGCCATAAGGCACCAGCGCTGGNTGCCCGGCGCGCGGCCCCTGAGGGGAGCGCAGCGCTCCCGGGGGCCCCCGCGACAGAGCCGTGCCCACAGCCCTGCGGGTCTACCGAGCGCCTGTAGTTACCGGCTGAGCGGGGAACTTTACCGAACCCCTGGGGAACAGCCGCTGCCTCCGCCTGGTCTCGTCGCTCGGATCCGCTCCGCTCCGCTCGGCCGGGGCCGCCGCCGCCTGCCCCGCTGCCAGCCTCAAAGATGGCGCCCGGCACACGGACACCCCCCCCCACCTTCCTTAGCCCGCCTCAGCGCTCCCGCTGCCAACATGGCGGCCGGAACGGCTTCACTTCCGCCCGGCGGG
>WBNH01001370.1:18151-37814 GCA_013401255.1 Urocolius indicus
GCGCGCCCGCTGCCAACATGGCGGCCGGAATGACTTCACTTCCGCCCGGCGGGGGCGGCGCTGCGGGCGGCGCCCGTAAACAAAGCTGCGGCGCGGGCGGGCGGTTTTGGTGCAAGTTCCTCCTCCGGGGTCCCGATAGAAGCTGTAAACGCNGTGAGGGGGACCGCCCCCCCCCCCCCCCCAAACAAAGCCCTTCGCTGACAGGCAAAACAGGGCATTACCCCCTTTGCCTCTCCCCTTCTGACCTGGCTGCGATGCTCCGCGCCCATCAGGGTGTCCCCGCTGCCCACCATGGTGCCAGGCTGCAGTTCGGCTTCATGAGAGAACACAGACCCAAACCTGCCCCTCTTCTGCTTCTCTCCTGCCCGTCCCAGCGTGCTGCTGTCCTGCTTTCCCCCACCTGCAACAGGGGTAAAGCGACCACCTTGGCAGGAGCTGTGGCGTCTGTCTTTGGGGAGAAGCCTTGGGGCAGCCCTGCAGCTGCACAGGCAGCAGCAACAACCATTCCCCCCCGTTAAATAACACAGACGTCTGTGATATGTTCCTTAAGAAAAGCAGCAATTGTGGCTGAAGAGCTGGAGGATGCTGTTGGCACGGTCACCTCCCTGAGAAAGCGGGAAGGAAGGTGATGCTGCACAGTAAAAGCTTTTACACCCTGTTGGTATCACTTGGCATCAGCCCCAAGGGTCAGGCACTCAGCTGAGATGTTTTCGATTGGATTGTCTCAACTGACTGCCTTGGGTCAGTTCAATCTTCTCATCGTAGCTCAGCCCTGGAGTCACTAAAGATGTGAGGAAGCAACTGCTGCTGCACTGAAGCCAGGGAGTTAAACAGCTCCAGTGCAATCAGCCTGCTTTGGAATGAGGGTGTTGCAGAGGGTAATTGCTTTTATTTCCTGTTGTCCTTGTCTGGGCAAAATCCCTTTGTGGAGGCAGTTTAAGTACAGAGACAGGACACAGCTCAAAGCCAGTCAGTCACTCCACCATGCCTTGCTTTCGAGGCACCACAGGCACAGCATCCAGAAAGGAAACAAGGGCAGATCTTTGCTCGAGGGCAGCCTGCCTGGGACCACTGGTTTGGATGGCATTTGACAGCCCATTCTGGACTTTGCTTAGAGATGGAAGAAGCCAAGCTTGAGACAAAGTCCTGGGGGTGACCAGCCAACCTTTGACTCTCAATAAAGAGACTTACATGAAGAGAAAACCCCCACTAAGGGGGGGAGTGTGTAGTAGCAGAGTTGCTTTTGCTCCCCATCCCTCTTTCCACCCCACAGGCCCAACTTCCACGCTCTGGCTTACTCTGATGGGAAGCCCAGCTGCTCATCTAGTGCTAGGAGAAGCTGTGGGATTGATGGACAAGATGCTGGACACACTGAGGACGTCACAGTTACATGTGGGCACATTTTATTCTCTGGATGCACTTGCTCATCGTTTCTGCTCAACAGCCAAAGCTTTATTGATTCAATACCATTACCCTTCTACCCCCCCCCACCCCCAAGCACACTTCATCATAGCATGTACCCTCTTTCCCACCCCTCAAACCACCCTTCTGCTTCCACTTTGAGTTGGAGAAACACCCAGAGCCTGTTTCCTCAGAAGCAGCCAACTCACAATTCATTCCTCTTTTTCATTTTTTGTCTGTGTTTGTGTTTTTTTTTTTTTTCTCCCAAGAACCATATAAATTACATGCAAAACATTGTACATAGAGATTAATATCAAAATGCAATACAGATCAGGTGCACTTGAAGCTGGACTTTTATGGCAAACACAACCAGGGTACATATTGCTTTGAAACCACCATGTTGTTTTGTTTGTTTGTTTGTTTGTGTCATGCATACCACAGAATATTCAGTCTTTCGGAGGCTTTTTTTTTTTCCTCTTGTTTTTCTTTTTTTAATACAAAAATACCAGTGCTTGTTATACTTAAGTTACTGGAAAAGGAAAAAAAAGACTCAGATCTGTGTGCCCTCTTCAAAAGAAACTTCTGTTATGAGGGCAGTGGAGAAATATATATACACACACACATCAATCTGGAGTTAATACTGTATATATATATATATATTGATTTATTTAAAGGGGAGGAAAGAAACTAAAGGCAGTTTTAGCCATGGGCTTTGGCTGAATGAAAAGTGGATTCTTTGTTGTTGTTGAAGGGGAAGAGAGAGGAAGCAGGACAGGCAGAGATGAGCCAGTCTGAGGAGCAAAAGGTGGGGGACAGCCTTGGCAGAGAGATGCTGGAGAAAATAAATCAGCCAGGTGCCAAGAAACACGCTGGTGTTGCCCCCACAGCTTTGCTGTTTGGGGCAGGATTTAGAGAGCAGTACCCCCGTGGCACTGTGCCCTACCAGGGCTGGCAGGAGGGTGTTTTATGACTTGCATGCTCCATGGGTTGATAAACCTATAGGAGCTGGACTGAGCAGAGAAAAGCAGGCAGGGGTATGTGTCCTTCCCCCAAGAGGTACAAAAGCTTGTAGGGACTCTCCTTGGAGGTGCTTGAGCCCTGCAGTCATGGAAGGCAACAGGAGTCGGCAATGGCATCACAGAGTTGCCCTCCCTTAGTGTGGGATGAGGCTTCTCCCTTCACCTCACCATCATGTCACCCCGAGAAGCGTTGCTAAAGGGGCTGAGCACTACAGGGCAGCACGTGGGGGTGCTGGGGAGAGCCCAAAGGCTGCCCATGCTAAAAAAAGGAGCTTTAGTTTTTTTCCTTCTTGAGATTGTTTCAAAATTTTCCCCTCAAAGCTTATTATTGCACCAAAAAAAACCCACCAAAAAACCCCAAAACCAACCAAAAACCCCTTTGAAAATGAAGTCTAAGCCCTGTGCAAATCAAAGGAAACCTCATCACAGGATGCAAACACCTACAAAATGCCTGTTGGAGCAATGCACACAGGACGTGGTGTAATGTCTTTGGTACCAAACCTCCAATTTATTGAAGAGGAAAACCAACCACCACCCACCAACCATCAGCAGTGACCCCTCTTGGTATTTCAGAACTGGATGCAAGAAAAAAAACAAACCAAACCCCAACCAACCCCAAACAAAAATAAACCCCTATTAATGTTCAGAGTGTTTTAATAACAAAGCATTCCAAGGCAAGTTCAACACATATCACAGGGTATGACTTTGATTCCTGGCTGGTATGGCACTCTTTCCCCCCCTCGTGCACACTTGTGGCAGTTCAAACAAAGCAAATATTATATATATATATATATATAATCTATATATATCTTCCCCCCTCTTTCAAGGCATGTTGCAGAGAGTCCCCAGAAGTTCATGCCTTTCAGTGTTAAAGCACCAATCTCCCCCTCCCCNTGTATAAAAACATCCCCCCCACCTCCCCCCCCAACCCATTTGTGTCGTCCAAGGAGAACGATGGCTGCTCAGAGCAAAGAAAAGGAAGCTGACTGGCACCTGATGGCTGATGCACTGAATTCATTCATTCATTCCCTTGTCCCTCAGAACTGCCGTCACTCAGCCCCGTGCTGCTGCTGCAGCCTCAGGACTCCAGAGCTCTTGAGTTAGTTATTTTTCCCTCTTTTTAACCAAAATACATATGGCTGACTTAAAAATAGCAAGTTTCTGAGCTAAAGAAAACTAGATTTATATCTCTATGTTTGTTTTTTTTGCATAATATTCATATATATCATTCCTTCTCCCTCCCCACCCCCAACATAGGACCCACAACAACGACAAGAAATGGACCAAAGGACAAACCAGACCCTTGTGGCAAGCTGCCAGCCACACATTTGTGGGAGTGACTGTGAGAGCCTCCAGAGTTTGGCTTTTGGTTGGTTGAAGTCTCTGTTTTATTTTGGGTTGGGTTTGGTTTTTTCTCTCGTGTTAAAACAGGTCTGAGGTATTAAAAAAATTATATATATATATATCAAAAGGCAAAATAAAGCAACAACAACAAACAAAGGACTAGGGTGTGTGTGTGTGTGTGTGTGTGTGTCTCTCTTCCCCTCCAAAGTATGTCATAAATAGTTGTGTAAGCCTGTAAGAACATCTTTTCAAGCCTTTTTCATGGTGGTTTGGGGAGGTTTTTGTTTTTGCAAGTATTTCAAATAGAACAAGTCCTCTTCTCAGCAATGTCCCCCCACTTCAGCACACAACCAAAGCTCACAACCACCCCCTTTGATTCTCTTTCCTGTCACTACTGGTGTATAACCCAAGGAAACAATCCCCTTGCCCCCCACCCACCCCTCCAGGTCCTGCCCAAGGTATTTTGTCAGCTTGTGTGAAGAAGGGAGGGAGAGGGCAGCGATGGGTTTATCTGCACATTGAATTTGCAATTGAGGTGGGCAGTGGTGGCAATTTCTCCTTGCTGTTTGGCAGTGTAGGGAGCCCAGCCTTCACCCCCTTCTTTCCCAGCACCGAGGCAGGAGGCCTGGGAGAAAGGACCTTTCTTCAGCTACCTAGGGCAGGATTGGGGCAAACCTCGTCCTCCCCTCCCACCTCACGGAAGGGACGAAGGGGTGCTGGGCTGGAAACGAAACAAAGACACTTGGTTTAGTGTTGGCATTTAAGGAACACTTGGTTCTTGGCAAAAGGAGTGGGCCCTGGCGTGGCAGGAGGTGCTGCAGGCAGTGCTTGGAGAAGGCACGGGAGATTCTGCTGTGCGTTCGTAAAGGAAAGCAAGAAAAGAAGAAGAATCCAGCCAGCCCATCCTCTCCCTAAACAAAAACCCCTCTCCTGCTTCCAGGGATGGGAGGCTGGGCAAAGACAATGATGTTGTACAGCCAAGTTCCAAACCAGGTTCTCTCTGCTTCCAACTAAGTCGAATAGGATCGAGGAGAAAAGGCAGCAGAGCTTGCTCCAGCCTTGCCTGCCTGGGGCTGGTAACCAGGGGGGCACCAGCAAGAGCTCACTGGGAAGAAACTAAGCCCATGCAAAGCAAACTCCTGCCTCCTGGCTCAGTCCCATGGCTTCACAAGAGAGTCAGCTCAGAGTCAACCTGCCTCTGCTCCAAAAAAGCAGGATGCAGGGGGAAGAGATGACCTCCAAAAAGCAGCCAGTGAGGCAAAGCCTCTGTGCAACACCTTCCCTGAAAGGCTGCAGCCAACCAACCAACCAGCCAGCCTGCCACCTCACTGGCACATCAGCTACAGAAGTGCTGTGGAAATCAAGGGTTCTGCCGTTGAGCCTCCTTCCCTTCCACTGGCTAAAGAGACATCCTGACTCATCCCTGCCATGATCTGAGAGTTGTCCCACTGCACTGTCACTTCCCCGAGGCTTGTTCTCCCTCCAGCCTGCTGCTGCCTCAGCAGGGATGTGCAGAGCTGGTGGGCACAGCTGGAGCATCCTCTGGGCTTCCTTCACCAGAGCTCATACTCCAAAGCCAAAGGTTATTTAACCCAACAGTACAGACAAAGCCAGAAGGGAAAAGTCCCTCTGCTCTTGATGACAGGAGCCACTAAACCTTTACAAGGGCTCTCAGCAAAAGTCTCACAGCTCTTCAAGAGCAAGAGAGACACATCTGCATGAGAATCCCCAGGAAGGAACCCTATTTCCTCACAGCCACGAGGATTTTCTTCACCTCCTTTCCAATTGCCAGAGTTTGCCTCCACCTTGCTTTGCAGAAAGAAGAAAATCAATCAGAATCTTTTACACCCAGCAAGATTCCAGCCAAGTCACTTTCTTCCCTTGTCTACCAATCACTGCTTTGGAAACAGAGAGAGCAAAGTGTGTGTGTACACACAGGGGAGGAACTGTAAAGGCTAGGTACCATTTCTAAAGGTGGAAGACTGGTGTACATCCCTGTATCTATCAGCCTGGCAGTAAACACCTTCCCCCTGGCTGGGTTGATTTTGTTTAGATGTCCCCCCACTTCCCACTGTGAAGTTACTGGGGGCAAATCCCACAAGCAAAGAACAAAACCCCAACGTTAGAAAAAACCCCTGAAAACCACAAGTGGAAAAAGAAGGAAAGAAAGTAAAACCCTAAAATCAAGTCAGAAGTGCAGCCCAGCCCCTCAGGCTGAGAGCGTGCAGGTAAGACTACAGCAATTGGAGCTTGCTTTGAACATGCATTTTTTTTCCAAGTGAAAAACCCCCTCAACAGACACATGGAGCCCAACTCTTAGAGAGGAAATAACCTGGCTGCTTCAACCTGGGCGAGTACCACTGGCAAATGAGGGATGGAGATGCAGAGTTTTGGCTTAGCCTCTCTCCCAACACCCAGCAGCGTGGTAACTCTGCTTCCCACTGCTAAATAATGGTAAAAAGAACAACAGCAATCCCCCACAAAACCAAAAAGAAACCTTCCCATCCCCAAAACAAACCACCAAAATGATATACAGTTGAGCAGTTTGACAACAAAGTGACCGCAGTGTGTGATCAGTTACTGGTGCCGATATCACACAGGGCGAGGGGGCGAAGGTGGTAGAGGAGGAGGAGGAGGAGGAGAAAGAGGGGTTCAAAGTTCTAAAAGGTCAAACTGATGTCTCCAAGCTGTGTAAAAGACTTTCAGGCTCCGGGATGGTGAGCTCAGCTTGATCGCTGTCCACTGCATTGTTGTTTCTGTTGAGGGATGTGGTTGCAGCCAGGTTACTCCCACCTCGCTTCTTGAGTCCGTCAGTCTCAGGGTCGTCTTCGGCGCCGTCAAGGAATGGTGTTCGAGGCTCATCTTCCTCCAGGATGAACTCTGGGTGAGTCATGAAGTTATGGATGGAGCTTCTGGATTCGGGTTTCTCGAGGCCCTCGTACAAGGAGCTACGGAACGCATTCACCACTTTGATCTGGCGGCAGGAGGCGAGGAGCGTGGAGCGAGGAGGGGAGAAACAGAGCAGGGGTTAGTGATGGGTATGAGAGGCCAGAGCTCCCAGGAGAAAGTCAAAATAAAGGATCAAGACATGATGAAACACAACAACAAAAAAAAAAGCACAACAACAACAACAACAACCACAAGTCACCAGCACTGAACAGAGCAGGAGCTCTTAGGGTGGGGTGAACTTAGGAGGGTCAACACAGATCAGACTCAGGCACTGGGGGTGTGATGGGAGGGGAGGGAGAAATCGACCGACTATGGGGAGACTTCAGAAGCTGCAAGAAAAGACATAAAATACCCCTCAGAAAAACCAGATCAACTGGGAATGAACAGAAGCCAAAAATGCATTAGTTGTCAGGGTGGGTGCACACGTGTGGCTGTGTGTGCAAACGAGGACAAAGAGGTGGGGCTACGACTCCAAACATGAGGTGCGTTAGACAAACAGTGGGTTCACTTCAAGGCAAAACAACCCCTCTACTGTGTGTGCTTGCTCTAAGTTCATTTGTAAACCCTATGGAAAGGAATGGGCTTTCAAATGTGCCACAAACTCTCCAAGCCTGTGTGAAGCAGCAGGTACAAGTGGATGCCATGACCAGTAAAAACTGGACCCAGCTAAACATGCAAGAAGGAAGTCAGATCTGTGTGAGTTTTTTTCCCCCTTCCCCACACACACAGCTGCCACCTGGATCCTGGGCTGGAGCTTCTGGAGCCTTTCCCTACATCCAACATGCTGAAGAAGATTCAGCCATTTCCAGAGGCAGCTGGTTCTTGGGGATGCTCTGCATGAAGAACAAGTCTGAGACTTTGCTTGAAAGCCCACACACAGCTCCTGGGGAACTCAAAGGCTGATCAGCACTGCCAAAAGCCAGGCTCAAAGTGTTACAAGCAGGAGATCCAGAGCCTGGTTTGAACAACAGGACTATGGCTCTGCTGCCTCCATTGCACAGGAAAGGAGAGGTCTGGGAACAAGCCCAAAGAGTGGCTAGCAGTGGATTCACTCTGGAAATCCAGCCTTGAACCTCTTCCAGCTCTCACCTTCCTTTGCAGACAAGTCACAGTTGTTTGGTCAGATGGGTGCCAAGCATCAGATCCAGCAAATGAAGGGGCAGGAGGTGGCAGTGCCATGGGGCTGCAGACCTCTTCACCCCAGTGCAGATGCAGCCAACCAACAGACATACCCTGGGTGCAGCAGAGCACTCCAGCTCTCACGGAAGACTCGGAGCTACAATCACTCCGAAGACGTTAAAAGGCATCAACCGAAGAAGAGTCAGGCATAACAGGAGATTCTGAAGCAGTTGAAGGTCTCCCACGTCTTAGAGGGCCAAGTGAAACCACACACATGGCTTTGCCATGAGAGTTGCCCCCCAACACAGTGCCCTCCAAAGCATCCCCTGGGTTGCTCTGCTGTGTCTTACACCAATGCTCTCCCCACCAGCTCTTTGAGGCACAAGCCAGTAAGTTGCCTCTCTGCAGAGATCTCCTCACCCACCAAAGGTAGGAAGATCCACAGGTCTCACAGAAGGGGTGCACAGCACCCCTATGCTACACCCTGGAGACTCCCCATCATTCAGCCACTGGCTGAGGGAGTGAGAGTGAGCAGAGCTGCTGGAGGGAGAACAATTCAAGTATCCCCTTGTGAGCTGACAAGGCAAAGGCATGTGCGTGTTCTGCTGCTTCTCTGAGAACAGGCTGCAGATGTGGTGGGCAAAGAGGGACAAAGCCCCTCATCCTGGTGAGCTGAGCTAGGTTAAACTGTCCCCCTTGCTCTGGTATATGGGCAGGCTAGAAGGGAAGTCACTCCCAGCGCTGCCAGCCAGAGCCTCCTGGGGATCTTAGGTGTCAGCACAAGCAGCACTCACAAAACCAGACCAGAGGAGTTACTCCAAGAACAGTCTCTTGTCTGGAACCCTGGAGATTCGACCTGCAATTCATCCCTCTTGTGAGGGATGCCCTTCTGAGGCCATTCTCCATCCAGCTCAAAGATGGTGCTGGCACCACAGAGGAAGCAGTGTGGCATCCCTCTGGCATGGGCTCAGCACATCCCAGCTAGAAACAAATGATCCAGCTCTTCCACACACACGAGGTGGCTGAGACACACAAGAGGAGATGAGTGTGGGCCAGGGACCCCTCTGTGATGCTGGAGCATGAGCGGGCCTGGGAAAATGGAAGGTTTATGGAGCTGAGAACAAAAATTCAAAGCTGTGTTTTCTGCACTAACAACCACAGTAACATCCTGGATAAATTTAGTGTGAATGCAAGGGAGACCACCAAGCAGGTCACCTTCTACCAAGGCTGATCAGCTGTCACACCATCAATATCCTGAGAACAGCAACTGTAAGCATCCATCCACAAAAGCACTGACCCCTGAAATGCCTTGTACAAGAGCAGCTAAACCAAGTCCAACCAACCCACACAAGCTAATGAGAGCCTAGGTGACTGCCAAGGCAACTAGGTCAGTCTAGGACAAGCTCTGCAGCAGGAATAGCTTCACAGAAGCCTCCTCTGCCCCACCACCTCAAGCACTAGTGAGTCCAGACCCTATCTACCACAGTACTGCCTTCAGCCCCACCAGTAAACTTCTGCTCCAGCTTCCCTCAGATTTTCTTGCTTTGATTTGATCATCTCTATCAACAACTGCTGTGAGATTAATTCAGCTCTTCCCTTATAAAAGGAACTTTACAGGAAGGAAATGTGTGTTGAATGAGCCAGGCAGTGCAAACAAAAATGAAACCTTCCCCAACCAAACTGAAAGCCCATCTCCTTCCTTGCCCATGGTCTGCTTCATGCCTCCTCCCCACCTGAAACCTTTGCACCCTGCATGACCTCCAAGCTTGCAATGTATTCTCATATCACACCATCACTGCAGCATCACATTGTGCTGAGCAAACCCAGCGCTCACACACAGATGGAAATCACACCATCAGGCTCCACCATTGACCCTTGGGGTTTTCTTTGCCCAGCTCCCTCAAACAAGAGCAAAACCCCCACAGGAGACCAGCTCAGCTCTGCAAACCATCTCCTGAGGGTCATCCCTGAGACCTCCCCCTCCAGCACCCTGAGAGGGGCAGAGGCAGGAGGGGCTGCTGACGTCCAGCCCTGGAGAACTCATCCCACAGAAGTGCTGTGGAAGACAGAGGGACATCATGAATCTGGATGGAGGCAAGTGGAGCTTTGAAAGAGAAAGAAAGGGAAGCAGCAGAGGGAAACAGAAGTCTAGGCAGAAAACAGAGGGAAGACTTAGCAACCTTGGGTTAGCTTCTGGTATAGTTATGGAAGGCACAAGCTATCAGGTTATCTCTTCCCTTGCTGCAAATCAGGGAGAACATTAATGCCCAGACTGCAAAACACTCTGCATTTTGGTCTTGTCCACCCAAGCCCACTACCCTGAGACCCCCTTCTCTGCAGGTTTTCTTCTGCTTAGAAAGTCTTGGTGGTGCACAGATGCAGTTGGGAACAGAAGGGTTAAACAAAACACAATCCAAGCATCAGTGTCAGCTCAAGAGAGAGAAAACAGCTTTATCAGAAATTCTCTCCTCTCTCCCACAGTGCATAAACAGCAGGGACTGAAAGCTATTCAAAGCCACCAAAAGTATTTCTTTAATAAGAGGAGAACATGGAAAATGACTGTGCAATAAAAAAATAGCCAATTATCTGGGAGAAACACGCTCCCTATTCATAGCCTGGCACAGCCCTGCAGGGAGAATTCACACTCACGTGCTCATGAGCCTAAGTATGATGCTCACAATGAGCACTGAACCACAGGGGGTTTTTCTTTGAGTTGGGAACCCACAGCTAGGACCTGGATCCAGCTCTGCCATTCAAGTTGAGCAGGGCCATGGTTTTCCATCTGTGTTTGCATGCAGAGAGTCCCCTGTCTCTGCACACACTGGAAAACCACCACAGGCAGAACAATCTGGGCACAGATGAGCCACTGCAACGGGGCAGCAATGCTCTGGGGCTCAGGTGTGGGAGCAGTGGAGCCCCGTGCCATCCCTGCAGAGGTGCAGGGCAGGGAAGGGCACGCTGAGGTGTGTGGGCTGGCTCAGCTGTCTTGCAGGGCATGCAAGATCTGCACAGGAGAGGCTGCTTGCTTACAAGCCAGCTCTGAAACAGCAGGCTGAGCTGCAGGTGAGGGGCTCTGAAGCCTCACCACTAGCCAGTTGAGCCTTGGTAACCAGTGTAGTCTCTCAACCTGTGCAGGAGCAAACACCTCTTCCCCACAGGCGTGCAAGAGGCAAGGAGCATAGAGGCAACCCCTTACCACAGGCTCAGACAAGTCCAGTGACACACTAACTGCTGTGGGAAGGGCTGAGGAGCCACTCTGCCTCCAAAGAGATTGACAGCTTCAGGAAAAGCAAGGTCTTTGCCCAACCCCTGCCCTGCCAGGGCATCCTGGGGCTGGGCAGAGCCAGAGCAGAAAGAAACAGCAGCTTTTGTGTGCAGCACATCCACCCTTTCCCAGCTGTGCTTTGGGTTGGTCATGAACACACACAGTTCTTTAGGCAAGAACCACCACATTCTTGCACCCCTGAGAAGGGTGGACTCCCCACATCAGTCCTGCAGAGGAGGAGCAGAAGGAAGGAAAATCCAAATGATGAAAGCAACACAGAATGAATGAGGGGAAGGACCAGCAAGTATCATCTTGTTAAAGATGCAACAGCACAACAACTGTCTGATCAAACACTCGCCCGCCCCCATCCTTCATTTTGGAGCTCAAGTGAGAGAGTCAAGGTTCAGAGGGAGAGAGACAGAGAGGGAGAGAAGAGGCTGGGTTAAGGTTGGTGCAGGTGCTCTCTGTGGTTATTAGAAGTCATGCATTGTAATAGACCATCACTCACTGCCCGCAGGAGGAGATGCAGCAGCAGCAGCAACAGCAGAAGTGGTGGGAGTGGAATTGACGGAGGAAAGAGCTACATGGGTTGGGCTAGAAACATTTTTTACATCGTGGTGCTGGCTCACGATGGAAGGCTGTCTCCTGAGGGCTCCCTGCAAAGAGGAGGCGCCGGTCTGGAATGTGTAAACTACGTCCATCTGCAAAGAACCAGAGAGTGAGATAGCGTCGCCCAGGGCAGAGAGAGAGAGAGAGAGAGGGGGAGAGGGAGGGAGAGGGAGGAAGCGGAGCAGGGAGGTGGGACAGACACACAGGGACAGGGAGGATGGAGAGGTGGGGAGAAGGGAGGAGAGAAGCCACTCCCACCCTGCTGAGGGTTTGGCTGGGTGGCTCTGGGAGCAGAGGAGATGCTCTGGCAGGATGGAGAGGAACAGGGTTTATCCCACCACCAAGAAAGAGATCCCCAGTGAGAGAGAGCGACAGAAAACACCTTGGGTTGTCCCAACAGTCTGCAGGAGGAGCAGAGGAAGAGAGAGGGTGGGCAGAGGTGTGAGCTGGCAGCTGGTAGTGCAGAGAAGTGCACTGGGAAAGGGCTTCTGGTGCCTCAGCACCATGGGATGTACAGCTGGAGGGCTGAATCCTGGGGCACACGGCACCCCCACAGCTCCCACCGCAGCCAGCTGTGCTGGAAGATGTGTCAGCCTCTCTCCCAGGCTGGTGGCTTTGCACTGGGCTGGGAAGCAGAGCTGGGAGGGGTGGGCAGGGATGCAGCAAGGAAGCACCCGTGGTGCTGGGCCACAGTTGCTCTGTGGATTCAAACCAAGGCTGGAGGAACTGAGCAGCACCTGGGTGCCACCGTGGCTCCCCAGACACTTTGCTGTCCCCAGTCACACACCAGTTCACTGGTGAAGCACACAGCCCTGCAGCATCCCAGCTCCTGAAGAAAAGGCACCTCCTCCAGCCTGAGGTGCAGCTCTGGCTCACCCCAGAGGTGTTTCACACATTGCTTCACCCCTTACCCATTCTGAGCTCCCTCCACAGCAGGATCCTCTTCTCCCCAGTGTACCAGGGTGGTCCATGGGGAAGAGCTCTCTGTTCTCACTTAAGACACATTGAGTCAGGACAGAAGCCCCAAGATGCTCAGGTTGGACCCACTGATTGCTCTGCTCCGTGCACAGGGCACCACAGCCAAGAAAGGAGCCACTAAAGAGGCTCCAGGATATGCCAGAGTCCAGCAGCATTCTTCAAAGTGTAAGAACTCACTTGAGCCCAGGGTCCACCATGGCTGCAGGGCTCAGCCCCAGTGGCATGGCTGGCTGCTGCTACTGCAGCCCTTCAGGTTGGAGGCCTACTGGGCCTCCAACACATCTGGTCTGCTTCTGAGACAGCCTGAATGAACCAGACCAAGCTGGCAGCTCAGCAACCAACACTGTCCTGTATCCCCAGAAGAGCCTGGCCACAACGGGCAGGGATCCAGGCTGAACCTCACCCTGAATCCATCAAGGCAACATCTCACAGAGGAGAAGCAAAGTTAACACAGCTGCTGTGCTCGCTCCACTCCTTGTGTCTGGGCCATTTTGGTCATCTCCATGTGTTGGAAAGGCCAGAGGAGGAGGGACTAGAGGCAACACAGCAGCCCTGCATGCCAGGGACCACCAGGAACATACAGCTTTCCTCCATAGGGCAGCTCTGCCCAGGCCTTGAGGAAAGATGAGGGGCAGTGACCTCACTGCAGTGATCTGTCCCTGCCCTACCCAGCCAGCAGCCTGGGGGGAGAAAAAAAAAACACCCTTTCAGGAAAAACTGAGTCAGGGAGAAACAGCTGATGTCAAAACAAGAGACGTCCTCCTGTTCTCTGCTTGTAGGGCCAATAGTTCCAGGCAAGGAGCCCAGAGAGCTGGCAGGGAAGGGTGGCAAGAGTCCTTGGCCAAAGGGCCATTGGGAAGGACAGAGAGAAGCAGTAGAGAGAGACCAGTGAGGGTCTTACACAAGGCAGATCTTTCCTGGGCACATTCCCCTTTGAGAGTAAAGTCCCAGCAGTAACCAAGTGCAGTTCAGTGCTGACCTGCTGGCTGCACAACTCACTAAGAGCCTGGATGTCTCCATGGGCCCACTTCCCAGGTCCCTTCCTCTGCTGTACAAGGTGCCCATCAGCAGCATATCCAGCCTCCTACAGACCAGGAGCTTTGTTCTGTCCCAGAACAGACTGGTGCCTCTCCCCCAACCCCGAGCTGCCCCAAAAGCCAGACTGTCCTGGTTCTACAACCAGGGCAGACCCAGAAAGGCACAAGTGGTGGGAGAAGTCTAGCCTAGGAGGTGATGGCATCCTCTGAGGAGCAGCAGCCGTCACCTCTTTCCAGACAGAGCCCCTGGAGAGAAAGAAAGAGAAAGAAAGAGAGAAAGAAAAGCCCATTCCCAGTCCCCACTGCCCCCCCAGTACCTGTGTCTGTATCCTGTTGAGACCCCTGAACCACAGGATCTGCCCACGCCTCAGCTCCATCTCAGCGTGGTCGATCTCATCCACGTCTTCAGGCAGCTCCTCCTCTGGGATCTCCTCCTTGGTGATGCCATGCCCAGCTTCCTTCAGGAACTTCAAGTGGCTGGTTGGGACAGTGCAGATCAGCTGGGGAAAGGCAGGGAAAGAGCAGCTCCTTAGCCTGCACGTACAGCAGCACGGAGCCCACGGGCCAGCAGCAGGCTGCCAGGACTCAGCTGAGAGATGCCAGGACACAGCAGAGACATGCCATGGCTGGATGTGCCCCTCACTGCAAGCAGGGAGGGAATGAGGAGTAGATTAGCAATCCTCTTTCCTCACTGCTGGGATGCTTTGGGGATGGAGCATCACCTCCTGCCTTGAACAGAGGGGAACAGAGGCAGTGAGGCAGCAGGAAGGGGAAGGCAGCTGGGCAGCAGACATGCTGAGGCATCGAGGCACAGGGGAAGTTCCTCAGACTGGCTCTTACCTGTCCCCAGAGCAGCTCTCCCACTCCAATAAATATACACCAGAACCACTGGCTCAGGGTGAGCCCAGAGCAGCTGAAGGGCTTCCCACCAAACTCCACAATGATGATCTACAGCACAGGAGAGAATCACAGAATTGTTCCAGTTGTTAAAGCCCTTGAAGCTGCTGCAGTCCCAGCCCTCCCCTCACCCTGCCCAGCCCAGCACTGACCCCTGGCCCTCATCTCCACGGCTTTGGGATCCCTCCAGGGCTGAGCACTGCCCCAGCTCCCTGGGCAGCCTGGCACAGGGGCTGACACCCCTCTCAGGGAAACAGTTGTTAATATCCAACCTAAACATCATCAGAGAGTGCTGCTGGCCGCCCTCAGCCTCCTCTTCTCCAGGCTCAACACCTCCATTCATTCCCTCAGCCCCTCCCCAGCACCCTTGTGCTCCAGCCCCTTCCCCAGCTTCATTAACAAGTCACATGCTGGGAAGCTCCAAGGGCTGTGTGGCACAGCCATGGGATGAGAAGGTCCTCTAAGGCCACACATCTTTTCCCCCCTCCCTGAGATGATGAGAAGAGCAGCAACCCCACACCTAGGCTAGTAACTTTACAAGATCCCAGAGGCACATTGGCCCTGGCACCTCCTAACACACTCCAGCCCTCCAGTCCTCAGTTCTTAATGCCACCAAGAAGCTGCTGGAGAACAAGGAGACGAGACAGAGCTGTGTGAGCAGCGACTACAGCAGACAATCCCCTCTTCAGCCCCAACACTGCTCCCCACAGCTTCACCTGAGCTGCAAAGGTCCCCAGCACCACGGTGCAGAAGATGGGGTTGCGGTAGATGGACTCAAAGACGTTCCTCTCGCCGTGGATCTTGCGGGCGTTGATCTCGTTGAAGAGCTGCATCATGACGAAGGTGTTGAAGACGATGGTGTAGTGCTCGGTGGGAGGGGAGTGCAGGGGGGCATTCCTGCCACTGTCGATGTCAAAGAACTTCTCCCCTAAGCAGATAAGGAAGAGGGGAATGGAGAAAGGAGAAAATGAGATCCTCCTCCTGGAATTAGGATCCTAAGGCTCTTGCTGAAGATCCCTTGAACCAGCTGGTGTCCCCCACTAAACACTTAGTGCCTTAAAAATGCTGAGAGGCTGCTTCTCTGACATCTCTACAGTCAAGGAGCTCTAAAGCTCTCATCAGCCCTCTGCTTCCCATTCACTATTAAGTAAGGTCTGTACTGGCCAAGTGAGGTCACCAAGGGACAGCTGAGAACAAGGGTTCCCCCAGCACTGGTGAGGAAAGGGGCTTGAAAGGCTGTGGGACCTGAAGAAGGCTGAGGGAGAACCTCATTAGCACTTACAAAGTACCTAAAGGGTGGGTGTCAGGAGGATGGGATGGCACTTGTTTCTGTGGTGGCCAAGGACAGGACAAGGGCTGATGAGCATCAGCTGGAACACTAAAAGTTTCACTGGCACAGGAGGAGAAAGTCCTTTGGTGCTGAGGTGAGGGAGCCCTGGCCCAGGCTGCCCAGGGAGGGTGTGGAGGCTCCTTCTCAGGAGGTTTCCAACCCCACTTGGACACGTTCCTGTGCCCCCTGAGCCAGGGGAAGCTGCTTTAGCAGAGGCTGGAGTTGGATGAGCTCTGCAGGGCCCTTCTCACTCCCCACCATTGAGGGATTCTGTGGCAGGGCTGAGACTCTGCCCCTTTCCTTTCCCCCTCCCCTTTTCCTCAAGGCCTCCAAGCTCACCTGCAAAAAGCAGTGTGAAGATGATGGTGAGCTGGTACACGGCGTGGCCCAAGATGTTCTTCATCATGGTGCGGGAGATGAGCGGCTTGTTGCGGCCGTAGGGTTTGCGCAGCAGCAGCGACTCGGATGGCGGCTCCGTGGCCAGAGCTAAGGAGGCAAAGGTGTCCATGATCAGGTTCACCCACAGCATCTGGACAGCCTTCAGAGGAGAGTCCTGCAGAGAGAATGAGAAGGGAGAATAAGTCCCAAGCTCTGAAACAGCCCTTCGTTCTGTCCCTGTTAGGCAGGAGCCCCTGCTCCCCCTCTGGCTGAGCATGGTGGGGCTGTACCTGTGTGATGCAGGCGCCTGTGAAGGCCACAATGACAGCCACGATGTTCACAGTGAGCTGAAACTGCAGGAACTTGGAGATGCTGTCGTAGACATTGCGGCCCCACATCACGGCCTTGACGATGCTGGTGAAGTTATCGTCCGTCAGGATGATGTCTGATGCCTCCTTCGCCACGTCCGTGCCTGCAATGCCCTTGAGGGGCAGGGGGAAAGGGATGAGGTGAGTTACAGAGCAAACCCCATGCTCACCAACCTTCCCACAACCAGCCCTGAGAGGGAATAATCCACCAGAGCCTGCTGCTGCTGAGCCAACACAGCCCAGAGAGCAGCGGCTCCAAAGAGGTGAAGCCTTCAAGGAGAGACCCCCAAGATGGGCTGCAGAGTGGGGCTCTGGGTCAGCACACCCTGTTGTGTGTGCCCCACATTATTAGCACATCTTCCTCATTCTGCCAAGGAACACTGGCATCCCTGGCTGGGCATCTCTGCTGCAAGCAAGGGGCAGGACTCCCAAGTGAGAAAGTGAGCTCAGCAACCCCAAGCCACAACACAACTTGCTGGTTGTCCTCTGTGCCATCCAGGGTGGGCATCAGGCTCACAGTGAGCAGGGCTGCCCACAGCCTTCCCCAGAATCACTTGCCAGGCACAGATGGCTCCCCAGGAGCTGGGCTGGCTGCACTTCTCAGTGCCAGCACACCGAGGCGCTCGCTGGGCAGGAATTAGAGGCAGCAAAGCACTGCCTGGAACCAGCTTCCCTGGTGCCTCCCTGCAGAAGCTCCCTTGAGATGTGCAAGACCCATCTCAGGCTGTTGCAGGGCATCAGATCCCCAAAGGCAGCTGGGACCAATCCACCCCATGTGCTGTTTGCTCCCCTCTATCTGCGGATGCCGTGTGTGTAGCCCCCTGTGCCTGGCTGGTGTCTGATGCTGCACACAGGGACAGGGATCCCTGCCAGCTCCAGAATCGTACTTGGATATTTAACACCTTCCTAAAAACATCTGCTCCCAGGGAATTTGTTATTTGCTGAGAGCTCTCTACATGGGTTTATAAAGCTCCAGCCAGCAGCTGGCTCCTGCTCACATACCTGAACTTAGACAATTTGCAGGAAACCTGTTAAAAGCAATAGATTTATTTTCTTACTTCTTTCAGATAGGGCAAAGAACAGCAGCAAACCAGGAGATCAGAGTTTCTCACTGTAAATAAACTCCCCAGGTCAGTGCCAGCACTGTACTCAGAGCCCAGGCTGCTTGTTACAAGCCTGGGTGAAGGGCTACAGGGATAAACCAAGTCACACTGAGTTCCTGAGCTCTCAGGGCTCTCCTGGACCCCACAGTGCAGAAACTGGGGCCAGGCAGGTCCCTGCTCTGCAAGCACCACATCACCTTCAGCCTGCCAGAGTCCCTCCAGGTGGAAAAGGAGAGCCCAGCAGGCTCTCAGAGGATTGCTGCTCATCCATCTTCTGCAAACAGTCCCATGAAGTTCATGAGAATTAAAGCCTAAACTTCCTAAGAAAGGTTTTGGGGGTTTTGTTAAAGGTTTGGAAGAGACTTTTCAGAAGTAATAATCTCAGAGGATAACCAAGTGTGCCATTCATTTCTTTCCCCAGAGAGTGAAGGAAAACCCACTGCCTCTCCTTACCATGGCAAACCCAACATCAGCTTTCTTCAGAGCTGGGCCATCGTTGGTCCCATCCCCAGTCACAGCCACCACCTGCCTCTGGTCACCAACAGTGCTGTCGATAATTCCTGAAAGGGAGACACACAGCTCAGAGAAAAGAAGCCCCAGGAGCACAGTCTCAGCACAGATTATGCTGCAGAAGCATACAGGCAGAGCAGGAGGAGAGGCTTTGAGAGGCAGCAGCTGGGGGAGCTGGCAGGCACTCACCTTTCACAAGTGTGTGCTTATCTGTCGGGGAGGAACGGGCCAGCACACGCAGCTTGGGCCAGATCTTATCCAGCTGCTCCTGTTCTACCTGCAGGACAAGGCACGTGTGAGAAAGGGAAAAGATCTCTCCCCTAGAAACCAGCTTACTGGAGAGCAAACCTCAACTGAGATGGGACAGAGCCTTTGCCTCCATGCATGTGACAGCCCTACAGCTGAGGAGCCTGGCAAGGGACAGAGCCTCTACCTCCAACCACCCAACAGCCCTGCAGCTGAGGAGCCTGGCAAGGGACAGAGCCTCTACCTCCAACCATCCAACACCCCTGGCAGCTGAGGAGCCTGGCAAGCAGAGGGACAAGCTGCATTTATCCAAGGAGAGGAAGAAAACCCAGAGGGATCCAACACCTAACAGTGCTGGGGCTGTTGGAGAGGCCACCCCCACCCTCTGCAGAACAGGGCCCAGGGCTGCTCTCCCACCTCTCCCTTCTCATTGCGGATGAGCCTGTTGAACTCCTTCCCCTCCAGGCACAAGAAGTCCTCCCCTGGCAGCAGGATGCCACACTTGGTGGCGATGGCACGGGCTGTGTTGATGTTGTCCCCTGTCACCATCCGGACGGTGATCCCTGCACGTTGGCACTTCAGGATGGCATCTGGCACCTGGGGGACAAGGACAGAGTTAGGATGGAGAGAGTGGAAGGGCACAGCAGGGTGGGTCAGTACTGGGTATCCCAGGAGCCAGGCAGCTCCTCTCCCATCCTCCTGAAAAGGATCTGGAAAGGGTCCTGTTGGGGTCAGGCAGCAGCAGCCTGTCTGCATCCACCATGGCTCAGCTCGGTACTCACTGGGGATGAGATGCTGAATCAAAAACATCCCTAGAACCAGCTCAACCATTCTCCCTGGGGTGCAGAGGAAGGCACCAGGGACTGGAGAGGATGCCTGGCTCGGCTCACTGTCAGCTGCTCCCACACTGCAGCCTCCTGCCCTCCCTGTGGCTCCAGACTTGTGTGTGTGTCTGGAGCAGCTCCTCTGAACAGCCAGCGAGATAGAATTACAGAATCCCAGGATGGTGGGGGTTGGAAGGGCCTTGCAGAGCTCACCCAGCCCAACCCCCTGCTAAAGCAGCTTCCCCTGGCTCAGGGGGCACAGGAACGTGTCCAGGTGGGGTTGGAA
>WBNH01001370.1:37953-73631 GCA_013401255.1 Urocolius indicus
CAGATGAGGCCTCAGCAGCTCTGGCAGAGCAGAGGGGGAGCAGAACCTCCCTGGCCCTGCTGCCCACACTCTCCTTGATGCCCCCAGATGCCATTGGCTTCTTGCCCACAAGGGCACATTGCTGCTCACGGTTAATTTGTCATAAACCAGGACTCCCAGATCCATTTCCACAGAGTTTCCAGCTCCAAATTGCAGGCATCCTCCCTGCCTCCTCCTCCTCACACCACAGTCCAGCACCAAGGCCCAGCCAGGCCATCCATCATAAGGGGGGCACTTTGCCCACCCCCCTGCCAGCACCCTGGCAGCACGGTGCTGCACTAATGGGTTTATCTATTACAGAGCTGTGGGGGAAGAGGATGTTAGTGAGAAATTAGCAAATTGAATCAACAGCCTCCAGAGCCAGTGCAGACAGGGCATCTGTGATGCAATTCCCAGACCCAGATACTTGAACATTTAATCAGGAAAGATGCAAGCAAGGCAGGAGTGGAGGGGCAAGCTCCAAAATGTAATCAAGAGGCAGGTATTGGAGGGCTTATTGCATTAGCCCAGCTGCCTGCCTGTCACCCCTGTAGTGAGCTGAGGGAGTAACCAGGCAGGACAGACCTGTCCCTTCCCAACACCCTTCTGTCAGCCCTAGGTGGCATCTCCATGCGCCTTTCAAATGCACACAGAACAAGCCTGGCTTGTGCACAGACCCCTGGTAGCAGCTATGGAGGGAAGTCTGGGTAAGAAGCAACCTAGCACCAGGTCATTTTATCCAGGTATGGGATAGAGATGCCTGCAGCAGGGAGCTGGGAGAGTGGGGCACACTTCAGGGATGGATGCAGAATCATAGAACGGTGGGGGTGTGAAGGGCCCTGCAGAGCTCATTCAGCCCCAGCCCCTGCTACACACAGGTTCCCCTGGCTCAGGGGACACAGGAACGTGTCCAGGTGGGGTTGGAAACCTCCTGAGAAGGAGCCTCCACACCCTCCTTGGGCAGCCTGGGCCAGGGCTCCCTCACCTCAGCACCAAAGGACTTTCTCCTCCTGTGCCAGTGAAACTTTTAGTGTTCCAGCTGATGCTCATCAGCCCTTGTCCTGGCATTGGGCACTATAGAAAAAAATGTGGCCCCGTCCTCCTGACACCCAGCCCTTAGGTACTTGTAAGTGGTGATGAGGTCTCCCCTCAGCTTTCTCTTTTCTCAGCTAAACAGCCCCAGGCCCTGAGCTGCTTGTGCTTTCATAAAAGAGCCTGCAGTCCTGAGCAGCAGGGAAAAGGGCTCTTGGCCCAGGAATGGGGCTGGGGTGGAAGACAGTCAGTGCAGAGCTGGGCTTCTGTACCTCTGGCCTCACAGGGTCCTCAATGCCAACCACAGCAATGCAGGTCAGGTCTGACAGGATCTCGTTCTCGCTGTCCCAGTCGGGCTCAGCCTCAGCAGGGAAGTCCCTGAAGGCCAGGCAGATGGTCCTCAGCCCGTGGCAGGCCATGGGCTCTATCACCTTCTTCACCATCTCATCCCGGTCCTTCACCTTAAACGCACGGGGGTCACCATTCTTGTCCAGGATCTTGGTGCACCTAAAACCAGATGGGGACAGGGCATGAAGGAGACACCAGTGGTGGCACATGCTGCAGCTCAGGAATCTGCTCCCCAACAGCCAGCAAAACACAGGCATCCCCCTCACTCACAGCTCCCTCCAGCTCTACCAAANGGGCTGGGCACTGCCCCAGCTCCCTGGGCAGCCTGGCACAGGGGCTGACACCCCTCTCAGGGAAACAGTTCTGCCTCAGATCCAACCTCAACCTCCCCTGGGGCAGCTGCAGCCCATTGCCTCTGGTCCTGTCATTCATGGCTGGGGAGCAGAGCCTGACCCCCAGCTCCCGGCAGCCTCCTGTCAGAGAGGATCAGGTCTGTTTTGAGCCCTTACTTGCGGAGGATGATCTCAGAGGCTCCTTTGCTGTACATGCGGAAGCCGCCGTTTCCGTTCCTCAGCACCGTGCTCATGGACTTGCGCACTGAGTTGAAGGTGTAGACCTTGTAGAGCTTCTCCTCGGGCACCTCGTTCCTCACAGCCTGATAATCCTGCTTCAGGTCCAGCACGAAACCCAGCAGGGCACACTCGGTTTTGTTCCCCACTTGCCTGGGTAACCCCCCTTCCTTCTCAGGTGGCTGGAGGGGAAGAAGGGAAAGGAAAAACAATGCCAAAACCTTGGTGGGGTAGGACGGGAGCTGCAGGGATGGCCGAGGGTGAAGGCCAGAAGTGGTGAGGTTTGTGGTTCTCTTGACTCACCAGGATCTTGGAGGTGTAGGCAGAGTTGATGGCCACACCGTTGACGATGAGGTCCAGGATCCTGGGCAGGATGGCCTCGGGGTCAGGGATTTGACGGTAGTGGGTGTCCCCCACGTAGGCCTGAACCACAGTCATGCGGTTCATGGTGAGCGTGCCAGTCTTGTCCGAGCAGATGGCAGTGGCGTTGCCCATGGTCTCACATGCATCCAAGTGTCTCACCAGGTTGTTATCCTTCATCATTTTCTGTCAAAAGGAGCCACCACCAGCAGCAAGGTCAAAGCCAATAGCTTGAATTTCATCACATGCTGCCCCCCTCCTCCTCCTCCTCCCCCCTGCCCCAGACAGACCCCACTGCGTGGTGGTGATGGAAGGGGGTCTCACCTTCACGGAGTAGGCCAAGGAGATGGTGACAGCCAGAGGGAGCCCCTCGGGCACAGCCACCACCAGCACTGTGACCCCGATGATGAAGAACTTGACAAAGTACTGGATGTAAATGGGGGTGCACTCTGCCAGCCAGGGCCGGCCCTGCACCCCAAACGTGTCGATCACAAAGTACAGCACCAAGATGATGACGGTGATGGCCGACATGATCAACCCTGGAGAGAGGGGCGGGGAAAGAGGCAGAGTGAGGGGATGCAGTGGAAGGGGACAATCTCTTCTCCCCCTCCCTTGACACTTCCAGCCAGAGCTCTGGGGTGACAGCTCATGTCAGGCCAGTACCACTCACCTGCCTTCCCAATCTGCACTGCCAGACGTGTGAGCTTCCCTTGCAGCACAGATTTCTCCTTCTTGGGCACCTTCACCTTCTTCTTCTCCTTCTCCTCATTTTCCACCCCTTCCTGGCTCTTCAGGGGCTGGATCTCTAAGGCCACACCATCCTGAGTTTTAGCTACAGCCCAGGGCAAAACAAGACACCACGTGTGAACAGGAGAGAGACCAAGAAAACCTGTAGGACACCACTGAGAAAGATGGTGGTGGGAGAGAGAAAACCCAGAACAAGAACCATTCCCAACAACACAGGCATCTCAGCACACGGAAACCTCGTGTCCCAGGGCTCTGTCACCCCTCTAGGAGGCACTTCTCTGCCATCTACCCCAGTCCCATGGATAAAGGCTCCTCAGAGCTGACACTGGCGACGTGACCGCTAAGGCAGCGCTGCATGAAACCCTCTGGGCAGGCTTTGAGGTGGAGGCAGGACTCTTCCAGCCTCCCCTGCAGGCTGCTTCACACCCTGCAGGACCTGGGCAGTACTTTGGGCTGATCCCAGAGAACCTTCAAGTTCCCTCACCCTGACCCTCTGATGAGCATCCCCCACTCCCTCCTGGTGCCACCTCTGCAGTGCCCTGTGGGTGGCTCAGCAGGAATCACTTGCCAGGGAAGAGATTGAGGGGGTGAGATGGAGGGGAATGGTTAGCAATTCAGATGGAGGTTGAAGAGGAGGGAGCCAGCTCCTTGAATCCCAGCCCTGACCCATCCACCAAGTTTCTTGGACCTGAAAGATCCAGGCTTCCAGTTGCTACGTTTAGTCTAGTCCAGCTGAAGGTCTGCAGCAGGGACACTCAGGTCAGCTGGAAGTTTTGGAGAGGGATGGGAAGAGGGTTTAACCCCCTCCCATACTGAGAGGCTCCTCCTTGGCTGTCAAGGCTGGAGGAGTAGCAGTGACCCCATAACTGCACACGGATGCCCTGGGTCCTGTCCCCTCCCAGCTACTGCTACTTGATTGCTTGAGACACCCCAGAGCCCCAGGGAGACACCCCAGAGCTCCAGAGCAGCTCCACATCAGCCACCTCCACGGTTACGACAGACCCAACACGGACAAAACAAGCACCCAGACACAGTCTGACGGGAAGGAGGGAAACTCAAACTGCTGAGAGGAGAGAGAAAGAGAGAGGTGGAGAGGTGCAGAAATGGGCTTCCTCCACAGCCTGCAAAGAACAGTGTGAGAAACACTGGCGAGGAGACGCTCACGGAGTCGAGGCCATGGGAGGAGAGGGTGCAACTGTCACATTGGCCAGGCCCCGTGTGACATTTCATCCCAGGAGGTGACCCACATCTCTGCCCTGGCTGTACCCAAACACAGACCCTGCTGCAGGGCACAAGGGCTTCAGAGCCACCAGGCTGTGCCTTGTGAAGTTTGGCCTGAGCAAGGGACGCTCTGCCAACAGTCCAGGCTGCTGATAGAGCCCTGTCCTCCCCCTCAACAAAAGGCTTTGTCCCACACACGGGCAAATGTGGCCACAGGAGCAGCTGGGCAGCCCCATCCCAGCCAGGCACAGCCTCGGGGTGGGTGCTGGAGGGCACCCTGAGGCCAATGGCCACGAGACTATTGCACCCTCTCCCAGGACAACGAGGCGAGAGTCCCGCCGGAGCAGCAAAGAGCACAGACTGATGAGAAGAAGGAAGGAAGGAGGAATGCCTGGTAGTTAGTGTGGTGCTGGTTCAAAGGATGGAGAGGCTGGTTACCTTTGTTGCGATTTTCGGGGGCTCCGGTTTTTTTACCTGTTCAAAGAGAAAAAGGGTGAAGGGCTGAGCACATTGACCCATGGGCACCATCCAGTTGCTGGCCTGTCCTGCTCCAGGGGCCACAAACTATTCCAGCAGCATCTGTGCAAAGGGCTCAGCACCCTGCAGTCACCCTCAGCCACCACATGTGCCTTAGTCCATTGGCTTGTGGCTCTCTGGAGCTCCCTGGCTCCCCCACACACCTTGTACCCAAAGCTTCAGACTTCTGCACTTGCAAAGGCCCTGCTACAACCTGACAGCGCTTCAAAGGGTGTCTCAGAACTATGAGGAGAAGCAGCCCTACAGCAGAGCCTGCAGCTCCTCACCTCCCACTGCCATCAGGTGACAGCAGATCCACCCTGGAGGCACAGACTCATCCCCTACCCTGGGCAGCTCCACACCCATAGCTGGGGGCTCTGCCTCCATCCCCACCTCTGCAGTGGGCAAGGTCTGCATGTAGAGGTCTCCAAGGTGCCTCCAGAACACAGGGAACACAGCCCAAACAAGCCTTGAGTGATAAGGGGTTTATACATCTCTCCATCATCACACAGCACCACAGTGGGAGAGGAGCCAGTGAAACCCCCTTGCTTCACTTTGCTCCCAAATCCAGGGCTGCAAGGCCCAGAGCTGAGTTTGCTGTGGGGCTGAGTGTTGGAGCCTGGAGAATGAGCAACCACTGAGCACTGTGCCTGGGTGCCTGGTGAGCTGCTGCTCAGCTCCCAAAGCAGTGCCAGTGCCACAGCTCACCCTGTCCATACTCCCACCTCCAAGCTGGCAGCCAAACCCTCAGGGCTCTGTGGCTGCTCAACCCTGTGAGGTGAGCTGGTTGCCTGCCCTGGGCAAGCAGAGCTGGAGAAACCCAGCACACATTGTGGCCCAGAGCCAAAAACAGCTGCCAGGAGAGGCCCAGAAAGCCTCTCCCCGCCTGGCATCGCCTCCCAGGAAGGGCTCTGTGGTGCAGGGATGCCCGTGCAGGCAGCCAGCAGCTCCCTCCTGCCAGCTCCCTACACCTCATGCTGCTCCCAGTGAGCTCAGACTTGCTCAACAGGGCTGGGGGGGATGTGTGGCTGGAGAGCTGACAGGTAGGAAAGGACATGGGAGTGTTAACAGCAACTGAACAGAAGCCAGCGGCATGCCCAGGTGGGCAAAAAGCAAAGGGCATCCTGGCTGGGATCAGCAATGGGGTGGCAGCAGGAGTAGGGCAGGGATTGTCCCCTGTGTTGGGCCCTGGGGAGGCTGCAGCTCCAGGGCTGTGTCAGTGCTGGGCCCCTCATTCACTGCCACAGGGACACTGAGGGGCTGCAGCATGGCCAGAGCCAGGCACAGAGCTGGGGAAGGGGCTGGAGCACAAGGGTGCTGGGGAGGGGCTGAGGGAATGAATGGGGGTGTTGAGGCTGGAGAAGAGGAGGCTGAGGGCAGCCAGCAGCACTCTCTGACACTCCCTGACAGGAGGCTGCAGGGAGCTGGGGGTCAGGCTCTGCTCCCCAGCCATGAATGACAGGACCAGAGGCAATGGGCTGCAGTTGCCCCAGGGGAGGTTGAGGTTGGAGCTGAGGCAGAACTGTTTCCCTGAGAGGGGTGTCAGTCCCTGTGCCAGGCTGCCCAGGGAGCTGGGGCAGTGCCCAGCCCTGGAGGGATCCCAAAGGCATGGAGCTGAGATGCTGAGGGCCAGGGATCAGTGCTGGGCTGGGCAAGTGAGGGCTGGGACTTGAGACCTCAAAGGTTTTTTCCAACCAAAATGATTCTATAACAAGGTGAAGAGAGCAGGAGCTTCCCAAGCCTGGCACATTGTGATGCTCGTTTTAAAGCTGGTATGAGAGTTGGCACAGAGGAGGGGAATAAGCAGCAAGATGCCAGAGCTGAGGCAGGAAAATGCTCGAGTCCCAGCATGATCAGGAACACCTCAGCCTGCCTACGCTCCCCCCGCCAGCACACAACCCTTCCTCTCCCTCTTGCCATCCTCTGCACCTCGCCTCCTTCCCCAGGGAGCTTGAGGGATGCCAGTAGAGATCTTCAGCAAAGTCTTCAAGGTTCTCATGAGCTCCTGCAGACAACCAGGACTCACCTTCCCAGCACAGGGCGGGCGATGGGCACCGTGCCACAGCACCACAGGGCATGGCTGTCAGCCTGAACCTCCCCCACCCTGCAACTCCAGGCTGCAGGAGAGAGAGTTGGAGCTGTGTCTGAAAGAGCTGGCGAGCACAGGTCTGGGTGCACATGGGGGACTTTCCTCAGGCAGCACAATCTCCACGCTGCAGGCCAAGGGGTACCAGGGAAGGGATTTTCCTCCCCATCTCCACCTTGAGAGCTCACTGTACCTGCCTGGGTCATGGGCACTAACACACATCCACAGGTGTGGGAGTAGGTTGTTGCACACTGGTGGATGCTTCCCAGGAAAGGGAGAAAGTCAAAAAGAGGGGAAAACAGCAGGTTGAGTGGGTCTCCTTACCTTTCTTCACCTTCTTTTCCTCATCTCCTTCTCCTGCACCCAAGAGAGTGAAGATGATGCCGGTCTGGGAGTTGATCCCCACAGCAGTCACCACCATCCTGCCAGAGCCCTCCATCACGTGGGTGCCTGGCACAGCAGGAAGACCACAGTGAGATAAGATATGGGCACACAGATCCCATCTCCTCCCCAACACCAGGACACAGGAGCCAGGAACAGCCATCTCTCCATCCCAGCACAAACCATCTCAAGCCCTGCACCCACCACACGAGAGCCGCCCAGGGATCCCCACCTGACAGCAGCATGGGGTCTTTATCCAGGGATTTCTTCACTTGGTCTGACTCCCCAGTCAGTGAGCTCTCATCTATTTTCAGGTCATTGCCTTGGATCAAGATCCCATCTGCTGGTAAGAGATCACCTAGGAGAGCAGCAAAGAGAGGGGTCAGCCCCAGCACAGACAGCTCAGCCCCATCCCAGCAGGAGGCTTCATGTGTCAGCAAAAGGACTCAATTCAATCTCAGACCAGGGAGAAGCAGCAACAGATGGGATTCAGAAGACAGATGGGCGTTATAAGATGATATTTATAAGATGACACCCAGAGAAGATTTTGGAGCTATTGATGTACAAAGGCATTCATGGTGAAGACTTTTGCTTGCTGAGATGTTCACCAATAAGGACATGGTTGTGAAAATGAAGCCTGTTTGAGAGCAGCTGGTCACTAAAGCAACTCAAAGGTGTGTGCAGAGCCTGGCTGAGCTCTGCTGGCCCAGCTCTGGGCTGGCAAGGAGCAAAGTGAACAGAGCTTCATCTCCTGCATGGGAGCTTTTCCCATCACTGCAAAATCCCAGAGTCTCAGAGTGGTGCAGGCTGACAGGGCCCTGCAGAGCTCAACCAGCCCCAGTCCCTGCTAAAGCAGCTTCCCCTGGCTCAGGGGGCACAGGAACGTGTCCAGATGGGGTTGGAAACCTCCTGAGCAGGAGCCTCCACACCCACCAGGGCACATCCACCAGGGCAGCCTGGGCCAGGGCTCCCTCACCTCAGCCCCAAAGGACTTTCTCCTCCTGTTCCAGTGGTACTGTTTGTGTTGCAGCTGATGTCCATCAGCCCTTGTCCTGGCACTGGCCACCACAAAAGAAGTGTGACCCCATCCTCCTAACACCCACTCCTTTAGGTACTTGTAAATGGTGCTGAGATCCCCCTGAGCTCAGGCTTCTCTTCCCCAGGCTGAACAGCCCCGGGTCCTGCAGCCTTTCCTCCTCACACACATGTTCCATTCCCTGATCATCTTGGTGTCCCTGCACTGGCATCTCTCCAGCAGTTCCCTGTCTCTCTGGAGCTGTGAAGTCCAGAACTGGCCACAAGACTCCAGATGAGGCCTCAGCAGGGCAGAGCAGAGGGGGAGAAGAACCTCCCTCAACCTGCTGCCCACACTCTTCTTCACACCTCCCAAGATGTCATTGGCCTCTTGGCCACACAGAGTGACTGGAGGACCCAGAACTTCCCTTCAGTTCAAAAAAGGGCTGGCAAAGCAAAGAGGAGGCACCACCAGGCTCCCAAGGCGAAGGGACAGACCCCTGGCAGCTCCACCTTCACTCACCATACTTGATCTGTGCGATGTCTCCCACCACGATCTCAGCCACCGGGATCTGAATCACCTGCCCCTTGCGAATGACCGTGAACTTCTGCTCCTGCTCGATGCGGCTCTGGAGGCCCCGGAACTGCTTCTCTTTGCTCCAGTCATTGAAAGCAGTCACCAGCACCACGATGATCACAGAAAACAGGATAGCTGCACCCTCAATCCAGCCGGCCTGCGACTCGCCCTCATCCTCCACGCCGCCTGTCGACTGCCCACACACTGCAGGCGGGGGACAGAACTCATTTGAACGACACTCACCTACCTCTGAGTGACAGAACAGAGCTTAGAAGACACTTCTTCCTCCCTGAGCTGATCCAAGGGCTTCCCCTGCTCTCAGAAGAGAGTTTTTACATCCCTCTAGGCATTTGTTGGCCTTTCCCCCCGCCCTTTCACTTTTCATTTTTGCCAAAGGTCAGTCAGAGAGAGCTGGGACAACTGGCTTCTATTTCCAGTTGCAGCACCCAATCTTCCCTCTGCTGCATGACCCTCGAGTGAGTCACCATCTCCCTGCAGCTCCAGATCCCCAACTCGCTTGACTCCTCCAGTGATACAGAGATGTGAGGCTGGGAAGGAGAAACTCACCCAGCACTGTCACTCGGCCACACACGGGGTGTCACAGCAAGGGGGAAACACTCCCTGGTTGAGGGAGGCACCAGGGCACAGCCAGCCTTGTCCCTCCAACAGCCTCTGGAGTTTAGGAAGCCTTTGAGAGTCTTTTAGGGGAGCACCAAGGAGTAGCCTTGAGCCATGCCATGGTACCAGCTGCACGAAGGCACATCTACCAGTGCAGGTCCCTGGATAGAACCATGCCCAGGACCCCAAGGATGGGGCAAAGCCATCACCTAAAGGACGAACTCCCAGCTCTATCTGCACCATAGTGGAGGGACCCACAAAGTGACCTTCTGGGGACAGCACCCATCCCAAAGCCCTGCTCTTGCACTGCAGGAGACACAGCAGCTCACGTGGGTTCCCTCACTGGGCACCCTCCCCATTGCCACAGAGACCTCAGGGACTCACGTTCATTGTCACCACCAGGAGGGTGGTAGAAGGAGAGGCCCAAGGAGATTATGGCTGCGATTTCCAAGATGATGAGCGTGACGTCCTGCAGTGCCTCCCACACTAACTGCAGGAACGTCTTGGCCTTTTTGGGAGGAATGAAGTTCTGGCCAAAGACCTGCCGCCTCTTCTCCAGGTCAGTTGGATTCCCAGACAGGCCTGAAGAAAGGAGAGATGGACATGAGGGCAAATCTCATTGCTACCCACAGCTCCTCCCTTCCCAGAACCTCTGGGACTCCCTGCAAGGAGCAGCCCCCAAGCTGCATGGGGGGCACGAGGTGCAAGCAGAGAGGAGTCAAGGCAAAGGCTTTGCTCCTGTCACCCGTGGGGCAGAGGATAGCGAGGCAGGACGTGTGTGGGGCCAGGCTGAACACACCAAGCTGCCTCTCCCCAGTGCTGCAGCCTCACCAAGCGCCCGAGTGCCAGTTAATGCCAGTTGGCACTGGCCGGCTTGTTTACATGCTGCATCAAATTAGCCGTAAATCTGGCACCGCCAGCGCTGCTCGGAGCTGTGACAGCCACCTGATCCCTCTCTCTCCTGCCAGTCAGGAGGAGCAGCCGCTGCAGAGAGAGGTTCAGCACAGCAGGAGCGGCTCCGACCTCGGCTGAGCCTCACAGACACCCCAAGGCTGGGGCAGCACCCCTCAAGGCAGCTCCTGTGAGGAGCTGTGGAAAAGAAACGGGGCTGATCCTGCTGAAAAGGGGTGGTGGGAGCAAAGAAAGGCACAGGGCAGCTCTGAGATGAGCTGCTGCTGCTCCTGATTCATGCAGCAACGCTGGAGAAGGGGGATAAAAGAGGAGGCCTGGGCCCTTGTGCAGGGCACTGCGAGCACAGCAGCTTCCAGGGCACGAGCCAGAGCACGAGCCAGCGATGGAGACGGCAACTCCTTTGCACTGCCTCCCTCATCCACCCCTCTGCATAAAAGCCAGTAAAAGCTGACTGAGGTGCAGGGTGAGAGCAGCTTCTCCTGGCCAGCGTTGCTTTAACCGACCCCTTGCTCTCCACCTTAAGATGGCCCGTGGGGCTGCTGCCAGCTCCCGAGATGCACCAGGCAGGCGGCTGGAACCCTCCCCTGGACACATCCTGCTGCCTGAGGCAGCCTGGCAGCGATGCCCTCCTTGAGGAGAGGGGGGTGACCAAACCCTCCCCACTCAGGGCTAACACCTCCCTGCCAGCTCCACGCTACCCCTGCCAGGAGGAAGCAGCAGGATGAATCCCACTCTCCCCCCACTCCCCTCCTTGTCCCTTTCTGCTGCGACTCATGGAGCCTGCGGCTGCAGGGAGGGACGTTGGCAGAGCAGCCCGGGCTCCACCCAGCCCTGACGGATCCAGGGATGTCCCGACCCCAATTCCCACTCAATTCCCGCCCAACCGTCTCCGGCGGGACGGATGGAAACTATGTCTAAGCAGCAGAGAGCTGCGGGCTGAGGCAGGGCAGGGCTCAGCAGGGGCAGAGCTTGTGCCCGGGCAGGCCCAGCAGCCAGCGCCACGCTGCCACGGGGCAGGGGAAGCGGCACACGTGGCTATGCCAAAGCCCACGTCACATCTCACCCAACGGGCATGACCCCCCTCCACCTTCCCTGGGCAGTTTAGGGGAGGGTATTTCATAGAATCTCAAGGGTTGGAAGGGAGCTCCAAAGCTCATCCAGTGCAACCCCCCTGCCAGAGCAGCAGCACCTAGAGCAGGGCACACAGGGACTCATCCAGCTGGGGTTGGGATGGCTCCAGAGGAGGAGCCTCCACAGCCCCTCTGGGCAGCCCCTGCCAGTGCTCCCTCACCTCAACAGGGAACAAATTCCTCCTGCTGTTTCTCTGGAACCTTACAGCTTGTCCCCACTGCCCTTTGTCCTATCCTTGGCCATCCCTGAGCACAGCCTGGCTCCATCCTCCTCACACCCACCCTTGATGGGTTTGTAACCACTCATGAGGCCACCCCTCAGTCTCCTCTTCTCCAAGTTCAACAGCCCCAGCTCGCTCAGCCTTTCATCACAAGGGAGATGCCCCGCTCCCTGAATCATCTCTGTGGCCCCGTGCTGAACTCTCTCCAGCAGCTCCCTGTCCTTATTTCCATGTACCTGTGCCTCTCTGCCGAGAGCAGAAGCCATGGGGCATGCACAGCTGCCAGCAAACCCCTCCTGGCCAAGGTACAGTCACCCAGCCCCGATGAGAGGGAAGGCACCACAGCCCAGGGAAGCTGCTTTGGGGTGGCAAAGCCTCAGGCAAGGAACCCCCTGAGTGAGCTCCTGGGCCCAGCTGGGGAAGGAGCCGTGTGAGTCAGGGAGTGTTTGCTGACAGCCGGGGGACACCGGGCAGGGAGACGCTGGGCTCTGTGACTCACCCAAGCTGCTGCTGCTTTGCCACCACCGCCCCGCTCCTCTTCCCTCCCTGCCCAGCCCAGCTCAGGGTCAGGGCTGGTGGAGGATGTGCAAAGCCATTGCCCAGCAGCGAGCCACCCCCTACCAAACCTTTTTGGGAGGAGCTCTGAGGGGCTGGGGTCCATTGATACTTTATAGGGCAAGAGCCAGAGCAGCAGAGCTGAGCAGATCCCCAGCCTGATGCTGGAGAAACCTTCCCTGCACAAACACTGTGCAAAGATCCCACCCATGATGACAAACTGCCCACAGATCCCCTCAGGGTGAGGGCAGCCCCTCGAGAGGAGGCAGTGCCAGGCTTGACCAAGGGCAGCCAATGCTGCAGCAGGAGCACACACGCTCAAATGGGATCAAACTGTTCCAGATGCTGCCCACAACACTCTGCTGGATATTACAGTGGGGCAGGAGGTCTGGGAGGACTCCCATGAGCAGGGAGTGGGCACAAACATCAGCACAGGGCTGCCTTATCACAACAGGGAGCTGGGACATGCACCCAGTGCCCACACACGCAGTGATGCCCCATCTCTTGCCCCTGGGTCCAGCAGAACTCCCAGGCTTCAGCTCAGGAGGGGTTTTTGCAGGAACAAGTCAGTCAAGCCTCAGCTCTCCACAAAATACTTCCCAGAAAGAAAAAAAGCTCCACACTACACATGCCAAGATAGAGCTGGCATTTCTCCAGGTGGCACCTCTTTCTCAATACTCCATCTGGGACATCCCACCTGCAAGTACGACCTTGAGCTCGCCTGCATTGCCCTATGCTCCCCAGCATGAGCAGCCACCTAGGAACCCCACTCCTCATTTCCCAGGCTTTGCCCGTGGACACATCAAGGCAGGGGGCATGCTCCTGGGCCTGCAGCTTCCCAGATCTCTTGGAGTTTCCCTTCATTGTGGCACCACAGGGCTCTCAGGGCAGCCCTGGCACAGCAGAAGCCAAGCACCCGGCTCTGACAGAGGTGCCACAGGCTGCCTGAGGTGTTTGCTCCTCCTAAAAATCCCCACTCATAGGAAACAAACTTTCATTGCTCTCTGGGCTCAACAGGATGAGGTTTGGGACCAGGGCTAGAGGGTGAGGCTGGGAATACACAGAGGCAGGAGATACAGCAATGCCAACGGCAGC
Organism: Urocolius indicus; assembly: GCA_013401255.1. NCBI lineage: Eukaryota > Metazoa > Chordata > Aves > Coliiformes > Coliidae > Urocolius > Urocolius indicus. The sequence goes on from WBNH01001370.1 coordinate 51,354, forward strand.
ACTCAGGCAGCTCTTTGCCTCACCCTCAGCAGGAGTCACCAGGCCAAGGCAGAGTCTTTGGGGTTTGCTTCCCTCCTTCCCTCTCCTCCAGCCCCCAAAAGGAGCACGCTCCCACTTTGGCAGAGCCCAACACATTGTTTTGTGACCTGGACTTGGTATTTCCACCGGGACTCCCCCCCCTTCTCTAATGACATCCCGATATTGTCTCCCCTTCCCGGTCCAGCTCACAGCTGGGAAACACGCTAAGCCCCAGCTTACAGCACTAATAATAACCCACAAGTGTTCAGAGCTGAGGCACAGCCACATCCACCATCCCACACAGCCCCTGAAGGGTCACATCCTGCCAGTGCTGTTCCCAGCCCCAGGTAAACCCTCTGTGCTGGAAGCAGCGGGGGTCTCTTCCCCCTTCATATCCCTTTTAATGCCAAGGAAGGGGGTACATGGCTGTGCAAAGGTACCTGCAGCCCCTACACCTCACAGATAAGGGGAGGTGGTCCAAAGGACCAGCCCAGAGAACAGGGAGGAGAGGTGCCATCCTCCCACCAAAGCCTCCCAGCTCTCACAGGCAAGCATTCACTGCCACAGCTCAAACCTCTGATGCTCAGAAGCACCCAACCAGGTTTTAAGCTCCCAGGCTACTCAAGAAGCCCCAAAGATCAGGTGGAGGCTTGTGTGCATGTTCCCAGCCCCAGCAGTGAATCCCTTTGGGGATGTGCTGCCTGTCCCCTCAGCTGAGATGGTGATACCCAGCTCCAAGGCAGCGCAGCCACCTCTCCAGGGCTCTCCAACCTTTACACTCACTCCTTTACCCACACGCCACACAGCCCTGCTGTCAATGATTAAACAAGAGCAGAGCAGTAGTTGGGCAGCAGAGAGGGATCCCCTGCACCCCTCTTACACCCCATTAGCTCCTCATCCACCTTCCCTCTATCCTCCCAAGGGATGTGGGACTCTGGGCTGCACCTCCAGGGAACCCCCAGGGAAGATGCTTCTCTTTCTCCTGCTTCTCTACCTTCAAGCATTCACTTTCCCCAAGATGCAGGAAGCCAACTCCAAGGCTTGAGCAACACAGCTGCGCTTTGAGCTTCACCACAAGACACTTATTCCAGTCTCCATCCTCCAGCCACCAGCTTGAACCTTACCCAGTCTCCAGCCCTGTGAGGCACCAGCCAGCCCCAACCCTCCAAAGACCCACAACAGGACTCTCAACTCACCTTCGACTGGTGACGTCTTCAACCTCTTGCAGACGTTCTGCACCCCGCCGTAGGAGTCGTTGAGGCGGGCAACGGCTTCGGCGCTCCTCAGCTCCATCAGGTTCCTGAGCTCCACCATGGAGCAACCAAAGTCCCCTTCATGGTTACCTTCAGCGACCGAGTTGCCGGGGTGGTGGTCAGCCACGTTATTCGTCATCTTGCCGGTGCTGTGGCGGCGATGCCGGCCGCTTGACTCCAGCGGTTCCCCCTCCCTGGAGGGGATGTGAGGAAAGGAGATGCCCCTTCCCTTGTTGGGGGGTGATGTAGGGTGGGGAGGGTACCCTGGTGAAGAGGGTGACTCTAACCGAGCCCAACTTCTCCGGATAAAGGTGTAAACAGGATGTGCATGTTACCGCGGAGGCGACCTTAGCAACGACCAGCGTGCTTCTCCCGCAGAAGGAGGAGGGCTCCCTGGATACCACAGCAACTGGAGCTGCAAAAACAAGGATGGGAAACAAAAAAAAAAAAAGATGTATGAGGAGGCCTGGTAATCCATGGATATACCCTGTGAGAGCTGGAAACAGGAGGAATGGTATTGAAGGGTGAGTATATCCCTACAAGGGATGATGTGGTTTAGAAGTGGCAGCATGTCAAGCTGGCCTTGGGGCTCAGCGTGATTGGATGGAAAACGTTGGATGAAGAGATTGTTGAGCTGGGAAGGAGCTCACACAGGCTTGGGGTGGACTGGGGCATCTCCCTGTGCTTGGCCACGCTGCAGGGAAAGCCGCTGGTGGCGGCTCCAGCAGCGCACGGGGCCGGGCAGGAAGGGCATGCAGGTGGTTCTTCACTCAACTCCCCAGCTGCCCAAGCCCAGTGAAAGCAAAAAAAACCCAACCACTCCCATTCAGTTTGGTTTAAAAATACATCTCAGCAGTGGAAAGCAGCTGCTTCCTCCAGAGGCTGCTGCAGGCCCGGGGTGGGAACGCTGCCTGAGTGCCCTGCCAACAGGTAAGCGGAGGCATCCCGCTGAGCCAGCACCCAGAGGAAGGGGCTCACGGCACCCAGCTGACTTGTAAGCAGCAGAGAGAGTGGGCAGGAAGCAGAGAAGCTGCTAAAAAGCTGCAGGTTCCTCCAAAAGAGAGTGGATTTGTATTACTGAGCTTTTCAGGCTGTGTCTCGGTATCCTGCTCGTGAGCTCTCACGTCCCCTGGAAGGCAGAGAGTGGGCTCTCGGCCTCAAAGCCCCAAACTGCTGGCAGCCAGGTTCCACCCCAGCCCTGCCAGGGAGTGCAGGTGAGCCCCAAAACCACTTCAACCAGCAAGACCCAAGTGCTAAAGCCAGGCAGGACCCATGAGCATCCCTGCAGCTTCTTTCCCTGGGGTCACTCACTGGCAGGGAAGTTGGGTGCTAGGGACATGAAAGGAGCAGGCAGAGCAAGCATGGGCCAGGAGGTAAAGGACTTTCCTTCTGGCTCTGCTCCCAAGCTCAGATGCCAATAGCAATGCTCCCAGACACCTCTCCAGTACTACAGAAGCAAAGAGCCTGCAAGGGAGGCTCTTTATGGAGAGCAAATAAAGTCTTTCCTAGAGCAATATGAATTACTAACAAAAGGGGAATGGCCACTAAGGCAATATGAGCACTGTCAGAGCTCCAGAGGTGGCAGAGCAAGCAGCCACAGAAGCCAAGCAGCCAGGCAAAAAGGAGAGGAAGAAGGAAAAAGGCCTGTCAATGGTTCCCAGGAGAATGAGATGCACCAGCCTTCACAAACTCAACAGATGGGCACCAGACCATCATGGGACTGTCCCAGCAGCACCCCACTGCAAAGAACCCTGATTCCAGACCCTCACATCAGCGTCATGATCTCTGGGGCAGAAAGATCCCCAAAAAGCAAACCCCTCCCTGTGCACCCAACCCAGGGCTTGGCCCCTGTGAGCAGCTCCCTGCCCTGTCAGCAACGCTCAGGGCGGCTCTTGGCATTATCAGGAGGCAACAGTCACCAACTGAACCTCAGGGCCACCAGCCATGGTCCCATGCACCAGCTGCAGGCAGAGAATGCAAGAACCATTATGGTTGGAAAAGCCCCTGAAGCTGCTGCAGTCCCAGCCCTCCCCTCACCCTGCACAGCCCAGCACTGACCCANGCCTCAACACCCCCATTCATTCCCTCAGCCCCTCCCCAGCACCCTTGTGCTCCAGCCCCTTCCTCAGCTTCATTAAGAGCAGAGAGAATGGAAGCACAGGGATATGCTCCCCCCAGCAGCACTGCAGCTCCCACAGCACCCAAACTTTGCCCTTCAGGGTGCTGCCCTATAAAAACATGAGACCACCAGAACCAGCCCCCTTGCCCCAGCATCCTTGCCCATGCCCAGCCTGTGGCTTCTTGGAGCTGAGCTCACCTCACTGACAGGCAGGAAAACTGCTGGCAGCCAGAGGCAGGAGACAGCAGGTCCAATTAACTGGACTCCTGCTGATCAAGAGGAAAAAAAACCACTCAGATAATTCCCCCCACCTCAATACACTAATTTTTTCCTCTTTCATAGCAACTAACATCTTCTGAGGAGAGCTCAGAGGTTAAGAGAAAGAGAGTTAATTAATACTGTAACAACCTAGTCTGTAATTACCCCCTGAGGAGCCCACGGGCACCGATCATCACCAGCCCTCCCTCCAGCAGTGCCAGCCCCAGGCACACGCTCTGCTGCTCAGGGAGAAAGGAGAGACTGTGGCAGTGAGAGGCTCCTGCCACTTGCTTTGAGCATCCTCCTTCAGCCCCGGTTTGGGGTCAGAGATCCATTCCTGGCCTGTCTCTGCCCCATCCCACAGGCTCCTTGGTCAGGCTGAGAAGGATCCATCCCAGGCAAGTGGAGAGCTGTGCTCAGGCTTCCCTCAGCTACAGCTCCAACAAGCTCCCGATGACCCCCAGCAGCATTCAGCCAGCTGTCTCCAACTCTACCAATCCATTTCCAGAGGACCCCAGGCACTGGAGAGGAACAAGTGCTCCCCAAAAGTCCCCTCAGCACACAGGGCAAGGGAAACACAGCCCAGGCTGGAGAGCACAAGAGGGAGCCTGACTGCCCTGCACGGGAACTAGCTGCATGGGACCCCCTGAGCATCCCCCCAAAGAGCAGGACAAGGGCAGCTGCAAACAGGGAGGGGTTTTGAGGGGTGAGGGTGGTGAAGGCCAGGGACCCTCTGGACCTGTGGGCTGGGGGAAGGAGCATGCAGGCTGCGGGCAGGAGGGAGCGGTCGGCGAGGAGCAGCGAAGCTGATGCGCTGCTGCAGACAAACCTGCCCAGAATAATAAACGGCTGCATTACACCTCTGTCCTGGGTGGGAGAGTGGTCACAGACCTGTGCCAGACCCCAGTAGCCTCTGCTTGTGCCCACCCCAGGCAGCAGAGTGGCTGCAGGCTCGAGGAAGAGGACCCGCTGGCTTTGAAGCATGGGGGAGAGTGAAGTGGGCTGCTCAGAGAGGGAGAAGGGAAACAAAACCCAGCAAGACATGTTACACATGACACCTTGAGCCAAACCATGAGTGGCACAGCCTACAGCACACACCAGCCCACGGCTGCTGCCTGAGCAGCAAGAGCACAGAACCTCCCCTGCTCAGCTCAGCATCCTCAGAGCAAAGCTCAACACACAGATGAGAGCCTTGCCCCATCCACCCCAGCAGATAACCAGAGATACAGCAACGCCTGACCAAGCTCAGCTGGTTTTGTTTCCTTTTAATCCATGAAGAAGGGGGAAATCCAACACCCTTCTCATCTCACCCCAGCGTGCATGTCTCCCACCATCCATGGCAGAAAGCACTGTGCCAAGGAAGAGCAACCCAAGAGTCACTGAGACTGCCAAGGCAGTTTGGGCCAGGCAGGATCAGGCCCACTGAGCACATTTCAGACAGTTTGGATCCAAGTTGATCACCTTCCCCAAGCACCTGCCTGGATGCATCAGTAGGAGGCTGCCTGCATCCCTTCCCCACATACTGCACCTCGTTCATGGGCTGTCTTGCCCCATGAGCAGCACCCATCAGGGCTTATCTTCCCTCCCACTTCAGAGATGGGGTGTTGGAAGCACTCAGTTGCTGTAGGTTGCCATGGCAAAGTCAATGTAAAGCTGTTAGGGATGCTGTTTACGTTACCAAGTGGGGAGAAAAGAAAAAACACACCACCACAAACCAAACCCAAACCCTGAAATTACCCTTCTTGGCCTGGGTTTAAGACTTTTCCTCTTTGGAAAGGAGAAGCTGGGCTGCATCCCCAGTGGACAGGCTGTGCTGAGCCTCAGAGCACAGCTGGATGGACAGACTGAGTCTCCAGATGGACACACAGGCCCCAAAAGACAAAGTAGCCAATTAAAGCAGAAAAACCATCCTGAAGAACCTTTCCCCGTGTGCTCTCTGCCAAATGTCTTGGGAGAGACCCTGCAGCTCTCCCCAGCTGCCCTTCCCACACCACACACTCCCCCCAGCACCCGCCTGTGGCTGCTGGGAGCTGTGGTCCCACATGGGAGTAATGCTGTCATGGGGTAAGGAGCCAAAAAAGCTGCAAGAAAGGTTTCATCTGCTGAGAAAAAAATCACCAGGAGAGACACATTGAGTGCTGCTGCTGGCAGAGGGTGTTTCAGGAGGGGATGGGATGGGGAAGGACAAAGCACAGACACACATAGGGAGAGAGTGGGGCTCTGCACAACATCCCCTGCCTGGTTTCAACAGAGATCCTTGGGCAGATGCTGCTCTTAGGAGGTGGGGGAGCCACAACTCCCCAGCCAGGTGCCTGTTGGGACTGAGCTGGGTCTGTCTCCACCATGAGCCACCACTGACTGAGATGAAGTGACTCGCCCAGGGTAACCTGGAGCAAGCAGCAATCCCCAGGCCGTGGCAACACTGATGCTTGGTGGATTTTAAGCATCAATAGACCCTCCTCCCAAACATTCCACCTCTCTCCTGCACTGCAGCAGAGCAACACTCTCCTTCCTTCACCATCCCCACCCTCCCCAAAGCCGGGGGCCACAGCAGCGAGGCACAGAGCGGGGCCCCTCCCCTGCACACTCACCAAATCGCAATGTGCAGATGGCAGCGAGCGGCTCAGCCCGTTCCCAGCAACACCCATGGCAAGGCAGCAAAGGCAGCAAGGCAGAGGAGCCTTCCCTGCTCTGAACAACCCATGCTTAACCCCTCCCTTGCCAGGCAGCAGCCTGGGGTGCCCAGGGTGGTCATTCAGAGTGGGCATCCAGAGACCTACCGGGTGTAATTCACCTCCTCGGGAGAGAGGTGGGTGAAAGGAGCTGAGATGGTGTAAGTCACAGTGGCACAGTGCACAGTGCCAAGGGCTGGGGCTGGTTGCTGAGGGTAAGGATGCAGCTCACAGCCCCTTAGTGCATCCCAGGACAGGTTTGCAGCCTCAGGATCAAGCACTGCTCCCTGCAGCCAAGAAGGGAGGAAGGAGGTGCAGGATGGGGAGGAGGTGCGGGATCACAGCCTTAGAGAGGGGGCAGCAAAGGTCACTGTGCAGGAACCTGCACCCAATGCCATGGAGAGGGGCCATGGCCCAAGCAGGGAAGGGTGAAAGAGCTGAGGGGGAATAAAGCCAGCCCCAAACATCCCAGATGCACCTCTCTTCACTCACAGCACCCTCCACCAGCACTCGTGCAGCAAGGGAGCAGGATCTGACCCTCTTCACCCCGTCATGCTGGTGTCCCCCTCTCCTGGCTTCTTCCTCCGGGCTCTGGGTGCCACCACCAGCCATCTCCCCACCTCGGGGCTCCCTGGGTGGGCACCTGCATCACCCACAGGCCGTTACCTCCTCGCCCAGTTGCCTCCTCCTCCCACCGCAGCATCCGCTTCCTTCCCCCAGCACGTGGCCTCTGGGTGGCTGTGCAGTGCCCCAGGGGAGGGGAGGGTGGCATTTCCCTCCCCAGTGCCTGCCAGTGGGAAACCCCCAGTGATACCCAACCCAGGCTGCTGCACAAAGGTCAAAATCTGTCGATGGGGGAGACCCCAGTGACTGCAAAAGCCTCTCATTTCCCTTGCAATGAAGAGGGGGAAGGAGCTTCCAACTTTCGTCTTGCAAGACTGGGGGAATGAAATGTGCCCTCTCAGGGTGCTGCAGCTGGAAAAGGAGCCAGCAAAACACTGAGAAAGTGCTGAGGCCTCACACAGCCCCGGCAGAGCTCAGTGACACTGTGCCAGGGGAAACTGAGTCACGGCACAGCAGTGACCTGGCCCACAGGGCAGGGCTGGTGCTGCAGCCTGGGAACAGCAACGTCCTGTGGGGTCACAATCAGAGAACCGTTTGGGTTGTTAAAGCCCTTGAAGCTGCTGCAGTCCCAGCCCTCCCCTCACCTTGCCTTGCCCAGCCCAGCACTGACCCACAGCCCTCAGCACCTCAGCCCCACGCCTTTGGGATTCCTCCAGGGCTGGGCACTGCCCCAGCTCCCTGGGCAGCCTGGCACAGGGGCTGACACCCCTCTCAGGGAAACAGTTCTTAATATCCAACCTAAACATCATCATCATCATCACAACATCAGTGCTGCTGGCTACCCTCAGCCTCTTCTGCTCCAGCCTCAACACCCCCATTCATTCCCTCAGCCCCTCCCCAGCACCCTTGTGCTCCAGCCCCTTCCCCAGCTCTGGCCACGCTCCAGCCCCTCAGTGTCCTCCTTGTCATACAGAGCCCAGAACTGAAGGAGCTCAGGGTTTCTCCTGCACCAGCCCACCAGCAGCTCCCCCAGCAGCATCTCCTCCAGCATCCCTATGGGCACAGCCACTTCACACTCCCCAACTCCCACATGGTGCTGACTCCTCCGCATCTCCCCGTCTGCGAGCTGGGACACACACAAACTCCCCTCCCCACACACACACAGAGTACACAGTCCTGTAACTGTAGGCAACACCAGGCTGTCAGGAGAGCTGCAGGCACGGAGTGACAGGAGTTGTCAGAAGCACGGGACGGCAGCTCCAGCAGCCCCAGCAGCTCCCAGCCCTCCCCTGCTGCTGCCGCCGTGTGAATTGCACCAGCCCACGGCTGACACAGCTCGTAGTATTTCTCCCACACAAAGCTCTGCCGAGGCACACGCTGCCAGCACAGGCAGCTCACACCATGTGCTTGCATGGCACTGAGGGCTGCCGTGTGTGAGGGGCACGAATCAGGACTCATAGCCCCAAAGGAGCTCTCAGTGGCTTCTCACATTCAGCCCTGACACACAAACACCCAGCGCTGGAGTGACCATGGACGGAGAAGAAAGCAGAGCATCATCCTGCTCTGAGCAGCATTACACCAGCACATCATCATCCTCCTCATCTCCTGCCTCCCACCAGGCTCTGGAGACCAAAAGGAAGGATGGCAGCTCTGAGCCATGCACCAAAGACCAAGAGGAAAGCACAAGCTAGAGGTGACTCTCTCCTAAAGTACGTCTCTCTCTCTGCAGGGAGCACAAACCTCACAGCTGCCCTGGCTCTGTTTTTGCCAGCATTCTGCTGCCTCCTATTAATGAAGGTAGGGAAACTGTTGGGGGGGGGGGGGGTGCATGCCCAAGGCAGCAACTAGCTCTTGCAAAAGGCAGGGAAGAGGCTGGAGGGAGGCAGGAGAGCGCTGGGCAGCTGCGGAGGCGTGGAATAAGCACGGCCGCAGCCATTCATGACGTGGCTCCCCCCAAAAACCTGCTGCCCTGAGCCTGCTGCCAGCCCAGAGGCCAAGGCAAGCCCTTGCCTCTCACTGCCCCAAGCCCCAGGATGACACATCCACGTGCAACTGAACAGGCAGCGGCTCAGCTGCCAGAGCTGGGGGCTCAGGAATCTGCCCACACCTCCCCCCTGGGGCTTCCCCACATCACAAGCTGCAGCAGCCCAGGAATTTCGGGGAGAGGGAGGGCTGGAAAAAAAAAGAAGAAAGGAGGGATTCTCCAGGCAAGCTGTCAAGGGGAATGTTTCCATCTAAGGCCTTGGTATTTCTCTCCAGGCGCCTGCATTGAATCAGCCCAGCTCCTCTCATTATTCTTTTGTGCTTTACAAGGTAGCATAGCTGGTGGAGGAATGCAGGAGTGTGCAGAAAGCAAAGCCCAGCCTCTCCTGCACCAGCAAATACCTGCAGCCCTTCAAGCTTTCACCCTTCAGAGGGGCACAGCATCCTCTCCTGCCAACTCTCTGCCAGCAGCAAAGGCAGCGGCTGCCCGGTGAGCTGGAGAGCTGCAGAGCCCCGGGATGCCCAGTGCTGCTGGTGCCCAGCATGAAGCTTTATCTGCTTCTTCTCCCTCCTACTCAGCACTGGGAAACTGGTTCTTCCCATCCCAGGCACCAGGCACCCGGTGCTGGGTGAGAAGGCAAGAGCTGGCACACATTGGGCAACTCTTTACTCCAGCTTCAGCCGGAGGGGAATGAAAACAAGAGCTGTTTTGCAATGCCCTGGTGGGAGATGGCTGGGGCAGACAGCCCCCACCAAAATGTTCCTCACAGCCTCTCCATTCACAGAGGTCAACCACTCACTCCTCCTGCACTTCATCCCCACCACAGCCCCAGCCCTGGTTTCTCTTAGTGCTGTTTTACAGCCCCGAGCCAAATAAGCAAGTAGGGGAAACAAGGTAGGGAAAGGTTTGGGATTTACATGGCTTTGAAATCAGGATCTGATGACAGAAATGAGGCAGTAAACCAAGCCTGAGGCTCTGTCTCCAACTCCCCTTGCAGCACCACTGATGTAGAGCAATGGTCACATCCTGCACTCAGCCTGACCTGCAGCCTCCCCATTCAGGGCATGGCTGGATGCCAACAGATCAACATCCTCCTGAAGAAGGGAGATGCCACCCAGTGATCCCATCAGGGTGGGCAGCTGAGTCCCATCCTGGGCAGATGCCAGGTCCCTGCACAGCTTCACTCCAAGCACATAGCTGGAGAAGTGCTGATGTGCTGAGAGTGGCTGGGAGCAGCCATCTGTGCTGGCCAGAGAGCTGGAGGAGAGGGCACAGGCCACGAGGTCAGGATGGAATCCCAAGGCTCATGCAGAGAGAGAGACAGGGGAGCTAAGAGCACTGCCTGGAGGGATGGGTGCTCTCTGCTCCAGAGAGCTCACAAGGGTTCCCAGGGCAGAGGCACAGCACTGGCACTTTGGCAGGAGCTCAGGCAGAGCAGAGCTCAACCCAGCTCACCCATAGCCCTTACAGCCAGCATAGCCTTGTGCTGCTCAGAGGAGCAAGGGGAGAGGCAGGGATGCTCCAGGGATATTCCAGGCAGCTCAGCCTGGCCCCAGAGCACTCAGCCATCCCCACTGCTCCAGTTCCTGCTCAGATGGGACAGCCCATGAGCCTTGGGTGCAGATGCTCTCTGGCAGGAGCAAGACTCATCTCCCCACACATCCCTCCACATCACACAGATAGGGAAACTGAGGCAGCAACACACCTGAGCACAGCATCAATCCTCTCCCAGCCCCTAAGCAGGACAGAGACCCCAGCAAATCCTGCCCCTCACCTTTATAATCCTGCTCGGGAAAAAACAGCAGGCAAGAACCAACCTACAGAGCACAAAGGAGTCTCACAAGGAGTGAGAGAGCGAGCTGTGGGCCAGGACACACAGGCACAGCCATAGTATTTTTAGCAGTATTACACAGGGACAGGGGATTCCTACCCTGAAGATCCCCAGGGGCTTAAAATAGGTCCCGTCACTTCCTCCCGGCAGCGGCTGGGAGAAGCATCTGCTGCTTCTGGAAGCCAAGAGGAGAGGTTGAGCCCTTGGATCTCAGGACACCCCCAAAACCCAGGGCACTCCCAAAACCCAGGGAGGGATGTAGGTGAGCACAGCACTGACCTTCTCCACAAGAGCACCACGATGAGCTGGCTCCTCCTGCCCAGCTCAGCAAGAGCCCTGGCAAAAGCTCAAAGAGCAGCAATGATACACAGAAATCCCCCTCTTGTTCACAGCAAGAGAACCTGAGGCAAGGGCAGCCCAGCTTGTTCAGCACCACGAGGAAAGGCAGAGGCTTGCTGGGGTGCACGGCCCAGGCAGCGAGCAGGAGGGTCCCCCAAAGTGGAGATGCAGCAGCAGCGAGTCCAACCAGCCCACAGCAGCCTCAGGGACAGCAGGAGGAACAACCCAACACCCACATCCAACACTGGCAGCAGCCCTGGTGACAGAGTGAAGGGCTGGGGACAGAGCTGCCCCTCCTGCCAGCCTCCCTGTGTGAATAAAGAGGACAGAATGGGTGCTCTTGGGTCCAGCACCTGCAGCTCCCCACCAGCTCCAGGGCTCTCGTGTAGATCCCAGCTCTGGATCACATCCTGGACACACCGAGTGCTGAGCCCTAGATCCCTTCTCCAATCCCAGCTCTCAGCCATCCCTCACATCCCAGCACCAAATCCACAGCTTTCCATTGCACAAAGTCCAAGAGGAAAGGGGTTTGGTTTTTTTTTTTTTGTCCTCCCCGGGGGCAAAAAGGGGAAGAGAAAGCAACCAAAGAGAAGGTGTGAGGAGGGGAAGGAGGGAGGGAGGAGAAGCTTGGGAACTCCCCCCTTTCTTTTCTTGCTCCAAAAGGGTTAAAAACCTGAAGGCAGCAGCAGTGTGTGTGCTAGGAAAAGCAGCAGGGCTCTGAGGGAGAGCTGTGCCGGCTGCTCCTGGTTCCCTTCCCGACATGCCCCGCTCCTGGGAAAGTGTAGGCTGTTTTCCATATATAACTGCAAACTGTTCCATGCAGTAAGAAGTCTAATTAAAGGGAGGGAGAGAGAGGGAGGGAGGGAAGGAGAGAGAGAGAGAGGGAGGGAGGGAGGGAAAGCAAGAGAGACTCAAGAGCCCAAAAAGCAAGATTTCTAAGAAGAGGAAAACAAAGTCTGCAAAGCTGGGCTCTGAGGGAGAGCCCTCGAGAGGCACAAAGGCTGAGACAGCATGGGGAGAGCAAAGCTTCAAGCTTTGCACAAGAGGCAAATCAGAGGTTGGAAAATATGTACCAATAGTTAAGAGGAAGGAGGCAGATGGGCCAGGAGAGCGTGGGGAAGGGGCAAGGCAAGGAAAAGCTGACCCAAGGCAGTTGCTGGGATGAGGGTGAGTGATGCTGGAAGAGGCACATCCACCCCTTCCCACCCCACCATGAACCTCCTGAGGTCCCAGCTCCCCTCACCCCATGTGTCCTGCATCTGGACAAGCAGTGATTGAAGTAAATAGCAGAGGAACAGGGCTGGGGGTGGGGGTGTGAAGTGCCAGGGAGGAGAGTGGCCACGGTGCAGAAGCCAAGATGCCATGGAGAGGCTGCTGGGCCCCACATGCATGGGCTAACCTACACAACACACAATCCTCACCCCACTTTGACACACTCTCCCACTGACCCATGGCTGCATCCCACTGCCTCTGGGGCATCCAATTCCCCAGCATGCCCAGCCCAGCCAGGGCAGGGGGCACAGATGGAGGCTGGATGGGGAAATCACCCATCCTGCTCCTCATCTGCTCTCCAAAGCCTCTGTGTTAGAGCTGCAGTTCCCACAGCCCTGAGGAAATCCACAGCAGCTGATCCCTTCCCAGCTTCCTTAGGTCTTCTGCCTACAAGAGGTGACAATGCATCCTAAACACATCAGAATGCTTCAGGAAGCACTCCAGAGGCTCCCAGCTGCACCAGTAACGCAGAGAAACTGAGATATCCCTTTCCTCAAGTGCCAGCATCAAGCTGCTGGCGAGGATCCCACCTCCTGCAGCCCTCCAGGTGGGATGATGCCTTCCAGCTCCTCTGGCAATGACACACATCCCAGGCTTTGCCACCACCATGTATCTTTTGTGCCCATAAAGTACCTCTCATAGTGCTACCACAAACCCTGCTATTTGTAGAGTGGTGGGGTGGGAAGTGCCCTGCAAAGCTCATCCAGCCCCTGCTAAAGCAGTTTCCCCTGGCTCAGGGGGCACAGGAGCATGTCCAGGTGGGGCTGGAAACCTCCTGAGAAGGAGCCTCCACACCCTCCCTGGGCAGCCTGGGCCAGGGCTCCCTCCCCTCAGCACCAAAGGACTTTCTCCTGTGCCAGGGGAACTGTTTGTGTTCCAGCTGATGCCCATCAGCCCTTGTCCTGGCACTGGGCACTATAGAACAAAGACTGGCCTCATCCTCCTGACACTCACCCTTTGGGTACTTGTAAGTGCTGGTGAGGTCCCCCCTCAGCCTTCTCCAGGATGAACAGCCCCAGGTCTCAGCCTGCAGCAATGCCCTGAGCCCCAGTCTTAGGTTGAGCTCTACTTCAAGTTCAGACACTCACCATAGAGACAGGACAAGATGCAATGGGGAACAAGGACACCCTGCTGCAATGTCCTCAGCAGCACAGAGCCAGAGCCCCAAAGCCCTGCAGCCTCTGCTCAGCCTCCAAGCAAGAACAAAGCAGCCATGGCCTCAGGGTCAGCTGAGGTGACTGCTGGCCACTTAGTGCTGGACTTGGAGGCACAGGAGCCTTGGGAGGCTTTAGAACAGTCCCTGCCTCTCACCACCATTTATCCAGGTGGGTATCTAAGCACCAGCACTAATCTGGGGATAATAGCAGCTTTAGCAGCGATAGGGCAGAGATTACTGCTGTGATCTGGGTGTTAGGGCCGTGTTGGCAGGAAGCAGACAGAGCCTGGTGATGAGGGAACGAGCTGACACACGAGTCCTGGCTCCCTGCAGGCACCCATCCTGGTCCTGGGGTAGAGAGGCTGAGTGCTGGCCCCAAAGGTGCTGCCTGTAGGGAGCCTGTCACCACCCAGCTGGGAAAACACAAAACTCACCCAGTGTCTGGCATTTTGCATGGCCACAATTCCTTCTCCTGTCTCCCCAAGCATCCTACCCAGGATTGCTCAGCTGTAATCCCCCTTCTCTCCCAAAGCTCTGCCTCCTCTGCCCTCACCCTTTCCCCATTGCCCCATAGTAACAGGGCTTCCTTCATCATCCTCTCCCTCAGCCTCTTGTGCTGTGCTCTGAGCCCAGGCAGGGGCAGAGCAGGTGCCTTTGCTCTCTGTATAAGGAATATAGTGGGAAAGCTTTTAGCAAATCTCACTGTCAGGGGAGCCTGCTTGGTTCAGGGTTTCCCAGCATCATTTGGGGTCCCCTAGCAGGTTTGTTCTGCCCTCAGACCACCCTGCTCCCATGCAGCCCCTCGAGGGCAGGCAGCCAGACAGGGTCCTAGGACAAGGAGACTGAGAGGCAAGCCCCTCTCCTCTGTTTGCTTTTCTGAGTCTCTTTTTGGTGATGCTGTGCCCAAAGTGACCCCCTCGAGCAGGGATGGAGCACAGTAAGGTCTCAGGGGCTGAGAAACAGCGAGGCCAGTCTGCACAGGCAGCTGCATCCAGGGGAGAGGGAGGAGGAAGGGAGGATCCTTCATTGTCCTTTCCATATGGAAAAGGGACAGTCCCCTGAGAATGGAAGTGCCAGGCAGTGCAGGAAACACCTCCAGCCTCGTCTCTCCAGGCTGCATCTGCCCACAGCTTGCTGAGGACACCTGCACACAACACAGCTTCCCCTCACCCTGTGCTGCACCAGCACCATCTGCAACATCTTGCAAGCATTTGATGCATTTCACGTTCAACTGCAGGAGCCAGAGGTTTCCCCTGCTGCTGCCCTGCAGAGAAACACCCAGCTGCTGCATGGAAAGGGTAGGGAAGGAGGAAGAGGGGCCATTCCTGCACCCAGCCCTAGGTAAAGGCACTGAGAGATGCCTGAGCTGGTGCCCAGTGAGGTGAGACCAGGAGCACAGGAGATGAGCGTGTCCACAGACACAGCAGGCACGGATGGGGAGAGATGGAAAGAGGGGGAAAACAATGCCAAGAAGGGAAGCAATGAATGGAAAGAGATGGAAGGCAGCAGGTCAGGAGTCAGCACAACAGGATTTAGTGGTGGATACGGAGCCAGAACATGTTGTGGAAGGATTTTAGCTCACCAGAGCCTGGCCTGTAACTGCACCCAAAGGACAAGCTGCACCCTGCCCTCAAGTACCTGCTGGGTACCAGGACAGTCACCTCTCCATCACCCCCAGCTGTGCCTCCCTCTAAACATACACCTACAGAGCAACATCTCAGCACCCCAACACACAGCTCCAGCCTCCTCCCATCTCTTCTGGGAGTCAGGATGGGCTCCATTTGGCACCCAGCACAGACTGAGTAACTCAAATTGCCCCTGGGAAGAGCAGCCTGTGGATTTAATACTCTGCAGAGCAGAGGAGTGCTCACAAGGCCAGCTCCCAGGGGTGCAGTGTATCCCCAGGGATGCTGATGTAAGTATTGGGATGAGGTTATACAGTTGTTTTATCCCCTCCATGGGGAGGTGAGCAGCTCTTGGCTGCTTGATTTCTCCTTCTACTAGATCTCCTCCTTGCTAAGGAAATACCCACAGGTACCCTGCAGCTCTCCAGGGAGGAAACACTGCCCAAGAACAAGCTGGTTTGATCCTTCCCTTTGTTTTTTTGGACAGTCCATCTAGGGTCAAGACTTAAGAGCAACTCATCACTTGGGAAATAACACCACTTCAGGCCTCCTCCCTCCAATAAACCTCAAAAGACATCATTTAGGCAAGCTTAATTTGGACAACTAAAAATAGCCAGCACTAGTCACACTGGAAAACACAGGCTGGGGAGCTTCACACAGCTCAGGCTGGGACATGAGGGTTTCTGGCTGCAGGAAGGATCCCCCCCCAATCCTACAGCCACGTCCCTGGGTGATGAGCACAGTCCTGCTCCCACAATGGGCACAGCAAGACCCATCCCTGTGGCCACCAGCTCCCTGCTCAGCTGCCCTAAGGAAAGTTTTAGGTCCTTACACTCTTCCATGCAGGATACAGTGACTCACAGCCACGTCTGCACCAGGACACCCAGGAAAGCTTTCAGCTTCTCCACAGCCAAGCCAAGCCTCTGATTCCAGCTCCCTGTGGCTGATTCACCTCTGCTTCCCCCAGCATCCCCAGGCAAACACAGCCAGGCCTCTGCCAACTCTGGGATAAATCCCCTGCACTGAGTAATGTGTAGATACAGGTTGTTATTGCAGCTTTCCTCCTGCTCTGGAGCAGTGGGGCTGTCACAATTCAGCCTGGCAGCCCATCCCACTGGCAGCTCAGGCTCCAAAAATTACCAACCTGGCATCATCTGGCAGCACTGAACAGCCTCCAGCAGAGCCACAACTCCAACCTGCCCTCATTTCATAGAATTACAGGATGCTGGGGGTGGGAAGGGCCCTGCAGAGCTCATCCAGCCCCAGCTCCAGCAGGTTCCCCTGGCTCAGGGGGCACAGGAACGTGTCCAGGGAGGGTTGGAAAGTCCTGAGAAGGAGCCTCCACACCCTCCCTGGGCAGCCTGGGCCAGGGCTCCCTCCCCTCAACACCAAAGGACTTGCTCCTGCTGTGCCAGGGGAACTGTTTGTGTTCCAGCTGATGTCCTGGCACTGGACACTATAGAACAAAGACTGGCCTCATCCTCCTGACACCCACCCTTTGGGTACTTGTGAGTGTTGCTGAGATCCCCCTGAGCTCAGTCTTCTTCTCTCCAGGCTGAACAGCCCCAGGTCCCACAGCCTTTCCTCAGCAGGAAGATGCTCCAGTCCCCTCAGCATGTCGCTGGCCCTGCACTGGCCTCTCTCCAGCAGTTCCCTGTCCCTCTGGAGCTGGGGAGCCCAGAACTGGCCCCAGTTCCTGCAGTCCCCCTCCTCACACCAATCTCCCCTTGCTCCAGAGGCAGCAGGTAATATTTAACTCGAGTTCACACCAGAGCAGGAGCTCCCTGGCAGCCTGGGTCAGCCCCAGGCTGTCTCCATCACAGAGGTCACGATGGATCTGTGCTCCTGGCCCAGCCACGTGCCCAGAAAGCTGCTGGAAAGGCCAGGGAAGCCCTGCACCAGGCGCTGGCGGCTGCAGTGGGATGTCCCAGCAGGGCTGTGTGGGCACAGCAGCCTGTCCAGGTGCCACACTGAGCCCAGAGCCTGCTACAACAACCAACCAGACACCCTGCCCCACATTTCACAGTCAGCAGGTCACACTTGGAGTCATCCTCCCAGCCCTGGGCACAGCCAACAACACAGAGGCGGCTTCAGCCCATGTGGGAAGAGGATGAGATGAGAAGATGCTCGAGGACCAAACCACCTTCTCCCTCATCCTCCTGGCTCTTGAGTGCCTGGAGCAGCAACAGCCTGTGATATGGCACGAGGAAGAACTCAGCCTGCCCTTCTCCAGTGAAACAGCATCCACACAGCCTGAGACCTGCCCACGACAGCCAAGTGCAGGAGCAACCCGAGGTTACTTTCAAGTAGCTGGTGAGAAGGTGGGAAGAGATAAGAAGAGCCAGAGAGCTGTGATGCTGTGCCACTAAACCTCTGGGAAGGCTGAAGCAGAGAGTGAGAGAGAGACAAAGCATCAGCACTTCTGAGCAGGAACAAAAGGTGAGGAGAGAAAAGCTGAGGCTGTGCCACTGGGCTGGCCAAGGCCATCAGCACTGCCTGTGCAAGCGAGGGGTAAGAGAAGGGACAGTAAAGCTCTAAGTGCTGCAGCAGGGTCCTTAATTAGCATCATGGGAAACCAGGGGGGAAAATCAGACACCTTCTGTCCGAAATCTGAGCCTGGACCTGAAAATCTGATCACTGGATCCGATGCTCAAAGAGCAAAGGTCACACTAAGCCCCAGGCAGGACATACCATGGCTGAGCTGCCCACGGCCCCCTCCTGCCCAGCTTTGCCCCCTGCCCACCCCCCAGCACACCACCCCTTCCTCCAGTGGAAGCAGAAGCAGCATTTTGATGGCCAGCAGCTTATTTTTAGCCTGGGGAAGACAGGAACCCTCCTGGCTCTTGCCCTTGGCACAGGACACCCTGCTTTAACCGCTGCCACTGCTGAAGCGAGTGCCTCGGGCCTCAGCCCATCCCTCTTCCACCCACCACCCCCAGGCTGCCATCACCGAGCAGCCTAATCCCTCCCCCAGGCACAAATCCTTTCTCTGCCCAGGGAGGAGGATGCTGGGATGAACCCAGGAGCTGGCAACCTCCGAAGCCCCGTGGCAGAAGGATCCGGATTGTTTCCAGCTCCTTAAAGGGAGCAGAGTCCCGCGGAGCTGACCTTTCCACGCCACACACACACACACAGCCGTGGAGATGAAGCAGGAGCAGTGGTGCTGAGCCTTTCTTCTGCAGCCAGGAAAGAGCAGGAGGCCAGAGCTATGCAGGGGAGCTTGGGGAAGGGAAGCAAAGAGCACTGGGATCCCAGCCTGGGAAAAGGAAGGATCAGATTCCTCCCTCCCAGGCCCCGCTGGACAAACTCTTCCGGGTAGGGACTCCTCCATGCTGCCCTCTGGCCAAGCACACAGCAGCAGCTCTGCTGCTCCCCACAGCTGCTTCAGCAGGGGCAAACCACGGGGATACTGCAGAGGATTGGAAAGAATAAGGTGTGGGGGGTGGTGGTATGTGAGGGTGGGATGGAGGTGTAAACCCCAGGAACCACAGAGGCACTCGGCTCCTTGGGCTCAGCCCAGCTGCCGACTCATCCCTGCCATGGAAGCAAAAGTTTCCCTGTCAGCATAAAAAAACACAGACAACTGGCCTGGCCAAAGCTTCCACTTGGCTGCTGGTGCCCTGCTGAGGAGTCCCCACACTTGGGGACATGCCAGGTCAGGTGCCTGTGATGGGTTTGGGGGGTGAAGGGGCTGCTGTGCTCCCCTGCATTAAGGGACACACAGAGCCTGCTGCTGCAGGCTTGCAGAGACAAGTGCCCAGCACTTGCAAACACACTGGGAAGAAGACTTATCTAGCCAAAGTTAGATAAGCAGAGAGGTCCTTTATTTAATGATGCACACAGGATGATCCTTACCCTGCCCCTTCCCTTGCTCTAACTGCAAGCTTCAGGGTTTTTGTATGTGGGGAAATCCCCTCCCAGTCCTTATAGTGGTCAGGACTGGATGCTTACACCAGGGTCCCAATGCTCCTCTCCATCTATCACCTCCATCTCACTTTGCTGCTGCAGTGGTGTGGGCACAGGGATGCTCCTGGCCAGGACTCCCACAGCTCCCGAGCCTTCAGAGGCACGTCACTGAGCATCAGCTTCCCACAGTGAAATCACACACCCCTCCCAGAAGCTCACAAATGCAGGAGGACCTGGAACTCGTCTCTTACTCACAGAGAGCTCTCCCAGGATCTAAATTGCTTAATTAGTGCTTTAAAAAGAGTCACTATCCAGGTGGGTGACACAGCAGCAGATTGCCACGTGCTGCACACGTCTCCAGCATTTGCTTTCTTCCTTTCTCTACCTTGCCTTTGGGTTGTTCTTGTTTCCTTCCCCCTTTCCTTTGTCTAATGAACAAACAGAGGGGCAGGTTTCTATAAGAAGTCCATGGAAACTCTGTTATCCCTCTGCATTAAAGCCAAAAGCAACTGATTCAAACATTAAAGCCACATATTTCGGTACTTTGGTCTCAGAAAGCACTGACAGGGACACAGGGCTCCCGTAGCCACCTGCACCCAGGGATCCCCAAGGCTGGACTTACACCCTGTCCCAGTGTCACTGGGAAACCCAGTGAGGAGCTCTGGGCTGGCTGCTCCTGGGCAGGGTGCTGTCACCTGCCTGTCCCTCTCACTGCTTATTGCACTCATCAATTTTGGGAGGAGAGAGGCTGGGGAGAGGTGCATTATCCTCTCCTCATCACAGCTGCTTTTCCCCAGGAGCATCTCTAACACCAGCACCATGGGACGGGTCCTTATTCCCTCCCAGAAACAGGATGAGGGTTGAGAGGGGTGGGTTCAATTTCCCAGCTCACCCACACTGGTTTATTTGCTCCTCTGCACACCAAATCTCCACCTGTACAACAGACATGACATTGCTGTCCCCATCCATCCCAACCAGGAGGGTTCCTGGCAGCCAGCAGGCATCAGCCAGCACCCCTCACCCTGCCTGGACCTGCTCTTAGCTCCAGCGAGACACAGGAGTCAAGGACCACCAAGGAGGTGGCATCTCTGAGCTGCTGTGGCCACATGCTCATCTCAGGATCTGCATCCCATTGCCATGGTCACCCTGAGCATCACTCCAGCTCCTTGAGCCTGGTGTCTGCCACAGCAAATGCATCCTGGCACAGCAGAACAGAGCAGGGCTCCCACCCTATGGCTCACCAGAGGGTTTTCCCAGAGGTTTAACCCGAGTTTTCCTCCTGCTCCCAGCCAGCAGCAGCGATTTTCCAAGCGTGGATGGGAGAGGAGGGGCCCTGGGTGAGGAGAAGGCAGGAGCAGCAGCCAGCCCTTGAGCAGCCAGGCCTTGGCCTGGGGAACAGTGAATGTGTGGAGCAGCAGCAAAGAGACATCACATCAGTGAGTCCCTCCTGCAGAGCTGCTGCTCAGCATCGAGCTCCTCAAGACCCCCCTAGATCCCTGTGGGCTCCTTCCAGTGCTGCTGCTGCAACAGGCATGTGCCACCCCTGGGAGCAAACTCTGCTCGTGGCCTTGCAGGGAGGAAAAGCAAAGATATAGGCAAGAAAACCCCACCAAACCAAGCCAAGAGAGGAGCAGGGAACGTGCAGGGCAGCCACAGCCCCGGTGAGGTGCAGGCAGGGCAGGAGCAGGCTCATCTCCCAGTGCAGGCTGGGGAAGGCCTGGGGGAAGCAGGGAACTCCAGGCACAGCTCCACCCCGGTGCTTTCTACTGGAAAACAATAGCAGTGTTCCCTCCCTGCTCTTCCTCACCCTGCCCAAGGACCCGTGTGGCCCCAGGGCTCAGCCATCCCTGCCCCAAGGCTCAGCACGGCGGGTCCCTCTCCTCAGGCACAGGGCTGGGTGACAATGGTTGACACAGCCTGCAGCCACACACGCTAACAGCAAGAGATCCTCCCCACGTAGGGAGCTGAGAGAGCCAGACCCACAGCCTGGCAGCAGCAAGCTGGTGCAGGGAATTCCCTCTGTCACCATCTCAACCAAAAGAAAACGAGAACCACCACCCAACAACAACACCACCAACACCCTTCACCCTCTCAAGCCTCTACCTGCAGCGCTTGCACCACCTCCCCAGCGCCAGCCAGCTCCTCTCCTGCAAGAAGGAAGGAGCCCAGGCTCTGCAGAGGTCCCTGTGTGTCCCACAGTCACCAGTAAGGGTGGGACAGGGGCTGGGCTCCAGAGGTATGGGGAAGCAGGAGCTATGGGGAAGCTGTGCCTCGCTGCTTTCACACTACAGCACCATCCCCAGCACTGGCACCTCCTGCCCTGCCCCGCTGCAGCACCCACCTTGGCACGGGGCTGAAACCCTACAAGGAGCAAAGGGAGGCTCTCAAAGACCACCCAGCTCCCTTCCACACAGCCTGAGAGAGCCCTGAGCCCACCACTCAGCTCACACCATCCCCAGGGGATGGGGAAGAGGGAGATTTCCTGAGGAAGGTGACCCGATGGGCACCCGAAGGAGCCCGGGCAGGGAAGCGCAGGGCAGTGCTGGGAGGGGTTGGAGGAGCGCGGGGGCGGCTGCTTCTCTGCCTCATGATTAAATAATTGAGGTGCGTTTCAGTGCTCAAGGAAGCGAAAGATTGAGGGCACTGTCTGGTGCCAGGCAGCAGCCACAGACCCTGCCTGCCCCCGCAGCCGACAGCAGAAGCATCGTGCCTGTTTGTGGGGAGGATGAGGGCACAGAAAGGGGATCCCTCAGCCTCAGGAAAGCTCTGGATATCCCATGGGCAGCTCTGAGCACTCAGTTTCCACCTCAGTTTGCTGCCCCTTGTCCTGGTCAGGTTGCCAGTCCACGGCCACAAACAGGCTGCACTGGTTTGAGATTTGCAATCCAAACGCCCACCCAACCTCAGGTCTCCAGAGATAAGAACACAATAACCTATTGTCCTTCTTTCACTCCCTCCCCTCTCAACATCTCGACTCGCTTCCCCCCCCCCCCCCCCGAAAAGCAGGAAGGGACCACCCGGCTCCACATCTTCCCCATCACCGGGGACCCTCCCCAGGACCAGGACCCTCGGTCCCTGCCCACCCAGCACATGCCGGGAGGCTGCAGAGCCCGGGGCGGGCAGCGCAGGGCTGGGATGGGATGGGATGGGAGGAGATGGGATGCAGGCAGAGGGCTGGAGCAGAGGCAGAAGAGACTCCTGCCCGTGGCCATGTGAAGCCAGAGCCTGCCTGGGCTTCTTGTCTTTTTTTTCCCTTCCCACACCATCCCCCCCCCGCCCTC
>WBNH01001370.1:74630-106114 GCA_013401255.1 Urocolius indicus
CGGTGGAGCGGTCCCCGGGGCTAGCGGGAGAAAATGCTTGTCATGGCAACCCGTACCGTGCCGTGGCGAGCTGAGCCGTGCCGAGCCGAGCTGAGCCGTGCCGGGGAGGACTCGCCCCAGCCCGCCGGGGGAGGGGCTCTCTTAAAGTGACGGCCCGCCCCGTCGGTTGCTTTAAGGGGGACGGGAGAACGATGGGCTCTGTACCCTCACCCCGGGCAGAACCCTGCAGCAGCACGGGGACACCTCGAGTAGGGAGGGGTGTGTACCCCCAGACAGCGTGGGGACCCCATTATTCCCCCCCCTCCACATAAGGACCCCCCAGGGCAGGATGGTGCATTCACCCCCCCACCCCAGATAACACGGGGGTCTCTCCTTCAGGCAGGACCGTGCATTCACCTCCGGGCACTTTAGGGACCCCCGGGTAGGGCGATATATGTGTGTATGTGTGTTGTGTGTATCACCCACCCCTGGTAGCACAGGGACCCTTTTTACACGCTTCCTTCAGCCACCGCAGGACCCTCCCCACGATTAGGATTGTGCCCACTCCCTCCCCGAGCTGCGTGTGCCCTTCCCCACGGCATTGAAGTGTGGGCACCCTCCAAATGCAGGATCCCCCAGGGCAGGGTGGGTTACCCTGAGAAGGGAGGGAATCCTCCTGCACAAACCCCTCTCCGCTCCCAGCACGGCGAAGGCAAGATTTGGGAGCACCAAACTTGGAATTCCTCATTTGGGATTCCTCCTGGGCCACTGCTGCTTTGGGGCTACTTCACAGGCATGGGGGTTGATGACCTGGGGGTGCACCCAATGCAAACCATGGGGTACGGGGAGAGCAACAAGCTCACTCCATTGGGTTACACACACCCTGCGTGAGCTGCAGAGGGTCCAGGCACAAACCACTGCCCTTACAGCCAGGCAGATAACCACCTTCCACCTTCATTTCTTTAGGGATAAGCATGAGAAAAACCTTCCCTGCAAGGTGCTTGCAGCGTGTGAAACTCCGGGGGGGGGGCTGCACCCAAAGCTCATCGGTAACAGCAACGCCGGGTGGAGGCAACCTTAAAGCGGCTTTAATCCCTCCTGTAGCCCCACGTTTGGGCACGCAACCCGGTTCAAGTTAAACCAGTGGAACATCTGTGCAGGCACAAGCCCTAATTAGTGCTTGTAACGTTTTTTTTTTCTTCTTTTCCCCACCTTGAGGGCTTGCACCTCGCTAATTTTGCATTCCTGAGAGCTCCCAGGGCCATGTGCTGCTGCAGGAGGCAAGTTCTGCCCGGCCGGACCAGCCCAGCCAAAAGCTTTTGGGTCCTTTGCTGGGGGAATTGCTCCTCCCATTCCACCCCCCCGGCTGCTGGAGCCGCTATGCAAAACGTCTGCTGGTAAAATCGCATCCATTGGGCTCACAAGGAGCGGAGCTGCCTGCTTGGGTGAGCTGGTGGGGGGGTAGTTTTGGTTGCAAGGAGCAGTTTGAATGCACGGGGTAGGGGGGTTGTTTGAAGTTGAATGCATGACTGGGATGTAATCTGCACCCTTTCAGCAGTTTGCAGCACTGAAGGCATCAGCAAGAGTGGAGGAAAGGGGCCTGGGCTGATTAACTCCGTCCTCATCTTCAGTGCTGTTCATCTCAGTGTTTTCCTCAGGAGTTAAATGAGGTTTATTCTTTCCTAACACTCAAAAAACTCCAAAGCTGGAGACTCTGGTGACAAAAACCTCCCAAAGCAAACTCAAGCATCTTCCATTTCTCCTCTCCACAGCTTGCCTGCTAGAGAAAGTGGGCATAAACACACAGCTTTTGTCTGATGCCCTGCTTCCCCCCTCTCCCTCCCTCCAGCCAAATGAAGAGCAGATGGCACTGACCACATGGGTTTTTAGGTGAGTGCTGAACAGCTTGAAGAGGAGACGGTGGTACAGACGGCAGACAGACAGTGCTTCCAGGGAGCTGGGATGCAAAACTGCTATTGAGACATAATGGCCTTTTAAAACAGGTTTTCAGGGCTTGGAAAGAATCTCTGACCATCTGGATTCGGACTCCTGAAAGGAAATCAGCCTTCCTGCCTCAGGGAACCTGTTGTGAGCAGGGGCAATTGGTGCTCTCAGCAATGCTGGGTATTTGCAGCCTCTTTTGGGGCTTGGGTTGAGATGGGGAAAGGCAGATTTTTACAGCTCAGGCACTTGTTGTTGAAGGAACTAGCCAAAATCCGTTTGAAAAACGTGCTTCCCTTCTAGTGGCAGCCCTGCAATTACAGAGCTGGTACTTAACAGTTCCTGCCTGGTGTGTTTCCATTACAGCCAGAGGAACCATAAACACTGTGGCTGAAAGCCCCTTCCATCTCACACTGAAGGAAAAAGCATATGGGGGAAGTGTCCAAGGCCTGCAGCAGTGGGACCATCACCTCTGGGCCCTGCTCCCACCAACGCATCCCCAGCTGCTGCTGCCGAGTGAGACAGAGCAAGTGGAAAGTTCCCTCATGGAGTTTGTTGGGGTGGTACAGCCCAATGGCTAATGCTGATCTTGATGTGCCCCAGCTTCCCAGGAGCCTGTCTCTTGTGCTTACTGGTGCCACCCCTCCTGCTCCATCCCCTTCAGTCACGGGGATGGCTGAACCCACTCTCCTGCTGTTGGGAGACGTGAGCTGCCATCCCTGGAGAGGTGATGGGGGTGTCCCCACACCACTCTGTTCATGGCACAGGCGATGCTCAGTATTCCTGCACCCAGAAAAGGAAAGAGAAGGAAGCAAGCACTGCTCACCACTCATCTCCCAGCCCTGAGCTGCAGGAAGGGACCTCCCAGGATCAACCAGAGAGAGCTCTGGCTGCGGCAGCCACGGGGGTGGCAGCAGGGACAGGCTGCTTCTCGTTTGGCTCTTGGCAGATGCTCACAGGCAAGCTCTGAGGGAGACTCTGGATCCTGCTGGCGAGTCTCTGCAGGGCTGCTCCATCACTTTGTGCCTTTGGCCTCCTCCTTTGCCTTGGATGCTGGTTCATTTGTTCCCTGATGTTCGCCCAGAACGAGCTCAGGCCCCGTGGAGGGATGCACAGCCCTGTGCTGCTTCCCGCTCTCCCCTCTTTGCCCACACTTTGCTCTCCACACAGGCTGCAGGCAGGCAGGCAGGGCTGTGCTGGGACACAAGCAGCAGCCCCATCCTAGCCCAGGAGGCATCTTCCTCATGCTCCTCTCCACAGGCTGCTTTGGAAAAGGAGCAAAAGCCTCCCACAGTGACCATCAACCCTGGAGGGGAACCTAAACCCCTTGAGGAGCTCCGATGGGATGGGAACCTCAGCTGTTCTCCATATTTTGGCACCTTCTTTTCCAAATGCTTTTGTGCTAAGCAAAGCAGACAGCTCTGCCTGGCCTGAGTAGTGTCTGGCCTAAAAGAGACCAGCAGCAGCAACAGAAAATAAATAACCCCAAAATAGAAAAGCTCAGCCCAGGTTCTTCTGTAAAAAAAAAAAAACACAACACAAAAGCCCAGCTCAGCTGAGGCTTTCCCTTTAAAACCAGTACCAAGCTTCACATTGATTTCCCCTTTAATATCTCCCAGGCTGGGAACTTGGAGGTGGAGTTTTAACCTAAACTCAATGGAATCAGCCAAGTTGGATCAGCCAAGTTACAAAGCCACTAGAAGCTGAGGCCAGCTCCTGAGCTCATCGCCGTGGGGACAGAGAGCTTTGTCCCGGTGCTGGGGAGCAGAGAGCAGGATTAGACCCCCCTAAGGGTTTCTAATGGAAACACTGACTGACTCTCAAGCACAAGGCAGAGCTGGGTGACTGTAAAATCTCTCTCTCTCTCTCCATTCAAGGGCTAAATATAGGGAGAGCGAGCGCCAGCCATTCGACTTTTAGTGCTCAGGGATAAATAAACCCCCTGATGGCTGCTGGGGGAGAGGCTTTGTTGGTGATGCCAGGGGGTCTTGCTGCTCTGAGGTTGCAGAGGAACCTGCTGCTCTGAGGTTTCCCCCCTCATGAGAGGCTGGAGGTGAAGCAGAGAGCCTTGTAGGATCCTCACAAGGAGACAAGACTGGCCCAGATGCTCCCAGGTGATGCCCGTGGCCACACAGAGCTGCTGCAAAAGGGGGTTTGGGTTTCTTTTCCTGCCTCATGGTCTCCTTTCCTCCCTCTGCCCAGCCCTGAGCGCTGCTGAGCTTCAGCACCTGCAGGTGTTGGTTTGCAAGGCTCAGGCTGATGCTCAGAGCAAGGAGAACAGCCTGTGTGCTGCTGGAGGAAGAGTCCCATCACTGCCACACCACTTCCCCTCTCTGCCTTTTACCTGTTTTGCCTCACTTGGTTCAAGGCTTTCCCCTTGCTCCAGGGCAGCTCCCCAAGGCTTCACAGTCCCAGAAACAGCCTCCAGTCCTGGGATTGCTTACAAACCCATCACCATGCTCTTGCTAATAAACCTCCCCTAGATCACTCCTGCTCTCAATGACTCTAACAGCCCTGTTAATTTGTAATTAAGGAGCTCCTTCAATGGAGGAGAGGGGCTGGAAGTAAAAAGCCAAACAGAAGAGGAGGGTTTGGGGCCCACTTTTGCTTTCTGGATGTAATTAGGTGACAAAATCGTTCACTCACCTAAGGAATTCGTCACCAAAGTGCCTGTGAGCTGACAGACACGCTGTGTTTTCCCTGGGAGCCCTGTGAGTGACAGCACTTTTCCTTTCCCCACCCCTACATGTTCCCATTTGGAGCTGGAGCCACCGACAGACACTAAATCTATTAGTGCCTGTTATTGAACCCCTAATATTTGCATCAGTTGAGGAAGAGCTTCAGAGCTCTTTCTTCCCGAGCAGCCGTGGGCAGGGCGAGGGGAGAACACAGGGATGTGATGAAACCTCACCAGGGCTGCTGGTATGCTGGAGCATCTTCCTTCTCTGTGGAGCACCCCATGGGGGAGGCCAATGCACATGAACCCCTTGAGTCCTGGGAGACCCCTCCCAAAGAAATCAGCAGGAGACAGATCCTCAGCTCCATCTCCAAATGAACATTTTCCCCTCTTCCAGTTCTGACCTCGTTTCATTCCTCACATCAAGGAAGAACCTTGTACTCGGTGTTTGCGTCGCACTAACAGCTCTGGGACCTCAGTGGGACTGAGGAAAGTCCCTGCTGCCTGGAGTGACAAGGTGGTGGGTAGTGCTGAAAGTGAGGAGAGAGAAGTGACAGCTCGGGAGAGCCGCTCTCCCATCACTCGCAAGCTGTCAGTCCCCGAGCTGGGGAAGCGGAGGAGCACCCGGGCTCCCGAGGCTACTTTGGTGCCTTCCTTCCAGAGACAAGGAGGAAGAGCCAGGCTGGAGCCAGAGGCTGATCCCCTAGGGCTGGACAAGGCTGTGGGTCCCAGCCTGGCTGCTGTGGTACCTGGCCTGGAGATGCTGCAGAGCCCACACGGGGCTGTGGTGCCAGGATGGGGATAGCACAGCAAAGGCAGGGTTAACCCCCAGCAGGTCTCTTTCCTGGAGGGGATTTGTGTCTTCTTGCTGCTCTTCTGTAACCCTTCAAGAGAAAGGTACATCCCTTGAGCCTGGCTCAGCCTGCTGCTCCCTAAAAGCTGCTTCTGGAGCTCAAAACCCCAGGGAGTGCAGCCTCAGGTCACTGTGCTGCACGTGGAGCATGGGCAGGGCTGGTATCACCCCAGCAAAGCCACCCTGAGCCCACAGACATTTACCTCCTCCACTCCCAAACACTTCATGCACCAAGTCAGGTGCCAGCATTCTATTCCCAGAAAGTCTGAGCCTCTCCTAACCCTACCTCAAGGCTACCCACTGGGGCCCCTGGGCGATACAATTCAGTGGCATCGCTGGTGTTTTGCTGGTGTGGATGCCAGAGGACAAAGCTGGAGCGAGCTCTGACACCTACTAGGAGAGGGAGAGAGTTGGTGAAGGTAGGTTGAAAGAATCAAAGATGAAAAGGTGACCTGCTGGAGGAAGAGAAGAGGGAAAAACCCACAAAGGCTGCCAACCGCATCCGTGGGAAAACAAAAGAGCAGCCACTGCTGTATTTGAATAATAACCATCAATAATACATGGCTGAGGAGCTGCAGATGACTGCAATTAAAACAGCAACAACAACAACAAGAAAAAAAAGGGCATTGCATTCCCTGAGCAAAAGCTAAATGATCCCTCCCAGTGTCTCTGCTCAGTGAGTGAGGTGGAAACGAAGCGGTTCCTGGTGTGGTGTGGCTCAGCAGAGCTGGGGAACCCGGCTGGAAGGCAGAAAAGGAGGCACAAAACCAAAAGAGGCAAGGAGAAAGAAGAGCCCTAATGTAGGGGGTTCTAAATATTGTACAGCTCAGGAGGAGTGGGGAGCCACGGATATAGATGTGACTGAGGGCGGCCGTGGTGGGAAGGAGGAATTAATCACGGCCACGGAGGAGAAGCATCTCAGGAGGAGCACACGTGTCCACACCCACGGCTGGGATGGCTCTGGAGGGTCCCTGGGAGCTGGGGAGGGATGAGCACTTTGAGTTTGTTTTGTTCTGAAGGGTGTCGATGGGACTTGGTGCTGATGTCCTACCTCTGCCCAGTGCCGGGTTCAAGGCTGGCACTGCTGATTCCTCAGGAAACACAGAAGGCAAATATTTCCTGGGAAAACCCTGGGGAACTCCACAGGTGAGGTGGAAACACTTGTTAGATGGACAACCTGGGTCTTATGCAGGGTCCTGCCTCCCTGGGCAGGTGTGAACAGCCCCTGTGCAAAGGTGCTGGTCCACAGGCTTGGGCACAAACCTGCCTCCCTGCTGGGGCTGAGGAGGAGGGTGACCTGTGCCCAGCTGAGCCCCCCCCCCACACACACAATGCACCTCACAAAGTGTTCTCCCAGGCAGTTTGCTGGTGCAGGAGAGGCTGTGGCTGCTGCTGTTGCAGCCCTGGGGAGCAGGATAACACCGCTGCACCCTGGCATTCACAAAGCCAACACGCTGAGCAAACACCAGCTGGCAACCCCTCCTATCGCTGTTCAAACAGCGGCACCGCTATCCAAAGAGCAGCAAACAGGCCCAGGTTCAGGGCTGCCTGCCCTCTCCTCCCCTCCTACCCCTGCCCCTCCTCACAGCAAACCTCCTGGAGAGCAAACACTTGCCCTGGAGCAGCTTTGTCTCTTCCCCAGGAGAGAGAACATCAGCAGTGCTGGAGCAGAGGGAGGTCAAGGTGGTTTGTTGCAGCTGGAGCCATTCCCCCCACCCTTGC
Source organism: Urocolius indicus (assembly GCA_013401255.1). Taxonomy (NCBI): domain Eukaryota; kingdom Metazoa; phylum Chordata; class Aves; order Coliiformes; family Coliidae; genus Urocolius; species Urocolius indicus. The sequence goes on from WBNH01001370.1 coordinate 81,803, forward strand.
ACAAACTGCTCCGTCCCTGGTGCTGCCCCAGGTCAGTGTGGGAGGCTGTGGCTTGTCCAAAACTGCCATGTGTGGCAGGACCAGGGGAATCCTCTCAAGGTCACGAGGCTTTTCTTTCCCTCTCAGCTCTCCACTAGTGCTTCCCAGCCATCCCAGGCACTGTGCAGCAGCAGGGACATCCCCATCCTTCTCTGCCTCCCTCCTCCATGGGCTGAGCAGAGGGACAATTCCAGGGGCAGCCTGGGATTCCCATTCCCAGCTCCAAGCCTGGTCTCCATCTGCTGTGTGTCTGTCTCAGCATGGTCCTGGGTGTGACTGGAGTGCTCCTCAGGGCCACCAGCCCTGTCTCTCCTCCCCTATCCCTATCCACACTGATTGGAAAAGCTCAGTAACACCTGCAGGGAGCCTCTGCAGGTATGAAACCCTCTGTGCCTAAGAATGCCTCTTTAAAAATTAAAGCCTTGGTGAGAAAGAAATGAGTCATGACAGGGAGAGCTGAAGCTCATTGCACCTGCAAATCACTGAGGAAAGGAGAGCCAGCAAGCAGGGCTGGGGCTGGCTGAAGCTGTGACCAGCTCTGATGCACTGGGAGAAGGGATGGAAGACAGCCAAGGCACAGGCCACTCCACAGGCTGTGCTGGGGAAGCTGGGTCACAGCCACTGTATGGGTCAAGGCACTTTCCCTGTCTTGTGTGTCACCACTAAGCTAAGAGCACAACTTTTCTCTACAGCCCTGCAGACACCAAGCCCTGGCTGAGCATCCAGACACAGCACACTTGGAAAGCAGATCCCTGTCTTGTTTGGGAAGGTCACAGGGGCCTCCCAGCCTCCTGTCCTGTAAGGCACTGCCCTGACACATGGTACCCACGATGAGCAGGCTCTGAATGCCTCTCCTGTCCTCATCTGAGGCTGACCTTCATTTCCAGGCACTCATGGGAGTGAGCAGCATGGCTGGGCTGGCACCTCAGCTCTAACATCAGGCTCCCTCAAGCCATGAGGATGCCAAAGACTCTGCTTCCCCTCTCAAACCAGACCCAACCTCCAGGCCAACCAACACTTCCAAGCTGAGTGTGAGACCCCTACACCACCACTGGCCCTGGGTCAGAGGCTGGGCTGCAGCAGAATTACCTCAAACCCTGGGTGCCCACAAAACCTAACTCTGCAGTTGCCTGATACTGAGAGAAGAGCTGGAATAGCTGCAGACATGGCACAGATGTCTCACTTCTGTGAGCTGTGCTTGTGTCTCACATCAGCGGTGACGCCAGCAACTTATTTCCCTGCTGGCTGCTGAGGTGGCTGATCCACTCCTCAGCTCTGACGTGGGAACCTGCCCTTCATTTCCAGTGCCATCAATATGTTATCTTCCTTCCTCTTTCTTTTTTTTTTCCTTCCCCCTCTCTCTGCCAGCCCCAGTTTGCTCCATGTAGGACATGACAGGCGGTGATAAAGCATCCTGAGTGATGCTGGGAAGCCCTGAGGGCTGGTACATCCCAGGCTCATGAGGAGCAATTAGGTAACGGAGACCAAGGGCTGGGCTGCGTCCCTGGCAGCTCACAGTGAACCCAGGTCACACGTGACACAACTCATACATAAAGGATGTGTATGGATAAGGCCAGAGAAGAGCTCCCAGCAAGAAAACACACAGTGTTTGCATTGGGGAGGGAGGTCAATGGGGTGTGTAGGCAGGAGAGTGGGTGAACATCCCTCCATAAACCCCAGCACACAGCTGGAGCCTGGCCAAAGGGACATTGCAGCACAGGACAAAGGTGGAAGCTGCAGGACTGGAATGCTGTGGACTGATGTTTGAGGGCATGTGGATTCAGCCCAGGTATTCAGAGACAGGGACATGAGCCCATGGCCAGGATCCCTGTGTGCTCAGCTGGCTGCTGAAGCAGTTGCCAGGGCTGTGTGCTGTGTGGTCTGGCAGCTGTGGAGCTTTGTACACAGATTTCTAAGTACACTAAGCCCATGGTTTGCAGGGGAAGACTTGAGCCAAGAGCCTGCAATTGTCTGCACGAGACCAGGACCTTTGGGGAGCGGAGCCTTTGTGCTCTTTACTGAGCTCAACAGCAATTGTTCTGCTCTGCCAAGCTGGAAATTGGCTACAGATACCATCACCCAGGCATTGGGGATGAAGAATAGACTCTCAGTCATTAGTTGTGGGCAACACTGTGAGCAGATGGGGAGGAGGAGGACTGATGCCATCCCTCAGATCCAAATCCTGCCGCAGGTGGAAACAAGGCAGGGAGATGCCTGTGGCAGCTTGGGAAGGCTGGAATCCTCCAGCCCTGCCAGCCTCACAACCCCATCACTTATCCTTTTCCCTGGTTACCTGTGACTAATATCCTTCCACCCCTTTGTCCTGCCCTCCTGCTTCCCCCCCTCCAGCCCCAGCAACCAGCCTCTTCCTCCCTCAGCTGAGCCCAGTGGGGATTGGCCAAGTGCCTCCAAACCCTCCAGCAAACCAAGAGGAGACAAAGCTCACTTAGGATTGAGAAGACTCCTTCCAGCAGCCCAGGAGTGGTGTGGTGTGCAGCCTTGGGATGAATCAGATGTTTTTTGTCATTCACTCTCAGCTGACTGACAGCACCCGCAGCATTGGACAACGGAGGAGGCGAAACGCAGCCTCCCCAGCAGCGTCAGCCAGGCAATGCCTTTAAAGGGAAAGGGCTCAGAGGCAGCAGGAGAGGCCCAGGACACAGCAGCACGATGACTAACTTGCTCCCTCACACACACATACACACACACACACCCTCTGCTCCAGGGGCTGTGGTGGCAGGAACTGTTGCTATCAGAAAGCAGAAGCTGCTTCCTTCCCTCTTGCCCTCCACTAAGATTTTCCAGTGACCATTCTGCAGTGCTAATGGAAACTTGCCCAATCCTTGGCAGTGTCTTCTGCAGGGTGTGTGTTTGGGGTGGTTTGTTTGGTTGGTTTGGGTTTTTTTTTTCCCTCAGCTGTCTTGTAGCATCATATGCCCTGAGCTGGCTGCCCTTGAAGGACAGGCACCATCTCTACTGTGGCACTATTGCTGGTGAGCAGGGAACTCGCTTGGTTTAGCTCAGAGCATGAGACACACACAAAGGCAAATGCCTCAGTCCCTTGCACTCACCCTGACATGGCTCATCAGGGGTCCCCAGCAAAGAGGAGCCAACCCAGAGCACAGAATCACAGGGACCACCAAAGCTCATCCAGTGCAACCCCCCTGCCAGAGCAGCAGCACCTAGAGCAGGGCACACAGGGACTCATCCAGCTGGGCTTGGGATGGCTCCAGAGAAGGAGCCTCCACAGCCCCTCTGGGCAGCCCCTGCCAAGGCTCCCTCACCTCAACAGGGAACAAATTCCTCCTGGTGTTGCTTTGGAACCTCTTCTGTCCCAGCTTGGCCACCGTGAGGGCAGGGGTTGGCTTCAGCGTGACCAGGCAGAGCTCTGCTGAGGATGGGCTCCAGAGATGCAGTGTGACAGTAACTGAGGAGCAGGGAGGGAGGTGGATGCAGCAAATCCCCATTGTTGGCATTTGTGAGGGTGAGCCAGGAGCAGCAGCACAAGCTGAGAAGCACAAGAGTAGAAGCTGCCACAAGATGGGTTATGCACAAGACATCCAGCCCCCAGCCTGAAGCACACACAGACAGACCTGTTACCCCCCCCAGGGACCAGTGTGATGACACAGTGGAAAATGCAGACACTCCAGCATATTTTGGGTGTCTGAAAAGCAGCTGGTGAAAGCCCCACACTCAGGTGCTGGGGAACCTTGCTCCATCTCCCTGAGAGAGCCTGGGACACACAGGCTTTCCTCTTTTCCTCCCAACCACCTTCACACCTTCTCCTCTGGCAGCACAAGGACTCTCAGCCACGCTGGGTCCAGCCTGGCCAACGGCACTGACATGAACCACAGCAGCATCTCCAACACACTAATTCAGTCTTAATCAACTCCTCAATTGTTAATTAAAAAGCCCTACAGACTGTAATCCCCAGTCCATGCTCAACTAGAGGCAAGCAGCAGCCAAAGAGCTCTCCTTGTGCTCATTCCCTAAATCTGTTCCTAATTAGGAAGGGACTTACCCCTGTGGTTAATTGCTGGTGCCATTCATTAGTGATTAGATATCACAGATGATCTGCTTGGAAAAGGAAGCAGCAGAGTGGCTAAATCAGCTCATAATGAATGGAATGTCCAAATGGTGGTAAAAGCCTCTGTAACCTGTCCAGGGGACAGCAGGATTCCAGCAATAAGCTCCTGGCTTTGGGATAAATGAGGTTTGGGTGTAGTGGGGGTGTTTTTTCTCTGCATGGCTCTGGGAGTGCTGCAGAGATGATGTTTGGGATGCTGAGAGCCCCAGGGGCTGGCACTGCAGAGTGAGGAGCTGCACCCAGCATGATGCAGAGCCAGTGTCCTGGCTTACCCCAGCTCCTCCTCACCACATCCAAACCCCGAGGGGAAAGCTGGGACTGAAAGAACCCTTCCAAAGCAATTACTCTGGAGTAGCTGTTTTGACTCCTCTCCAGGTATCAGGGAGCCTTCAGGAGCACAGGGGTGTGGGAACCCCACTGTATCCCCAGTTTCTCCCTAGACTGCAGAAAGCATCCAGGTCAGCTCACGTAACCTGGCACCTGGCAAGGATGAGGAATGTGTCCCCCTCATCATGTGGCATCACCAAGCTTGCAGGAGAGAGCAGGGTGACACAGACAGGGTGTAAGGAGAAGCACAAGCCCTTTTCTAACCCACCCTTAAACTGTTAAGGTCTCCTGTGCCTTTTCCCCAGCACCCATCACCCTCTCCCACGCCACAGGGTGCACGAGAAGCCTGTTGGCTGCAGTCACTGCTGAGAGCACTGCCTGCTATTATTAGCTTCAAGGGAAGTGAAAGTGTTTCTGGGGCTCAACATTTAATTTTCCCTCCTAATACAGCCTGTGTGGAAACAAATTAAGCCCCTTACACCCAGGAAATCACCACACTGCAGGGCTGTTCCTCAGGGCTTGGGAGCAGCTGCTCAAGGCTCCCAGCAGGTTCCAGGCTGCAGCTCCAACTGGTTTTCAGCAGTTTTGCCATCATCAGGCTGTTTCAGTGATGTATGAGCTCCCTCCCACCACTGCCAGGTCACCATGAGGGGCTGGAGCTCTCAGTGCCTTTGCTACCAAACCAGTTCCTCAAACTGAAGATGCTTAGGAAAAGCAAACACAGGGTGTTAAAGTGAGAGAAGAGTTGAGCTGTGTTCTAGGCTAATGGCTGGTGAAATGACATCAAAAAATGGAGCAAAGCAAACCCTTGAAGGTAGGCAAAATGTAAACAGGGAGAGAAACTGGGACACAACTTCTAAGCAGGAATAACTGTTTGTTGCTGGTTGACAGGGGGAGTTTTGAGTGGCTCACACTGGGGATGGTCAACTGGTCCCAGCTCTCCTGGGGAAATGGTTTTAACCCAGTGACTGATAACCAGGTCTGGGACAAGGTCCTGGCAGCCTTTGGCCCTGCTTTTAGTGGGGACAGATTTCCACATCAGACAGCAGCTCCAGGTCTGTCCAGCCTCACCAAACTGCTTTGCCCCCTCTCAGCAGCTCAACATCCAAATGCTTTCTGGCCACCATGAGGCAGGATGGAGCTGAGCTGATTGCCCAGGGGCAGATGGGCTCTGCAGTACATCACAATCCTTAGGGGAGCTCCAAAGGAAGGTTATTTGCTGCTTGTGTCTGGCAGCTGAGGATACTCTGGAGAAAGCTCAGGAGAGCATTTGGACAGGGAAGCATCATCCCCTAAAATCCCCTTCAGCCCTGGGCAGGTGGAAGGTGTGTGTGTGTGTGTGGGGGGAGTGAGATAATTAGATGCTGCAAGGACTGCAATGAATAACAAAGACAACTGGGCACAAGACAGACAGGAGTGAGCAGAGTGATGGATGTCACGGGACAGAGAGACAGCTGCATGGCCAGGAAGGCAGTGGGCATGGGGCTGGATGGGAGAGGAGTGGGCAGAAGCAGCCTGTAAGGTACATACACACCCATCCTACCTCTGGATTAGAGCCACCTGATGACTAATAATAATGAATTAGCACTGAGGCTGAGCTGTGCTTCTGTGCCAGGCTGGTAGGGGCTGAGGGAGCCTGCTGCCTTCCCTGGCCCCATGCCCCAGCCAGCCCTGAGGCCACCAGGACATTAACCTGCTTTTGCAGCAGCGGCTGCCACCCACATCAGGCAGCTTTTCATTAGCCCCAGCACTTCCGAGCATCCCCCACAGACCGGCTGGAAACAGCCAGGGGCTGGCAGAGCTCAACCTTCCAAGCCAGAGCCTGCAGAGGCAGCACTGGGGACAGAACACGGTTAGGTGCTGGGTTTCCACACTCTGCCTGCCCCTCCTGCACACCCCCCCCCCCAACCCCATCCTGACCCCCTTTCAAAGGGCACCCTGTCACGACTGCTGCCTCACCAGTGCCTGCTGCTGCCCTCACCCCGAGCTGGGACTGGCAGAGCAGCCAAGCTGGGGAAGAAGTCTGGTGCCTGTCCCAAAGCCTCTGCTCCCAGAGCCCTGTGATTATGGGGATTTCTCTTTCCTTTTTTCTTCACTTTAATTTGCAGCCTCTGTGGTTGCTGAGCTCTGCTCCTCCCAGGAGAGAGGGGAGTGGGGGGAGGGTACCCACTCTGCCAAGGCATGGACTCTGATGAGACACAGCATCCATCCCCCAGCACACGGGACCCAGTTACTTTCTGTGGCACGGGGCCACCCATGCCCAGCCTCATGCTCCTCTCAGGGGAACTTGGCAGCAGGTGCCTGCTCCTCACTGCCTAATCCTGCTCCCTGCCACCAGCCAAGGGCTGACAGGAATAAACACATCCCTGAGGCCTCTCAGGACATGCCTTTCCATAAGGGGAGCGAACCTGCCGGCGCTGGCGGAGGTGCCGCTGGCTCCCAGCTCAAGGGTCAGCTGGGGCAGGCAGGGAAGGGGCAAAGGCTGCTCCTGCAGAGCCCAAAGCCCAGCATCTGTTGCACATCTCTGGCAGAGTGCTGAGGGGAGAGCTTACCTGCACCTCTCACCCTCCCAAACTATCCTCTCCCTCCCAGCAGCACATCACCTCCACTCAGCACCCCTGACTCCAGCAGCAACCAAGCTGATGACTCCAGCCCTGGGCCATTAAATAGATTCATTAACCAGAGGGTTAACTGGGGATAAGGAGGCTCTAGGAGAGGAGCTGGTTGACCTGTGCACCCCATCCCCAGCAAAGACTGACCTGCTGGGCACAGCCCTGGGACTGCTGAATGCAAAGAGGCCATTAAACAAGTTAATTAGCCTGAGTGTTAATTGAAAATGAGGAGAATCTGGGAGAGTGGGTAGGAGGGAGAGGAGCTGGCTGATCTGTGCACCCCCAGCAGAAGGACAGCCCTGTCTGGGAGGCTCTCATGGGCTGATCTTGCCGCTGTGGGCATACAGAAGGGATCCCCAGGTACCACCTTACCCATCACCAGGAATGGCCCTGCACAGACAGTGTTCAAAGCATCACTCCCAGTACGCGTCTGTTTTCCCACCCTGCCATGGAGACGTCTCCTTACATAAACTCTGTTAAGTAGGACGACCTTTTATATCTCTGCCATGGCTGCTGGGGGCTGTGGAGGCTCCAGGCCTCCCAGCCATCCCCTCTGCCTGCTTGGCAGCTGAAGAGAAAAGCTATCAGAGCACAGGCAGGAGAGCTGCCTTCGTGCCCAGCCCTGTGCCATGGCCATGCCAGTATTGGGAGAGATTGCACTGACCCCAGGCACCAGCTCTCAGTGCCATCTGGGTGCATCCAACACCATGTTGGGTTCTGGAGGGCTTTGGGATGGTTTCAAGCCAGGAACAAGGGATAAGAACTGATTGAAGTGGCTGGGATGTTGTAGCAGAGCAGATGGAAGGGGTGAGCATGAGATGTGGCTCTACCACACTCAGATGCCTTTTGATTCCCCTGTGCTCATCAAGGATGGCTCATCACTAGGGCAGCCCCTGTGCAGACCAGCAGCTGCCCATGGGACCGTGGCATCCCCCTGCATGGACCAGCAGCTGCCACAGCACCATGGCATCCCACTGCATGTGCCAGCAGCTGCCACAGCACCATGGCATCCCCCTGCATGGCCCAGCAGCTGCCACAGCACCAGGGCATCCCCTAACTCACACCCCTTTACGTCTATCTCTGCCCAGACCACCTCCTCCCTGCTGCCTTTGCTCCAGCCTGTCAGACATCTCAAATCACAGCTCCAACAAGGGTAAATTTTTGATGATCAAGCTATAAAATATTTGTTGCATGAGCTTTCAATTATTCAGCATGGAAGTGCAGCCAAGGTGTAGGCAGCCCCAGCAGCAGCATCCTGGGCTGCAATGCTCTCCCTGGGGCAGAGAAGGATGTGGTGGCCACGTGGGACATGGATGTGCTGGTGATGGCTGGAGCCTGGGCAGAGGCAGCTACAGACCTTCTGCCCCATGCTGCAGGGAGAAACCTCTGGGGAGGTGTCAGACATCCAGAAGATGCTCATTGTGTGCTCTGGATGCTCAAGGTCATAAGTTACATGGATAAGGGCAATTGTCAAAGTGGTCTCCGCCTCTCTGGCTCCTTCCCACCCCAGTGTCACCCACTGGGACAGCAGCAGTCAGGTCCCTGAGGGGAGTATGTTGGGTTGTCCTCAGGATGCCAACAACTCTGCTGGGTTCCCAGCTGCTGGTCAAACTCTGAGCCTTGTTTGAATCAAAATCACATTTTCAAATGCCATGGTTTGCCACAAAAGAGAGAGATGGGGAATGGGGACCAGTCTCAGCCTGGGAACACCCCAGTGCTGCATTGTGTGCAGAGACAAGGGCATCCCACCCTGCCCTGGGCACACTGCAGCTTGGCTGTTGCTTATTTCCCTATTGGGAAATAAGTCCAGTTCTGGGCTCCCCAGTTGCAGAGGGACAGGGAACTGCTGGAGAGAGGCCAGTGCAGGGCTACTAAGGTGCTGAGGGGATGGAAGTGTGTGTGAGGAAAGGCTGCAGGACCTGGGGCTGTTCAGCCTGGGGAAGAGAAGCCTGAGCTCAGGGGGATCTCATCAGCCCCTTAAAGGAGCCAAAGGGTGGATGCCAGGAGGATGGAGCAGAACTCTTTTTCTGTGGCAGCCAGTGTCAGGACAAGGGGTGATGGGCACAAGCTGGAACACGGAAAGTTCCCTTTAAACACAAGGAGAAACTCATTTGGTGCTGAGGTGAGGGAGCCCTGGCCCAGGCTGCCCAGGGAGGGTGTGGAGGCTCCTTCCCAGATCCACCTGGACACGTTCCTGTGCCCCTTGAGTGAGGGGAACCTGCTTTAGCAGGGAGTTGTGCTGGGTGAGCTCTGCAGGGCCCTTCCAACCCCCACCATGCTGAGATTCTATGAGTCTATACTGAAGCTGCTCCATGCATTTCATTCCCATTGTGAGCGGCAACACCACCGAAGAGCATTTAACAGCTCCTGGGTATCAGCGCTCCTCTGCCTGCTTCCAGCTTTCAGCAGAAGGCCATCAGCATCCACTGGGAACACCAGGGAGGTGCAGAGCATCCTAAGCCCCCTCATCCCTCCCTGCAGCTCACGGTCCCGGGGAGAGCTGCTGCTGCTGCAACTTTGGCTGCATAATTGAGAGAGCTCATTATTGCATTGGCTCCATCAGGGTGCTGGTTTGTGAGCTGACACTGGGTGCACAGACACCACCCAAACCTGCACCTTGCTGAACTCAGGCCCCTGGTGTCGTGGGGCTGCTCCTGCTCAGTGCTCCACACTCAGTCAGTCCTGGAACTTACCTGGGGGAAGCAGCCAAGAGGCATAAAATCCCTGCTGAGCCTCTGCCAGACAGAGGAGTGGCAATTAAAGCCAAATGATTAATCACAAACAGTGAGTGGCTATAAAACTTCCCAGTAATAGGAGCGAGAGCAGAATAAGCAGCTTGGGAGCTGAAGAGGCTCCTGGTTATAGCAAGGGAGCAGTGCTGGGATCCCAGAGGGGTTTGAGAGGTTAATGCTGCTCTCACTGAGGGATGGGACGGTCCCTGGTTGCTCACAAAGTGCTGAGTTCCCTTTTGGCTTCAGAGAGAGACAAACAACTTGGCTGGAGAGAGCCTCTTGGCCAGGAGACAGCAATGTTCTCTGGGCTGGATGCTCTTCCCCACAGTACCCATGACAGTGCCATCTGCTCGTGCCAGGGCTGCTCGTGTTCTGCTGGGGCAGGGGAGGAAGTCCAAAGGCAAGATATGGCCAGGGTCTGATCTCCACCAAGAGCAGATGCTGGCAAGGCAGATTTGGGATTGCCTTTCCCCAAGCATCATCCAACCCCCAAGCTGCACCCCTGTTTGGGGTTTGCTCAGAGAGCACAGGGGAGCACCCAGAGCTTAACCCTGGTGCCACACTGGGTTGTCCCCAGCAGTGGTGGGGAAGGCAGAGCCGAGGGCAGGGCCACAGTGCAAATCAATCACCTGTGCCCACAAAGAGGAGGAATGACCTTGTAAGTCCATGCATGAATCATCCACTGCCTCATGGCAACAGAGACCAGAAGCAAGGGGCTGTCCTGCTCCTCAGGATGGATTTGGTGGGCATTCACTGGGTCTGTGTGTGTGGGCACGGGAGGACTGGCAGTGCAGGCACTGAGCATCCCCCTGAGCCACTCACCCCTTGGTCAGGGATGCAAACTTTCTTCCCTTTGAAGAAAGGAAACCCAAAGATTAGCCAGGCTCTTTCATTGCCATGACAACCCTAAAACATTTATCAGAGGTAATTGTTGAGAGGGCCAGATCCTGATCTGCTCTGGGCACGATGCTGCAGCTGGTTACCTTCTCCACAACTGCTCCTCTTGGCTTGGAAACCTGCATCTCCTGAGCATCACCATTCCAGAGTAGCTGGGCTGAAAACCACAAGCAGAGGTCTCTGACACTCTCCTGTCCCTGAGAGATGCTGGGAGGGTTGGGACAGGGCTGCTGAGGGAGATGCTCTTTCCCTTTGACACACTCGCTGAATATGAGGGGCATCCATTGTCCCTAAGAGCCTACCAGCCATAGTCAAGCTGCATCACCATCTGGGAAGGAGAATCCATTTGCAACACTTTATTAGTCTCATTAATAAGAATTCTAAAAATTGCCTTAAAAAATGATGGTGCTGAGCTTGGCAACAAAATCAGGGCTGAGACCCAGCACTGGTTGGGGTAAATGGGATTCCTGGATCCATCTCAAGTCATTAACTCCTCCCAGTCAGTCATTAATCCCTGGGAAATGCCCTGTGACTTGGATCATTGCTGCTCAATTAATACAAGCTCCCATCCCCAAAGAGCCTGAGGCTATATCCTGAAGGCATTCTGGGCAAAGCTTCTCCTTGGCTGTGGGAGCTGCTCCCTGAGCCCGTGGTGCCCGTGGTGCCAGCGGGAACAGAGCCGGTGCCACAGGATGCGGGTGCTGAGGGTGTGAGATGGAGGTGCTGCTGAGGCCAGTGGAACATTACCCTAGGGACAGCATTTTGTGGTGGGTTTGTACACCAGCAAGCACAGCACCCTAGGCCAGAATAACCTCTCAGAGGCAAGAGCATGACCCTGAGCAGAACAATGCCCATCCTAATGCAGAGCTGAAAGAGAAGCTGTCATGCTTGCTCCTGTTCCCTCCATCCCCAGCAAGGGATAGGCAGCAAACACACATTTCTTCCCCTCTCTCTTCCAACAGCTCTCATGCAATTAGCTTTATCCCCCTTAACTTGTCAAAAATAGAAAATGCAACACCTCCTCTTCCCTGCTCTCCCCTGGCCTGGGCTTCTCATGATTTCTCTTCTTAAAAGAGAAACAAAACCCCATTCATCACAAGAATGAGTTTTATTTCCAAGTGTTGCTGCTGATTTATGGATCTGTTTGCTGAAGCTGTTCTCTCCTGCAGCAGAAAGAAAATGATTGTGTTTAGAGGTGTGCTGGGGATGCCAGGGGAAGGGATAGGGATGGGCAGGAGAGAGATGTTGGGACATTGTGGGTGGGCACATGCCAGCGAGTTCCATGGCAGCACCAGCTGGAAAAGAGGCTTAACAAATAAAGAGGTGGTTTGATGAGAAAAGGGAGGTGCTCCCCATCTGAGAGCCTGAAACAAGCCCCTGGTGCCTCATGGATCAGGAGCATCACAGGGAAGCATCACCCAACCCTGAGGGGTCTGAGGTGGTGATGACCAACAGGTGAAAACCTGAGATATGTGAAGCCAGAAAGGTCCCCCCATGAATCTGGGTAGGAGCCATGCAGATAAAGGCCACCCTGCCTAGCAATGCCTCCCACAGGGTTTATCAATGGGCAGAGGTGATGCAGGGTGTAAACACCAGCAGGATTTTGGTCAGGGAGCAGCTGTGGCACTGGGCTGCAAAGTCCCACTGGCACCATCCCACAGCTGGCACTACCACCACCAGTCCTCATCCCCTCCCTCAGACCACTGGAAGCCTTTGGAAGCTTTACCAGCCTTTCCAGCCTTTCCCAGCCCCATTGCAGATGCCTCCAGCCCCAGGCTCTTCCCAGAATCACTCCTTGGGGTGCATGTTTAAGCTGCCTGTATAGTTATTTCTTGCATCTTTTTCTTTCTCTTTTTTCCCCCTCTGTTTGTCTGAAGTTATGGCTCAATTTCAGGAGATAAAGAAAACTCAGTTTATAAATAGTTTACTCAAAGCATGGCTTTCCAGAAATGACAGAAGTCAGCTCCCAGCAAATGCAGCTTCCCTGGGGCAGGGTCACCTCAAGGAGGGGATTGGGGGTATTTTCATCTTTCCCACATCATCTCTGCAGACAACTTCTACCCTTCCTGAAGAAGCTGCTTGAAGTATTTTGGGTGGATGCTCACCAGTGTTGGTATCACAGCCAGGAGGTTGCCCTGCTCTGAGTGTGATGGCAGAGCCACAAAGGACAGTGACAGGAGCAGTGCCTGAGATGCCCTCAAGCCAGAATGAGATGCTGATGCTGGGAAGGGAATGGTGAAAGGAATTGTCACTGTTGGAGTGTCTCTGCCTCTTCTACCAGCATGACACTCCTCCTGAGCCCAGGACGGTCACACGAGAGCCAGGCTGCTGCTCTTGTCACCCCTTTTAAGGCTGTTGCTGTTGTCTCTGGGGCTGCCCATGCTGCAGAGCTGGGACAGGCTCCAGGAGGCTGGAGGAGGCGGCTGGGTGCCCACCAACTCTGGCTGAGCCAGGAGTCAGATGCCCTTAGCGTGACACACTGTCCCTGGTGAGTCTCCTTCCACACATACCCTGGGCAAAACCTCCCCCAAAACCCTCACAGAGGCTGCAGGAGAGTGAGTTGGGGTGAAGGAGCTCAGCTTGCTGCTTCTGCCCATCCCAAGCTGGTCTCTAACAGAGGGCAAGAAGCAATGCAACCAGATACAAGCCTTCAGAATAGTTGGTTTCTTCCAGGACAAGGGTTTTCAAGTAGCCTTTGGAAAAGAGATTCTCTCAACACACCATGAAGCCATCCTGAAGGATTTGGCACTAGGAGGTTGGCATCCAGCTCTGCTGCCTCCACTGAGTGCACAGGCAGGGTCAACCCAGTTCCAGGAGCCCTTAGGGACAAGCCAGGAGAGTCATAGCTGCTCTTGCCCTGCTTTCTTTCTTTCTTCCTTCCTTCCCAGGCTAAAACCCAAAAGCAAGTGCATCCTTTTTCAATTACTGGGCAGAGGGTTGGGGAAAAGCCCCATCATTTGGATGGAGTTTGGAGGAGAGGAGGCACTGGGGCTGTGCAGAGCTGATGAGAAACACACAGCGAAGAATCTGTGTCAGGGTGACTAATGGGAGCAGCAAAGAGAGTGCTTGAGGTGAATCATTTTGCAGAAGCAGGACAGAGGGTATTGCTGATGCGAGGAACCTATAGCTGAGGGTTTGGGAAGAACAGGTTCCTTGCAAAAGCCAGGAGAATGGAGAGATACAGGCAGATCCAGGGCTCTGCCACCCTCTCAGCCATGACCCTGGTGTGCCAGGACACTGGCACTACCTGTACAACCCAGTTTTCTTCTGATCCCTTTTACTTACCTTAGACTTACTGAATTTCTTGGGGGCTGGTGTTTCTCCAGGCTGAGAACCCCAGAGCTATCAAGAGAGGAGCAGCAGCAATGAGCAGCTGCTGACCTTGGGCTGCTGGAGCTGGTTTTATGTGAGCCAGTGAATTAGCCTCAATTCCTTGCCTTTTTGTTGTTGTTGTTTGGATGCTGTTAATGGGCACATCTGCACCACAAAAAACACCCAAGGAACTCACAGATCAAGGATACATCCTAAAAAAAACCCTGAGGGTCAAGAAACTGATGTCTCAGCAGCAAGTTCTTCCCTGGGTGACCCTTGTTGCTTAGATGGTATGTGAAGAGCCAGCACTGAGGCACAAGGACCATCACCCCTATAAGCATCCTGAGCCTTTCCCTGCTCAGACCTCGATTCCTCACGACTTCTGGTTCCTACAGCACTGCAGAAAACAGCATCTTTCCAGGAAAACTACTTCCCAGGCAGCAGAGGTGGCTGCCCAGCATCCTACAGGGACCCCAGCCCCTTTTTGGTGCGCACTCCCCTCTGGCTGAGTATGCTGCAGGGTAAGCAGGACCTTGAATCCAAACATCTCTCTTTTCTCTCTGCAAAGATTCAGAGCAAAAGACCTTGAATCCAAGCATCTCTCCTTCCCTTTGCACAGCTTCAGACCACAGCTCTGCATTTCCCAGCCCCGAAGGCAGCACCTGATGCTCTTCAGTCAGAGTTCCACCACAGCCTGAGCTCCTGGTATCCTGAGGATCTGCAGCTTTTAAACACATTCCTGGATCTCTGGTCCCCTGAAGCAAACAAGCCAGGAAACTCACACACACATACACACATCAACTGGGCAATAAAACCCCTTCCACAGCCCCTTTCGAAGGTGCCAATCACACAAGAGGTGTCAGTGGGCCGCTGGCAGTGCCAAGTGCTCCCTGTGGCACAGCAGGGCAGCTCCTTGCAGCCCTTCCACATCTAATCCCACACAGCAATGACAGCCACAAATATTTGCTGCAATCTGTTTTCTATCTCAGCGTCCCTCCTGGGCTCAGCTCAGCCCCTCCCAGCCCAAGGAACGCCGGCATCTGCTCCTGCTTAAAACGCACTTCTGCAAACTCGCTGCTGTGTTCCAAAAAAAGGAGGGAGCAAGGGGAGGGGAGAGGAGAGGAAAGACAGTGCTGGGCTTTGCTGGCTTTTGGGGTTTATTGGGTTTGGTTGGGTGTTGGTTTTTTTTTTTTTTGCTAAAGGAAGCTTTGGTACTTCTCCCTCTCTCTTTCTGTTCCTGCTCAGTATGGAAAGTTTTGCTTCAGCTCACCCTTGTGACTGGAAAAAAAGAGCCAGTTGATCGCTGCAGAACAAGGGGGCTGTTTCTTCTTTCTCTTTGGTGGTTGGGTGGTGTGGGTTTGTTGTTTGTTTTTTTCTTAGGAAAGCGTTTCTGCAGGGGAAAGGCAGGAGAGAGGGCTCTGGGTTGGAGAAATGATGCCCTGGTGAAAACCTGGGCTGGAGGAATGATGAGGACTGAGATGTGGGTGGGAAGAGAGGGGGTTCAGATCAAGGGGTACATGGGAGAGAGAAGAGCTCCCGAGGGGAAGCAGCATCCCAGGGGCTGTGGCAGAACCGCTGCCCTCCCCAGCAAAAACCTGCGGCAGTGGGATGGAGCTGGGGCTGGCACCGAGGCTGCTCTGCCAGGCATAGGCTCGGGTCAGTCTCTGGAGAGCAGGTCCGTCTGGTTTTGGTTGTCTCTGGGTGTTTGTTTATGCCCAAACATCCTCTTAGAGGGCTGAGGATTTGCTCTGGTCACAGCTGGAGCTGATGCTCCCTCTGTTTGCTGAGACCTGGTCCAGAGTTTTAACCCCGGCTCCATGTCTTGCCTTGGATTCCCCAGGGCAGTTTGGGAAAGGCGACTGTGCCCTTGTCTTTCTGCTCCTCGATTCCTCATCGCCTCTGTCCCGGGGCTGCGAGCAGGGCTGGCTGCAGGCAACGCCGGCAAAACCCACTGAGAGCCGAGACCCAACGGCTGTGCGTTCAGCATCTCCCATCCCAGCGACAGAGGCGGGTTGAAGGGAGAGGGCAGAGCCAGAGCATCCTCCCCCACCTCCCCTGAGGCCTTCGGGGCCAGGCAGGGATTTTCATCCCTAGGATATGTCCACAGCCCTGTGTAGGGCAGCCGGGGTTCTGTGCCAGCTTCCCACTGTAGGCAGAGATGCTCCTGCCCCAGGTGCCTGTGCTGGAGGAGTCAGAGACTGTCGCGATGGCAGGAGCTGGCACGAGCTGTTCTACCGGGACCCCAGGGGACGGTGACATATCTGCGTCACGGATGACAATGCCGAACGGCCTCAGCAGAGCTGCTCAGACCATTCCTGCCACCAGAAAATACCCAGGTGACCACCACAAGCCACTTAAGACCTGTCAGGCTGCCAGTGCTTCCCCTGGCTCCGTGAGGGCAGAGGGAAAGGGAGATCAGGGAGCACAATGAGACACCTGGAAACACACCCTGGGGCGTGCTTGGAAAAGTCTCTACCCCTTCCTCCAGCTGCATCCCCAGTGCTGAGCATCATTCCCTCACTCCAGGGTTTATCCTCCCTCCGTGCCCCCGAGGGCAGAGATGTAGCAACCCTCCTCCCCGAGCTGGCACTGGCCAGAGCATCCTCATCTTGCTGTGAGTACATGGAGCAAGACAGCGCTGGAGCAGCGAGGAGGCAGAAAGGCAGCCTGCTGCACTCATCAAACCCGACAGCTCTCGCTGAAAAGCAGCAGAAGGACACGGCAGAGCCTGCCAGGGCTCTGCTCAATGAACCAAGCCGTCACTCCAAGCAGGATGCCTTTGTGCCCACTCCTCTTCCTTCCTTCCTTCTCCCTGCAGGCACTTGAGCATCAAAGGGATTTCCCCACGCGGGGCAGGGCGAGGAGCTGCTCTCGTGCTGTGTGCTCTGAGCATCGCTGGCACAGCTCCCCATCAAGCGGTTGTTAGCGCTCGGGTTGGAGCAGCAGGAGGAAGGGGGGTGGCACAGGGAGCTGAAATAGCTCCTGGCTCTTCCCTGCATCCCTCCACCCTCCTCAAACCTTTCCCTGGCTGGGAATTGGGTATCCCACTGCCAACTTGTCTCAGACTCCCCCAACAGATGCTTTTATTGGGCTTGTTATAATGTCAGGTTTCTGTTTGATTGCAAAGGAGACACAAAGTCCACACGGACATCAAAACCTGACCCTAGAGAGAGCTGCCCACACACCCTTGCAGGCTCCCAGTGCCACTAGGCTCAGCAAGGAGGTGATGTCCCCTTCCCCATGCCCTGGGCTTTGCTGTCAATCCCCACACTGCCCCAGCCAGGACACAGCCCAAACACCCCTGAGCTCAGCTGCTGCCTCTGATTTACCTTTTTCTTCTTGAAAAAAGGAAAGCTTGGAGCAACACCTGGAACCTGAAGAAGTTTGCAAACAACCCAGCCACATTCTCCAAAGCCTTTCCAGCTCTGCAGAAGCATCGAAACATTTGGTTAAGAGTTGTATGAGATCTGCAAGCAGATAGAAGAAAGAAAAGAGCAGGTCAAATTTTGGGCACTCACCAACACCATCACCACTTCATTAAGTCAAGTTGGGCTGTTAAAACAACTGCCAGTGGGAACACAACACTGTCTGGGGGTTCCCAGACTCACCTCCAGCCCTGTTTTCATAGAATTACAGAAGCATTTGGGTTGTTAAAGCCCTTGAAGCTGCTGCAGTCCCAGCCCTGCCCTCACCCTGCCCAGCCCAGCACTGACCCACAGCCCTCAGCACCTCAGCCCCACGCCTTTGGGATCCCTCCAGGGCTGGGCACTGCCCCAGCTCCCTGGGCAGCCTGGCACAGGGGCTGACACCCCTCTCAGGGAAACAGTTCTGCCTCAGCTCCAGCCTCAACCTCCCCTGGGGCAGCTGCAGCCCATTGCCCCTTGTCCTGTCATTCATGGCTGGGGAGCAGAGCCCGACCCCCAGCTCCCTGCAGCCTCCTGTCAGGGAGTGTCAGAGAGGGCTCCTGTCTGCCCTCAGCCTCCTCTTCTCCAGCCTCAACACCCCCATTCATTCCCTCAGCCCCTCCCCAGCACCCTTGTGCTCCAGCCCCTTCCCCAGCTCTGTGCCCGGCTCTGGCCACGCTGCAGCCCCTCAGTGTCCCTGTGGCAGTGAGTGAGGGGCCCAGCACTGACACAGCCCTGGAGCTGCAGCCTCCCCAGGGCCCAGCACAGGGGACAATCCCTGCCCTGCTCCTGCTGCCACCCTAGTGCAGCCAGCATGCTCTTTGCTTCTTGCCCTCCTGGGCATGCTGCTGGCTCCTGTTCAAATGGCTGTGGTCTCTATCCAAAGCATCATCCTATTTCTCATCAAAAGGAATTATCTCTGGTTCAATATAACAACAAGATCTTCCTGTGATCTGGCCACAAAGCATCACCCACTGGTATGGGAGAAATACCTGGAGTGGACCAGAACATCCACCAGCATCTTCTCCCTGACTAAGGGCAGTGAAAACACTGCACAAGGAGGGTAAATCTGAAAAGAACAGCACAAAAAGGAGCCATTCTGCCCTTACATGTGTCCCTTGCCAGCCATTAGTACTTGGTGTTTGTAGATGAAGCAATTTCCAGACCAGGAAGGAATAGCTGGTGTTAACCATCCTGCAGCAGGATGAAAAACCATCATCCAAAAGAAAGGGAAGAGGATGCTGTTTGAAAATCCAGAGCCCAGGCTGGAATGAGTTAATCCCAGCCTGTCTCTGAGATCCTCCCCGAGTGCTTCAGGAGGATTTCAGCCCCCTTTTCAAAAGGGGAATTTTGCAATATATTGACTCACATTGCAAAATGAAAAGTAATTTGGGGCTGAGAAATGGTTCATGTTCTGCTGAGAAAGTGTCCAACTGGGGTCCTTTGGCAATTGGGAAAGCTTTCCTTTCTTTCCTCTAAAAAAAACCACCCCCATTCAACAGAAATCTGTTGAAACTTGATGGGTTTTTTTATTCTATAAACACACCAGGTTTCAACAAATCTCCTTTTTCTCTTCAAGCAAAAACAATTCTTCTAGAAATTCCCAACTGGTTCTGCCTGGCACTGGGCTCGTTCCCCTGGCAGATAGGGCAACATCAGCCCCAAAGTGTGCACAGCCCTCCTGAGCCCCCTCATGCCACGGCCAGGGACTTGCAGCACAGCTTGGTCAGCAGCTTTGTGGGGTTCAGGGGTGTTTTTACAGGCAGAAGGGACCAAGCAGTGGCCATGGATGGGGAGCATTATTCCACCTTGCCTGAGAAGTCCTCACAGAGAGGCAATAGCATCCCTCCTGCAAAGAGCATGCCCAGCCCCGTGGCTGATCCATCCCCCAGAGCTGCTCTTCTATTTTTCAGTTTATTTGAGGGGAAAAAAAAAAATCCTATCTAGTTTGCACCCAAAAGGTGTTTAAGCAGCATTTAATCCACCCAGCTGCTGAGACTCTCTCATCTGCAGCCCTGAAGGCTGATCAAAGCTCAGCAGAGAGCTGCAGAGCCAGAGCCACAGATCAATGAGGCCACAATTACACATTGATTTCTATTTCCTCCCTCCCTACTTTCATGCCACTGGCTTTCCCTTCCCTCCCAGCCCTCACCACGCTCCATCTCTGCAAGACAAATGAGCAAGATGGGTCAGGAGTTTCCCCTCTGCTTGATAACCTCTGCTTTGGGGCAGGATAAGCAATTCCCCTGGTTGTACCAAGCCAGAGCCCTGGCCCTGCTTCCAACACCAGTCACACCAGTCACATTTCCAAAGACCTGATAATTAATGGTGCAAAGCCAAGTTTCCAAGCTGGGACACATCAGGCCAAAAGCAAGGGCACTGCTGATGCTGGGGATGACACACAGAGAGAGCTCCAGTCCCTGTGCCTTTGGGGAGAGGATGCCGCAGCTCCAGCTGATCGAAGCAGATTCATGGTACTCTCATATTAGCAGCCCTGCACTCTTCCCTTCCCCATTTGTTACCCTAATGGAGATTATTATACTTATTATGGTCTCAGCTGCCAATGCTCATTGATTCCAACACCACAGCAGTTTTAATCAGGGATCTGAAACATGCCATTAGCCGTGCCAAAGGGTCATTGGCACACAAAGCGAGCGCCACGATGACAAGGGTAAAAGTAACCCCCTCTGCAGAAGGAGATGCTGGATAGCCAGGAAAGTTTGAGGGACAGGGTGGGAGGGAATAGCCAAGCATCCTCAGAGCAGGGTGCAGGCACAAGGAAGCGAGTTGCAAAGCACAGAGCACCTGAGCATCTGATTTTCACACCTCACACGCAGGCGCTGGCAGCTGCCGCCCAGACGCTTTTTGCCTCTCTCTCTCTCTCCCCCCAAACCTGGTGAGTCACTGAGAGGTTCTTATGCAATTGTAGGGGGGGGGGGGGGAAGCTCTAATCTCAGAGATAATGCCACGGGAGAGACACATGCCAGCACTGAGAGGCTGGGCTGTTCCATTAGAAATTACCCACATTCATATTTATAGAGGCTGTCTCGGCTTCAAGCTGCACAGAGCCCAGTGGCCTTTCCACTGGCTCCCCCCCCCCCCACCAACCCATAAAACAGCAGCTCCTCTCCCCACAGCACACACACAGCGAACCCCTTTCATGGAAATCACCTGCTCTGTGTTTAAAGCAGCAAAAGGGAAAAGCAGAGGCTTCAAACACCAGTGAGTGTGGAGCTGCTGGAAGGTGCCGCAGCAGCAGCCACCGGGCGCTGGCCCTTCCCGCGCTCCCACTGCTGGTGTTGGCCGGCAGTACAGTGTGCAGGGGGCAAGCTGCAGCCAGGCAGCCCTCAGCAGATCAGCCAGGCAGCCCTCAGCCCTCAACAATTCATAAGAACCACCATGGCTTTGTTGTGCACAGCCTGATGGAGGTTGGAGGAGCGCAGCCCCGTGAGCATCCGCCAGGTCTGGGCTTGGCTGGAGTGGGCAAACACAACCCTTGGCATCCCAGGGATCCTCATTAACCACTTGGCAAAGGCATCTGATGAGCAGCTCCCTCTGCTTCTCCTCCTCTATGTGCTTGAGCCCTGCTGTAGCCCTGTCTGTCCATCCCAGGTGTCCCTCTGTCCCCTCAGCAGACACAAGGCAGTCTGGATCCAGGCAGGAGGTTTGCAGGGAAATGGGACAACTTGCATTTGAGTAAAGAGCATTCGTAGAATCACAGAATCACACAATGGTGGGGGTTGGAAGGGACCTATACAGATCACCCAGTCCAAGCTCCCTGCTTCAAGCAGCTCCCACCTAGATCAGGTCACACAGGAACGTGTCCAGGCGGGTTTGGAAACCTTCTGAGAAGGAGCCTCCACACCCTCCCTGGGCAGCCTGGGCCAGGGCTCCCTCACCTCAGCACCAAAGGACTTTCTCCTTAAATGGAACTTTTTGTGTTCCAGCTTTTGTCCATTACCTCTGGTCCTATCATTGGATGTTGAGCCAAGTCACCCCCGTCCCTGCTCCACAGCCCCCACTGCTCCTCTGCCAGGGAGGACTCTGGCATCCCACATCCTCACCGTGACACAAAGGTCAGTGTGGGCAGTTTCATGGGTGGGGTGGAAACTGAGGCCACAGAGGTGTGTGAGGGACTGTTGTTCTCTCCCTTGGCTCACAGAGTCCTTGGGAAATGCCCCTTTCACTCTGTGCCCCAGTTTCCATCACCTGTGGAAACCTCATCCCCTCTTTGACACAAGCACTCAGACTAGAGGCACCAGGACCAGCAGTCACAGGTTTGGGTGTGTCACCAGCACATTTCAGAGCCTATTTAGGATCCAATTCCCCTTCCACTATTGAGGGAGTAAATCAGAATAATCTGTTGGCAGAGCTGGAGGAAACTTCCACAAGAGAAAAGCCTCCCTGCCCCAGGCTGCTCCTTGTGAGCCCCAGCACTGCTCCACATCACTGTGGGCAGAGCCATCGCTTTTCCAGCTGCTTCTACCAACCTTCTGAACTCACTGTGCCAGCCTTTGGAGGTAGCAAGTCCTGAGTCTTCACAGGAGGGACTGTCTGGTATCTCCCAGGCAGCCACTTGAGATGCAAAGCTCATCCCTGCTCTTGCCAGGGTCATTTTTTCCTCTCCACTTGGCTGGGCCGTGCAGACACTTGTCATCCACTCCAGCTTGGCTGCCCTGAATCCCTTCACTTGGAGCTCATGGCTCATCCTGGTGGGACCAGGGTGAGGACAGAGCTGCAACCCTGCACTGGGAGGCATCATCCCTGGTGCCTCCCATCACCTAGTGACACTGGGAGGACAGAGGTGGCACAGGGCAGCCCTCACCATGCTGAGGAAGGGACAAGTAGGGAGGCAGCTGGAAAGCACAAAGGGGTGGAGGAGAGCATGCAGGAAATATGATGTGCATGGATTCCTAATGTGCCCTGGAGCCTGCCAAGCTCCTCAGGGAAACATTAGGAGACCATGCTTAGAAAAGCTGTCCACGGCCCACTGCAGTAAAGCCCTTGATTACCTCAGCACCATAGCCCTGGGCTCAGGGAGAGTGGGCACAAGGCTGGATGTCCCCAGCAGCCAGGGCTCCTTCAGCCTCCAGCCATGTGTCATCCAGCCCAGAGGAGACACAGGAGGCAAAAATCAACATCCTGACTGCATGCAGGGGCTCTCCTCTTGGGTGCCTGGTAACCAAGGGACTGCTGCTCTCTCTGCAAGGGTGTAGAGAGCCTGGCAAGCAGCAACCCAAATGCCCCCCTCCATACCCAGCTCTGCTTGCCTGGCTGCAAATGGGGTTGCAGAAAGCACCATCTGATGGCCACACACCCAGCAGCTATGGAAAAAGGCAGTGAAAGGGCAGCTCTTGGGCTGGGGTGGGATGCAGCAAGCCCCAAAGCCTTGCAGGCAAGTGCTTCCCCACAGGCAGGGCTGGCCTCACTCTTCAGAGAGCCCAGCAGTGCTGCACAATGGCTTTGGCTCTTAAGCAGAGAGGCAAGGGAAAGCAAAACCTCTCCAATCCAGCTGAAAGCACCAGGGAAGTGACAGGTAGGTAGAAATAATTACTCCAGTTGGATTCTGGGCTAATTCTGTTGTATGTTACTGCAATTTGCCCGGTGGGGAAGCCTTTCCACAGCCCCCTGAGCCAACACATTTACCATCAGCTGAACAGCAGCTCCTTTCCCTGTAATCTTCCAACTCAAACATCTATGTCTCTGATCATAAATTAGCAATACTTGCACTCAGCTCTCTCAAAGCTGTTTCTCTCTCTTCCCCCTCTCCAGGTTTTCCACATCCTACAGAAACGGAAGATCCAGGCTCAGGGTGGTTATTTTAAAAGACTGTGATCACTCAGGCTCAGAGCTCAGCCCTCCCCCTCCTCAGAGCCCATGGCACACCAGCCCACAGGCTGCTGCTCCACCAAGCTCTTCCACAGGGCTCCATCACCCCCTCCTCAGAGCCCATGGCACACCAGCACACAGGCTGCTGCTCCACCAAGCTCTTCCACAGGGCTCCATCACCCCCTCCTCAGAGCCCGTGGCACACCAGCACACAGGCTGCTGCTCCATCAAGCTCTTCCATAGGGCTCCAACACCCCCTCCTCAGAGCCCGTGGCACACCAGCACACAGGCTGCTGCTCCACCAAGCTCTTCCCAAGGGCTCCACCACCCCTAAACCAATGACTAGCCACTCCATTAATGCCTGAAAGAGTTTGGCCTCAGGTCACTTGAAAACAAACAATCAACCCATAGAACTATTGACTCGTTACAGTTGGAAAAGGACTTGAAGATGATTGAGTCCATCCACTCACCTCACACTGCCAGGCTCATCTAAATCTAAAAGCCATGAGCTGGAGGATAAATCCCTAGTGGAGGGGACCCCTGTGCCCAGCAAGACACTGGTCTTTGTCCCAGCAACACTGGCAAAGCCTGGCTGGCAGCATGGAAGAGACATACTAGGGGCATTTTCCTCTGTTTGATGATTTGTTCCTGGGCAGAGGGTTTGGCACGTGCAGCTGGCAGATGGGAGACAGGGTAGGAAGACAGAGTCACCTTGGAGAAACTCTTCCCTCTGCAGCAACAGCCCAGGAATGCTCACGTGGGGAGGGATCCAGGTGCTCTAATGGTGGCAGCAGCACAGAGGCACAAATGGCCCCAGTTTTGAAAGACATGAAGCATCTTGCACCCCTCACCCTGCCAACAAAGAGGTAACACTGTCACTCCTGGCTGCAACAAGGACTTCAGCTCACACACTGTGGGCTTGAGCATCCTCCAAACCTACATCTCCCTGGGAAAAGTGCTTCTACCACAGCCTCCCTTCTCTGGCTCTATCACCCCCAACCTCCCTCCAAATCAGCTGAACAGGAGCCAGCAGCGTGCCCAGGGGGGCAAGAAGCAAAGGGCATCCTGGCTGG
>WBNH01001371.1:0-49442 GCA_013401255.1 Urocolius indicus
TGTGTGTGTGTGTGTAAAGGTTATACTGGGGTGTGTGTGTAAGTAAAGGCTGCAGGGCTGTGCAAGCCCTACACAGCATGGAGGGGCTTGAGCAGAGAGACCAAGAGTTGCACCAAGTGTATCAACACCCCAAAGAGACCCCTATAAAAGTCCATCTCCAGGTGGAACTTTGGATGCAAGTGCTGTAGAAACGACGAGTGTCCCCGCACGGGTAATGAGTGTGTAAATATTTATGATGTAAGGGATGAAGGAATCCCAAAGCCTCTCCTTGCCTCGAAGGGGATGAAAATCCGCCCCAGCGACACAAGGAACCCTCCTGTGTGTTGCCACTGAGTGGCAGCACAGCGTGTGCCCACACAGCTCTGAGATGCCTGGGCTTGGAGACCTGGAAAGAAAAAGCTCATGCTAGCAAACCAGGATGTATTAATAATGGGTATAACCTCGTGGAAAGGCTGGGGGGGGGAGGCTTTGCTGCGTCTTCCAGGATCCAGGACTGAACTTTGGCCTCAGCCAGTGGCCACAATGAAATCAAGTCCAACCACATGCTCAGCAATTAGTGCGTGTCCAGGCACAGGTTTGGAAGGTGTTGCATAAATCTCTCCCTGCTGACTTTTCGGTAACTGATACCCTGGGTGGTTTGGCAAGGTCAGACATTGCTCCCCTGTGGTCCCTGAGTGCTTGCAGGAGGGCAGGAGCTGGACCTGTGGGCTGCTTTACCTCCTTCACTTCTTCTCATTCCTTCTGTGCTTACAAACTGTTGTGTTCCAGGCTCTCTCTTCATCTCTTGGAGCCCAGCAGGAGGGAACTGGGATCAAACTGAACCACCAGCCTGATGGCTGCTGCCGTTTCCTGAATGCACACACTGGGTGCCTGCTGTTTCTCTGTCTGTCTGTCCACCCCACAGCCCTGCAGTGACTCAGATGCAATGCTGTGTTTCGGATAGCCCAGCTCAAAACACCACATGGAGGGTCAGAACTGGGAACAGAGAAATCAAATGTGGCCCAGGGTGAAGCAGCAAAGCTGGGATTGTCTGTCTGGCCCCCTTATGAACAGCAGATGTGATGGAGGGAGCTGTGTTGCCCTGAGCAGGATCCTCTGCAGGACTTCTCTGCCTGGAGGGGAAGACTGAAGCCAGCAGATTTGCACACAAATTCATTCTCTGATGCATTTCCTCTTCTTCTGTAGGATTTAAGCATTTCAGATCCTGTCTGGGGGTACATCTCCCTTGTTAGTTTGGACTGAGGCAGAGCAGACAATGTTGAACTTGCAGGGAAAGATGAGCTGGGTGTACAACCCATCCCCAGCATGGCTGGATGCAGCCCCAAAGCAGGTGCCTGGAGATGGCAAACGATGCCAAGCTCTTAGAAGAAGAAGCTCTTAGACCTGCTCTTGCTTTGCAAGAGAAATGCAGAGCCCTGGGGCAGCTGCTGGAGCTGGTGCCAATGGGGTTAAGCCCAGCGAAGGTGCTGAGCCTGTTCTTAATGGGCACAGCACTATGGTGGGACCCATCCTGACATCATGCTGGCTTCCACCAGGCACACAGCTAAAACTCAGCTGCTCTGGGCAGCTCCTTAGTCCTTTTCTAAGCTTTATTCAACTCAAAAGTAGTTGCTGCAACTCATGACTCAGGGGGAAGGTGGCTGCAGGGCAGCCAGGTCCCGATGCTGCCGTCATCTCCAGGGAGGAAGGCACAAGCAGAAGCATGTCAGCAACAGCAAAGACTGTGTGGAGAGGAAAGGAAAAGAGCCAATGTTGCCATCAAACCATAGAAACACTGAGAAACTGCTGGGGGGTGGTTGGTTTGCTGGGGGCTGAGTGTGGTTTCTGTGGCACTGGGAAGCTTTGGCCAGGGGTTAGAAACACTGAGAAACCTGCAGAAGTTGAGGGCTGCTGATTGAAATCATCCTTGCTGGATTCTTCAGTCTCCAGCTGCACTAACTGGAAGCCTGGAGGAATGTGCAAGTTGGTTTGGGGCATGCTAATTATTTCCAGATGCATGGGAGAGGGGGGAGAAGTTGCAGCAATGGAGAAAAGATCAGTGACTGTGTTTCATGTTCACAGCATCAGCAGTGAGGGTAAAACCTTCCCCACTGCTTGTTGCTCTTGCTGGTGGAGCAAACCCCAGATTGGAGATCTAGAGTGCTCCAAGGAGAACTCCAAACATCAAATCTTACTTGGGACGATGCTGAAATCATCTGGCTCGCTCTGAGTTACTGCCTGGAGAAAGCAGCTTGACAAAGACTTGGAGCAGCACAGTGAGGGTGGCAATTTGGGCACCACCAAAGGAGAAACTGCCTCTAAGACACTTGCAAATCAACCCTGCCAGCCTGAGTGAGGTGTGTGCAGCCTGCCTGGCCCCTATCTTAGGGCAACACGTACCCCACCCCCACCCCACCCTCCCAAATATCAGACCCCAGGGTGCAGCAGGGTGAGCAGATACAGGAGCAGCTGGGGCTGCTGTTGTTGCTGATCAAGGTGGAACATCCCCTTCTATTTTTTTTGGCTGGTGGGTGTGTGAAGGGGGATGTAGAGGAGGAGGCAAGGCTGAGCTGCCTCTCCCAGCTGGACATTTTCTCCTTGCATGTTTGTGTTTATTGGTTAAAATGCTTCTCATTTCAAAGCTGGAGGGGCATTCCCTGTAGCCCAACCTCCCCAGATGTGCTGGCTGTGCTGCTTGTGGGGTGCATAAAGCTGATTTTTTCACCTGCAGCAGCAGGCTGGGGCTGCCCACCAGCCAGGATCCTATTTGCAGAGCCCTCAGCTCATCCTTTTTTTGGCTCATTGTGTTTTAATCGCACAAAACCCTGCCCAGAAGAGGTGGTGGAGCCCATCACAATTAACCAATTTGACCAAAGCAGTTGGTGTAAGAGCAGGATCATCTCTAAATGACAAGCCAGGGGTTTTCTCCCTCCTTTCTGGACCTAATTTGGCTAAGAAACTAGGCAAAAAAACCCCAACAAACCCAGAAGAGCCATGCTCAAACCCAGAAATCCCCCTATGGGATCCTTTCAGCCTTCTCTTCCCAGTGCTACCAGTGGGTCTCAACACCATCACCAGCTTGTACTGCAGCTTTCTCATTGTTTCCCCAGCACTTCAAACCAGAAAGGTGAGTCAATGAAAACAAAATCTTGTCCAGGAAGTCATACAAAAGGCAGATTTAATTACACACATGGGGTATTGCCTCTCCCTGTTCCATTCACCCATTGGGCTAGGTAATGGTAAATTAGGTCAGATTATGTGAGGGCTGAAATCAAACCCACAGGCCAAATTCCTCCCCTCCACACCTCCTGTGCTTCTGAGAGGTTGCGTAAGTGTGCACAGGCACTGGAGCTGCCTTGCATTGCTTCAGTGGAGCTGGGGTGTTGAGTTTTCCAAGGGATGCTGCCTTGGTGTCAGAAGCAGGCTGCAGCATCCACTGGGCTCAAGCCTCTCTCATTTCCACAGCAGCATATAAACCTGTTGCACACGCTCTGGCTATGAAATGAATACCTTGGTAATCTGGGATGAATTAAAGCAAAAAAAAAGACAAACCAGGAGATGTTCTGACTTTGTACCAAAGCAGGGATTAATATTGTTGATTTTTTCCAGTCCTAATCTACCCACTGGCATCTCAGCTGGGCTGAAAAACCAAGGGGATGCCTTATGCTGATGGTCAAATAAGTGGGTCAGTCCACCCTGAAGACAAAACAACACTTGCTCTGCTTATTTGTACAGAGTTTGCTACTATAGAGATAACTAAGAACTGGAACACGTTGGGTTTCCCAGCAGCTCTTTCCCCATGGCTGCCTCTTCCCAGCAGCACTGCAAAATGCACTTGGGTGGGCAGGAAAAGCCAGGCTGGGCTCAGAGATCCATCTTCTGAGGTGGGTTGTTGTGGGGTGTGAGGTCCAGACAAGCTGTTTGAAGTTGATTTTAAGGCTTTTTTGAACGTTTGTAAGGAGGGCTGAGGCTGGTGAGGCTGGCAGCAGCCTGTGTGCCAGGAAGGGGAATCAGTCCTCTGGGGTCTGCAGCTCACCAAGCACTGGTATCAAAACCATCCTTCCTTCAGCATCATAGGGGGGAAAAAAAGACAACCCAAGAGGCTGTGAGGACATAAAGTTCAGGCTAGTTGTACTGCAAATAAACTGCAAACACATGTCCTGAAGGAGATACATTTCCCCTGGTCCCTCTTCTAAATGGAACCACAGAAACTTTCCACCATTAGAAATACAAGGAGGTTGCCCCTGAGCTGAGCACTTCAAAACATCATCACCCACAACAAAAGGGCCTGTAATTTGCTGCTACCAAGAGATGACATAAATACACATCTCACTGGATCTTGTAGATAAGCCACAGTTTGTGTGGCCCCCAGAAAGGTGTGTGCCAGCCAGCAGGACACTCCTGCCTTATCCATGGCTACAGCTGTGCTGTCCTGCTCCTCCTGCCCAAGTGGCTGTGATAAGCCAACTCAGGTCCTAATCAGCTGCAAAGTGCCAGGCAGCTGGCACTGAGGGCTGCAGGCACCTTCTTTGGGCAGGGACTTCTGAAAGCCAGGAGGCATTTCACTTCATCTTCCAGCTTGTTTCTCGTTTCTCACTGTGTTTCTGGCAGCTTGTTCTGTTTCTTCTGTTTCCAGGCTGTCCTGCAATGTGAAAGCCCCATCAAGAAGGTTCCACACCAGTGAGGACTCAGATCTGTGAGTCCTACTCAGCATTTCCTCCTGCTGCTTGCAGTGATGCAACGTCCCTGCAGACTGATGTCTGAGTGTCCTCTGTGCAGCCCAAAGGTGCTTTTTCATAGCTTTGCCTCTCACTGCTCCTCTGCTGTGACAGAATCTGGGGTTCCTGAAGCACCTGAGGGACTTCTTAACTGACACTGAGACAGGGCAGCTCCAGGAGTGGCTGTGGCCTGGGAGGCAGCAGAGGAATGATTGCACAAGAGCAGCTGCTTTCAAAGGAAGGTTTTGTAAATCAAACCGAGTTCACTTTCTTGACTGACATGTGACCCAGCGATGAGTCGATTTTCCAGGCAGGGATGGCAGGAAACCATCAGAGAGACACAGCCTGTTCCTTTTTCCTGCTAGTGGGGCATAAGACATGACAAACACAAGCCACAAGCCAGACCAGCCTCCCTGCCCTCACCTCCCCTCCCTAAACGATGAAGGGTATTGTCCCTTCTTCATGACCGTGGGGGCAAAGTCAGTTTGTGTGTCTCTGCTTTGGCATCTCTGTCTGCAGCAGCTCCCTGTGCCCCAGGATGGCTCCTGGCACAGGGCACAGAGTGGGAGCAGAAAGGATTCCTTATGCCAGTGCTTCTGAGAGTTAAAATATAACCTGTTCCTTACCTGGAAGCAGCAAACTGCCTCGGACTGATTCACACCACTTCTTATCAGAGAGCAAGAGTGTAGGGGAAAGGACTCATTAAAAGTGAGACTGTAATTTCCACACCCTACCTTGGCCCTGCCAGAAGCAATTGGAAGGAGATTAGCTGCTGTCGACTGGTGTTTATGGAGGAGAAAACCCTTAGATAAACGATGTGGAGCAATAGTGGAAGGTATTCCTCTTCCAGTTTTAATTCAGGCATTTCCTTGAAAACAGCTGCCTGACAGCAAGGAATTTCTCTCACCCCTGTTTGATTTATGTCCTGCAGACACCAGTGATCACTGGGGAGTGCTGGCTGCTGGAATGACATGCCTGCACGTGGCTCTCCAGGCTCCAAAATGTCATTGCAAGCTGGAGCACAAGGGTGTCCAAACCATGTCAGCAATGCAGATTTGGTTCGGTCTCCTTCAGAGGAAACCAAAGCTGTGATAAATCCAGTGGCTGCTTGCCAAAGGGGGCAAGATGGAAGGGGAAGGAAGGAGACCTCTAACAGTTGCCCTGTTCAATGGAGTGTTGTCGAAGGTCTTTTTTTATAGCCTCTGGTTTGAGGCCAGTTGATGGCACCTGGTTTCACTGGGCAGTGGGATGGTTTCCTCACCTCTGGCTCTCTCACTTCTCTTCCACAAAGGCTTTTCCAGGTGTAGAAAACGCTGCCAGGTACCTGAAAAAAATCAACGTTTACTGTGTCCAGCAGCTTGTTCACACAGAGAACAGAGGCTTCCAGTGCAAACACAGGGCTGGAGGGAGGAGAACATCACATCCCAGCACCAGTCCCAAGTGCTGCTCTACCACAGCCCTTCTCCCAGTACCGGGATGGGAGGTGAGAATGAGAACAGACCAGGCTTTTCCTCCCCTTGTGTCCAATCATTTCATGGTTAATGGGAAAACCAAACACTTTTCCTTTCCCTTCTGTTCTGGGGCTCTCAGAGGGTGGTTTTCTTGCTTCCCAAGGCTCCAGCACCAAGGAATAGTTTTGCATTTATCATGGATTGATGCAAAAGGTTAAACCTTGATACCAGCACGTGCTATGCAATGCCCCTTCCAAGGTCAAATTCCAAATCATCCCTGGAGGAGCAATGAAATAAGTCAGCACTGTTCCCAGAGCTCCTGGGCCAACAAGACTTTGCCTCCTTTACCTTTGAGAGCGACAGATTTAATTGCATTAGGCTGATTCCATGATGGGACAAAGAGATGGTGTAAAACAGAGGGGAAGAGGAGCTTTTTTTTTTTTTTTGGGGGGGGGGGGGGGGGGGGGGGGGGGGTGGNGGTGAGCTCAGTCCTGCATCTCTGCGATGGAACGAGATGGGATGGCGAGGGATGGGTGGGTGCTGCGGATACCCCCTTCCCAAGCAGCTCTTGCAGGGATGGGCAGAAGGCTTTTCCTCAGCCCACAGCGAGGTGTTGGAGCTGCAAGGACAGAGCTGAGCTGCGGGTGCTTGTGCGAGCTGCAGCCCCCTCCACACGCTCCTGTGCCCCATCCCCGACGGGCTCCTGCTGTAGCAGGGGGTTGGGCTGCATGAGCTCTGCAGGACCCTTCCCCANGGCCGCGCTCACACGGGACGGACAAGCGGCTCCTCCCATTTGACCCGCCCCCCTCGCGCCTCTACAGCCAATCGCGTCCTCCTCCTGCCGTCGTCTCGCCTTTCTATTGGCTCGCGTGTCTGCCAATCATCCGCATCCCCGCACACGTCACACTGCCCCGTTTGGGGGTGGTTGGGGGGGGGCGCGTCGCGCGTTCCCATCGCGGGCGGCTGCGGTTCAGCAACGGGGCGGGACGAGGCTTTTAAAGCGGGACTGGGGCGCGGACTCCTCCTCCTCCTCCTCCTCCTCCTCCTCCTCCTCCTCCTCAGCCCCACCGGCACCAGCCCCATGGAGCTGAGCTGCGGTGTTGGGGGCAGCGCAACTGCTGCAGCAGCAGCAGCAGCAGCAGCTCCAGCGGGACCTGGGCCACCCCCCTCCGCTCTCACCTCTGTCCCCCAGGCCATGGAAAGTGATGATGAATACGAGAGTCTGCCCAGCGGTGCCTCGCTCGGGACTCACATGATGGCCGGAGCGGTGGCGGGTATCATGGAGCACAGCGTCATGTACCCGGTGGATTCGGTCAAGGTGCGTGGTGGGGAGGTTTTTGGGGGGGGGGGATGGATACGGCGTGTCCGAGCATCCCACCCACCTTTGGATGGAATCGGTGGAGGCGTGTGCGAGGGGTAGCGGAGGGTGCCGCGGTGGGGTTGTTAGGGCGCTGGGTACCGGGGGTGTGCGCGGGCTGTGCGGGAGTGTAGGCACATGGTGCTGGGCTTGGTGCTGGTTCAGGCACGGACGGAGGTGTGCAGGGAGTGTGCGAGGAGGGGGAAAGGGTGTCAGGGGTGTTGGGGTGCACAGGGCTCCTATGCAAGCAGACGGGTGTTGGGGTGCACAGGGCTCCTATGCAAGCAGACGGGTGTTGGGGTGCACAGGGCTCTGGGGTGCAAGCTGAGGGGTGTTTGGGTGCACAGGGCTCTGGGGTGCAAGCAGAGGGCTGTTGGGGTGCACAGGGGTATTGGGATGCACAGGGCTCTGGGGAGCAAGCAGAGGGATGGTGAAGAGCAGAGGGATCAGGAGTGCAAGCAGAGGGCTGTTGGGGTGCAGAGGGCTCTGGGGTGCAAGCAGACGGCTGTTTGCGTGCACAGCGCTCTGGGGCGCAACCAGACGGTTGTTGGCGTGCACAGGGCTCTGGAGTGCAAGCAGAGAGATGTTGGAGTGCACAGGGCTCTGATATGCAAGCAGAGGGGTGTTGGGGTGCATAGATGACACGGCGACCACCGGGGGCCACTCGCGGTCCACACGCCTCGGGCGTCCAAGCTGAGGGGTGTTTGGGTGCACAGGGCTCTGGAGTGCAAGCAGAGAGATGTTGGAGTGCACAGGGCTCTGGGGTGCAAGCAGAGGGATGTTGGAGTGCACAAGGCTCAGTGCAAGCAGAGGGGTGTTGGGGTGCATAGATGACACGGCGACCACCGGGGGCCACTCGCGGTCCACACGCCTCGGGCGTCCAAGCTGAGGGGTGTTTGGGTGCACAGGGCTCTGGGGTGCAAGCAGAGGGGTGTTGGAGTGCACAGGGCTCAGGAGTGCAAGCAGAAGGGTGTTTGGATGCACACGGCTCTGGGGTGGGGAATGTTGCATGGTAAGGGGAACAGCATTGTACAGGGCTGTTGAGGAGTGTGTAAGTGGTGGGTGAGGAGGAGGGTGCTGCCATGAGGAAGGTTCTCCTGAGGTCTTGGAGGAGGCTGGAGCTGTTCACCTGCCCTGGACCTGTCCCAGTCCCCGTGTCCTCTTGCCCCGGCGAGCTTTGCGCAACCGGCTGTGTAAAGGTGTGTGCCAGAGCCTCGCTGCCTTCTGCTGTGGCAAGCAAAGTCCTAGAGCTGCTCCCTGTGATGGGAGATGTCCCCCTGGACCCTCCTGGCATGGAGCTGGAGACCCAATCTGGAATACTGGCATCCCAGCCCCAGCAGGGAAGAGCTGATGGGATGGGAGAGGGTCTGTCCATCTGCACCCCGGGATGTCTGTGAGCAGCCTGGCTCTGACCTCACGTGTCACCCCCAGCCCCATGGGAGCAGTGACTTTATAAAGGGGTTTATACCACTGCAGATGTGTCTGTGCTGGTTGGGTCTCTAGTCAGAAGAGACTCAGTACACGTGAGAGGAGGCTTCATGGCATCATCACTGTGGTGGGGAGCATCTCCTGGAGGGTATTTCCTCCCCCAGCCTTGTCCTTGTGTTGCTCTGGGAGCTTCAAAAAGAGGAACTAAGGTTGGGAAAAGCTGGTGCTTGACAGATCCTTCATGGTTCTGCCAGGAGAGGCTGCAAGCAGATGCTCTAATTTATCCTCTTTTTGATGCAGGGCTCCTTGAAAGAGTAGAAGGAGTTGAGGAGAGGAAATGCCTTCCCCTGGAGGCTCTGGAGGTCTTGCCAGTGTGCTCAGTGCTCAAAGGAAATAATCTTATGTTTCTTTATCCCCTGTTTTCTCTCTTGGTCTGAACCTACCTTGTAGCTTTGGGCAGCTCTGCAATGTAAGTTCAAGGTCTGTGCCCGCTCCTGAAGTGCCTCCACGCTCTGCTCATTTCACAAACAGAGCCTGGTGTTTTCTGCCAAGTCACGGTGAGAGCAGGGGTGTCGTCACTCTGGGCATCAACAGCCTTGTTTAAGAGACTATTTCCTCTGGGGGGGAGAAAAAGGAGCAGGGGGAAAATGAAAGTTGTGCCTGGTTTCCCGCAGCAGGAGGTGCTTTATAGGAAGCTAACAGTGCCTTTTCTTCCCCCCCCCCCGCCTCCCCCACTCCTGGAATTCCCTGCTTGCTTCAGGGCCAGCAGTGCCTGTGAGAGGAGGCTGCTGGGAATAATCCCGCTCAGCAAACTGCTTTGGAGTGCTCAGCAGCAGATAAAAGTGCTCCAGCTGTTGGCTGGCTGTGGGTAAACTCCAGTGTGGAGCGTGGCCACGGTCACTCCAAGTGTTGGGAGGCAAGAGTTGAGATCCTGAGCTGCAGGCTGTGGGTCCTGCTCCTGCCGTGGGTATGTGCTGCTGGGCTGTGCCCTCTTCTACCTGACTGGGAAGAGGGGAGAACTGGCCCCAAAAGGGCTTTGTTGTCAAAGTTATAGGTGTAGGGAGCAGCTCTCTTTGTGCTCCTCCTCCCTTGCTGAGAACAGCCATGGCTGAGCAGAGGCAGAGGGCTGTTGGATGCTGTAGCACAAGGCATTTCAGACTCCTGCCTAGATTGTGCTGTAGAGGAAAGGTTTTGGTTCCAGCAAGTCATTTCACCTGAAAGAGAAACTGAAGCTGTTTCACTTTGGGGAATGGTTTGCCTCAAGTGCTTGCACAGTTCCTGAGCACTGTAAGTGAGGTCAGGGAGTGATGCTGGTGTCTTGTTGAAGTGAGCCAAGGCAAGCAGTTAACACAGTGCCCTGTGGACCTCTGTGAAGTGCACAGCTCAGCCTGAGTGACAGCACAGAAGGTACCCAGAGTGTTGGTGCTGGGCTCTGAGGAGGGAGCATGTAAACCCCTGATGTACATGCCCCATGTGCAGCCCTGGGAGAAACCATGCTGTGACCTCAAAGCATTGCTGCTTGTCTGTGAGGCTTTCTTTGCAGCCGTGCATAGTTTAGAGGGGGAAATGTGTTCCCTTGCTTTACCTTGCTCAGGGTCTTCTTTTTTTTTTTCCCCCTTTCCAAGAGTGGAGACCTTGCAGCTTTCAGCCTTAACCACACGTTGGCCTCTGTCTCTGCTGACTGAACACAGCGGCTGTGCAGAACGC
Source organism: Urocolius indicus (assembly GCA_013401255.1). Taxonomy (NCBI): domain Eukaryota; kingdom Metazoa; phylum Chordata; class Aves; order Coliiformes; family Coliidae; genus Urocolius; species Urocolius indicus. The sequence continues at coordinate 10,641 of WBNH01001371.1, forward strand.
TGCCTGAGATGTGTGCTGATGGGGGTTTCTCACAGTGCTTTAGGCTTGTTTTGTTTTGTAGCTGCTGCAGACACAGCTGCCCTGGCATGCCTCATTCAGCCTCCCAGGTTCACTTTGGAAAGCAGCATGTCGAGGACGGTGAGGGCAGAAGGGAGATGGTGGAGGGGACACCCCTGGAGCCTCCTCCCTCCCTCTTGCTTAAGCCCTTGGGTAGCTTTTCTGCATGGCTGCTGGAGCTGGTTTCCCAAGGCAGGTAAAGTAGCTGAAAGAAACAGTTTATCCTCCCTTGGGGAACTAATTGCTGATGTGAGACAGGTCATTGAGAAGCTGGAGGTGTGTTGAGCCTGAACCTTCCTTCCTCACAGTGCGTGGCAGTTGCACTGGTGACAAAACGTCCCTGCTCCAGCCCTTGATGAAAACATAGAATCACAGAATCATTTGCGTTGGCAAAAGCCCTTGAAGCTGCTGCAGTCCCAGCCCAGCACTGAGCCACAGCCCTCAGCACCTCAGCCCCACGGCTTTGGGATCCCTCCAGGGCTGGGCACTTGCCCCAGCTCCCTGGGCAGCCTGGCACAGGGGCTGACACCCCTCTCAGGGAAGTTCATTCTGTGGCTGTGTGTGGTTCTTAATGGTTACAAGAGGTCCTGTCCCTGTAATGGGAACTCCTGGGGTGAAGGGCAGGAGAAACATCTCACCTACACCTGCAGTGTCAGGGAGGGGAGCAGAAAGGAAAGGACAAGTACAGTGGGACTTGTTGGGAAGGATGGAGTGTTTTGTTGGCTCCAGCTGGGACAGACAAGGACTGTGGGCAAGTTGCCTGGTGTGCAAGTAGACTTTGGAGCTTTACTGCTGGTGAGGTGTCTGTGGTTGATTCAGATGTTAGGATTAGGGACACTTGCCTTGGGTTTGGTGGTGGGAGGTTCTGCATCCCCACCCATCTCTACACAGGTCTAGGAGGAGCAGTTACTCCTGTTTCAGCTGATAAGTGTTGGGATGCTGGAAAGTCATGGCTAACCTGTTCTCCTGACCCTGTGCTCCTTTCCTGTGGACCTTTGCAGACACCAATGTGTTGCTTATCTGGGGAGTTAACTCTAGCTGAAGGCCAGCTTACCAATAAAAGGAGTTGAGTGCTTGAGCTTGACATGGATCATGCAATAGTAACACCTTCTGCAGCCAGCAGAAGCTGATTTAGCTGCTTGTAGAGGTGCTGCTTGTTTCCTGGTGAAAGCATTTTGTGTTCTGTGTGTCTTTTGTTAGCTGCAGGGGGAGCAGGCTGCCTGGCTGCCACGTGAAAATGCAGCTTCAACTGGGAGAAAGCATGCTGTGTTCAGGGGGGGAAAAAAACACCCCAACCCCAAATCAAAGGCAAAGGAGACCTGAGCCTGTTTGTACACTGGCATGTCACATCAGTGACCCATGGAGAGTGTGTCCAGCTAGACTCTCGTTAGTAAAACAAGATAGAAAACTAGCCTGGGCTGTTGCTGTGCTCCCTGCAGCAGGAAGGCTGGGTGCTCTCCCCCCCAAAACAACATCCATAAAGATGACACTGGTTCATAAACAGCAGGTAACAACAGATGGACACAAAGCTCTGGGACTGTTGCTGCTGCTTCTTCTTGTGCCCCAAGTGAAGCCAAGGCTGCCAGGACGCTTGTGGTTGTCGGTGCACTCTTGCCTTATGCAATGAGGATTAATCTGAGTAGGTGGAGAAGTATTTCTTGGCTAGTTTCACAGGGAGGTGAGGTTCCTGGAGGAGCTTGCTGGCTTCAGGTAGGTGGTAGGAGCTGGAGGAGGGGTGAGGACTGCATTAGCTCGCAGCCAATTGTTGTTGTTCACACCGTGATCAACTTCTGGACAAAACAGAGCTGAACCTGTTTGCAGCCTCTTGCAGCAGCCTCATGGGAGATCCTGGTTTTTGGTTACTCTTTGGGCTGTTTGTCCTGTCTGTGTCCACAGCTTTAATGAAAGGTGCTAACCCCAGTGGGCCTGGCTGTGGTGGGGATGATGCAAAACTGCAGCGTGCGTGGGTTTAAGTGGCTGCAGCATTGATTTATCAGCTCTGGGCTGTGGTGTGAGCTTTTGAACCCCTGTGGAGCAACTCTGAACAAGAGTTTATAAAAGTGGCTATTTATCTGTTCTCATGTGAAAGCAGCTGATTCTCAGTAAGGATGGGGTTACTCAGGGTTAGTTCCCAACCACACAGCACCAGGCACTTTGGTCCTGCACATGCCAGGCTGACAGTTTATTGCTTCCAGGAGCACTTATCCCTCATTCCCTTTCTGGTCAGTTGATGCTGCCACACACTGAAGTGACAGAGTCTGCTTCAAAGGCATCCCAGCAACAGAGTGAGGTGAGGTGGAGATCTCCCAGGGTCAGTTCTTAGAGGCTGAAGCAACGTCTTCAAGTTAAAACTAGCAGAGAAAGGGGGAGGAAAAAAACCACCAAGTCCCAGGTGGATGTGACCAGCTTGGCAGCAAAAGGTGATGCTGAGTCATGATGGTGGAGAGGCTGCTGGAAGTTTCTACAGGGCATCATGACTCCCAGCTCCTGCCCAGCCCCTCCTGATGAGCATCTCTGGGATGGGAAGGTGCAGAGATCCATTGGAGGGGCTGAGAGCCCCTTGTGAGGGCTGAAGAGCCAGGCTTAAATCCTGCATTTAAATCCCAAGCAGGTTCAGGGCTGTTGCTGCCCTTTACAGGAGGATTTTTGCTGAGCCTTTGGGTTGCTTTCCAGTGCTGTTCGTAGGTCACAATGCTCAGAAGTGGGAAGGTTTGCTTGAGGCTGGCACATTCCCTGTCCTGGGGTGATGCTTTGTCATGCTCAGCATGAAACTCAGCTAGCTGCTGAACTTAAGTCACTCTGCAGATGGAACTCCTGTGCAGTTGTTTTTTAGGATACTTCATGAAATCCAGTCAATGGTTTGGCTTAGTCTCATGTCTTGCTCAGCTGCTTTCACAGCTTGCTTTCATTATCCTGCCTTCAAGTCCTGAATTCAGTTCTGGTCTTTCCCTTGCTCTCTGAAATGGAACGTGAAAGCGGTCTTGGGTTTGCATGAACCAGAGTGCTTTTGGAGTATCAAAGATCCACAACTGAGACACTTTTATTGGCTTAATCTTGCCTGAAAGCTTACCTGGAGTATTGCCTCCTGGCTAATTCCTGAAGGGAATTGATGAGCTTGAAGGGGATGTGTCCCAGTGAGAAAGTGTGGAGGTGGCACAGGCAGTTCTTCCTCTTTCAAGGGCTGTTGAATCCCTCCTGTGGATGGAGCTGCTCCTGTTGTGTAGCTGCTGCTGGGGTCTGGCTGCTGCCAAAATCATTTGGGGAGACTTTGATTTGAAGATGGGATGTCCCAACTGATGGAGTGGAGGGCAGCACCCCTCCTGTCCAACCCAGACGACCTCTAAATTGCAATTCTCGAGCTGCTGCTTGAGTGTTATTCGCTGGAGCCTGTTGCAGGTTGTTAAACCCTTGTCTCCTGTGGCTCTGCCTTTTCCCAAGGAGCCTTCTGTTTGTGTTTCAAAGCGAGAGGCTGCACCAAAGGCTTTATCTTTGCAGACCAGTTTTGGTCTGATGGGGTGGATCAGCTGTGTTGCAGACTGACAGGACTTGTGAGTTGCTCAGCAGGAGTAGCAGAACCCCAAATCTTGATACTCTAGACTGGCTCAGTCTGTCTGGCATGGTTGTAGAGGTTTAAGTCCTGCCAGGGACTCTCCTGTTGCTGGTAGGAGGTGGCTGGGGTTTGTGTCCTGCAAATACCCATTGGAGGTTGGCATCATTGTTGGCTTGGAGTGTTGCTGGTGTGTGATGGCATCAGCCTGCAGAAGCCTGAAACCAGTTAAAAGGAGTAATTCTTCCCATGGTGTGTAATGAAATGATGCCAGTGAAGGGTAATGGCATGCTTGGGATGCCAGGAGTTTAGCTGCCTTCAGAAAAAAAAATATAAATATGTGGAAGAAAAGCCTGTGGAGGACTCTTGAACAAAGCTGGAGAGGAAAACACCCAGCTCAGGCAGTTAGTGGCTGCAGGGTATTGAGGAGCTGGGAGGGATGCTGGGGCCAGGGTGCTCCCCAGGCTGCTGGGTCACTAGCCTTGGGGGATGTGTGCAGGGGAACAGCCTGGCCTTTCCCTGTGTCACCTTCTAGAGGGTGAGGATTTACTCCAGGTACCCCATTTTCTCAGCTTGCTCTTCTAGGAAATGTGTTTCCCAGTGGAGGAGGCTGACTCTGTGCTCCAAGTGTCACAAGCAGCTGAGCAACTGCAGGAGAAACAAGCTGGGGCAGGGAGTGTTGTAAGCAAGAGGCAATTAAAAGACCTAACTGTATTTCTTCACTGGAGTCTTTTGAACAGCTCCAGGAGCTTAATTCCCTGGACTTGCCGTGCATAAACAAGAGCTGAGGTTATGCTCCTCTTGTCTGAGCAGCCATGTAGTGTTCTGGTGTTGCAATCTCACTGCCCTGCCAGGCAGAAGGTGGCTGAACAGTCCAGTAGCCCCAATGTGGCTGCAGTTATTGACCCCTTTAATGATCTTGGAAGCCTTGTAGCTCCTTAACTCTATCATTTGTACTTGTTGGATGAAAGAAAGCAGTAACTGAGGCCTCTCCCTTCGTGTGCTTCGTTGCAGACCAGGATGCAGAGCTTGCAGCCGGACCCCAAAGCCCAATACAGGAGTGTGTATGAAGCTCTGAAGAAGATTGTCCTTACAGAGGGCTTCTGGAGGCCTTTACGTGGGATTAATGTCACCATGCTGGGGGCTGGCCCTGCCCATGCAATGTACTTTGCCTGCTATGAAAAGATGAAAAAGTCCCTAAGTGATACTCTCCAGCATGGAGGAAACAGCCACTTGGCCAATGGTATTTTTTGGGGGTGTGTTTGTGGGGGTTTTTGGTTGCCTCTTGCAGCTAACAGCCTGTCCCTTGCTTGCTTCACACATCCTTCACTGCTCTCTGCTCCTGGAAAACGGGCTGTGAGCAACCTGCTTTCAGACTGCTGCTGGCAATCTGTGTACAGGGAGGATGTGAGGTGCAAATGTGAAGCCCAGGCACCAGCTTTGTGTGCTGGGGGAGGTCAGGAAGGCAAGTTTGGGGCTTGCCTTCCAGATGAGTGCTTCATGCTGCTCACCACCCTCCTCTGAAACCTATGCCCTGTCATAGCACTGCTGACTGCTTGGTAGATCTCTCTTCCAGAGGGTAGAGGTGGCTGGGCTGGTGTGCAGCCGCACAGTAGAGAAGCTCTTCTTTGCCTGAAGTCCCCAGTGGCATCATTGGCCACACTCCAAAGCCTTGGTCTGATCCAGGTTTCTTCCTTGCTCTTTAATCTCAGATTATTCTGATGAAAGGAATCAATAGATGAGACAAGAGATGGTCAGCTGCAGTCACAGGCTGTTTCTGGCTTTGGTGAAGGCACCATCTAAACCTCTTGAGGTTCCAGGCAGAGCTTGTTGCAGCTGTCTCCTTTGGAGCTCCAGCACGGTGAGGTGCTCTGCACCTCCTCTCCATGACAAGATTTGACTTCTACCAGGAAACCCTTTGCTTTTAGATCCACCAAAGGGCTGCTGTAACAGCACAAACCCCCTGCTTGAGCAGCCAGGAAGGTTACAGAAGGGTTTGTGCAGACCTGCTCTGTGATGTGATGGTAGGGAGCTGTCGTGGCAGTCATTAACCAGCTCACTTGAGGGTACTAGAACATCTCTCTGGCTTGCTGCTTTTTGCTGCTAACGTGCTTCTTGTGTTTGCGTGTCAAATAGCTCCAGGCTTTCAGTCTCAGCAGCAAAAGTGAAGCTCTGCAGTGATGAGAAACGACCCAAAGTCATTTGGGCAAGAGAGAATTGCAGATGGAAACCCTACATCAAAGGAGAAGGTGTGGCTGGAGGAGAGGCCCATCCTAGAGCCAGCTGCACAGTCAGTAAGGGCTGGCTGGACGCTTGCAGAATCTGGGCAATTAGACTGAGTAAAGGAGTGAAAAATGCCCCAATTATGGATGTGCTGAGCCAGTTTGTAAACGTTTCTCATGCCTTGTTCCAGTGCAGGTGGTGTCTGGCATAGACAAAACCTTGTGAGTTGTTGTGGGGAACAGCAGAAGGGACAATTGGTGTTGCTGTGAGAAGACCTTGGCTCTCCCTCAGGCTGCTCTGGGTGGCTTTTTCCCTGTGCTGGGAAGGAGCAGAGCAGTATTGCTGGGTGTTTGCTGCAGAGCTGGGCTGCTGAGTGATGGCAGTGGCCAAGCAAGCCCCTGGCTTCTGACTGTGGTTGGGCTTTTTTGGGGTGGTTTGGTTATTATGCTGAAGGATGCTCTTGTGTTTTGCAGGTATAGCTGGAAGCGTGGCCACGCTGCTCCATGATGCAGTGATGAATCCTGCTGAAGGTAATGCCCTGGGCTGGGAGGGGGAAGAGCTGCACCCATTAGCCTGGGAAAGCACTGAGGACACCCTGCACTGACTGTCTCAGCAGCTTAAACCCTTTGCTTTGGTGTCTCTGCCCAGCTTTTAATGGGCTGAGAACAGGCCAGTGTGAAGGGATGAGTTCTGCCTTGCTGTTTTCCCTTGCTTGCCAAGGGGTTTCACAGCATCTGCACCATCACCTTTCTGACTTTGTCCTCTTGATATGTCAGTGTTTCCACACAATAGCTCTGCATCCTCGCAGATCCATCTGAGGGTCCTTATCAGGCTGTTGTTATGCTTGTCTAGCTGGAAAGAAAAGTTCTGTGCCCAGCTCTGGGCTCCCCATCTGCAGAGAGACAGGGAACTGCTGCAGAGAGGCCAGTACAGGGACACCAAGATGCTGAGGGGATGGAACACGTGTGTGAGGAGGAATGGCTGTGGGCCCTGGGGCTGTGCAGCCTGGGGAAGAGAAGGCTGAGCTCAGGGGCAGCTCAGCAATGCTGCTCAGTCCCTACAGGGTGGGTGTCAGGAGGCTGGGGCCAGGGTTTGGTGTGTNCGATTCTTTAATTAAGCTTGAGAAGTGGATTAGCCCATGGAAGTGAATTAGCCCGTGGGGCTGAGCTCTGACCTGCTTCCCTCACTTGTTGCTCTGAGTGTTTTGGGGTATGTTGCTGGGTAGGTTGGGGAAAGCAGAAGATGTGTTCTGCCTTTGGCTAACAGCCTGTCAATAAAAGCTCATTGCTCCAAGACTGCTTTGTTGATGTCATAGCAGTTTGCACGTCAAAGGAGGGCTTGAGTCAGGGTGGTTGGATCTGGGGACAGGCTTGTGTGTGTATGTCATGATGACCAGGAAAGATGCACCTTAGCTAATGAGTCATTATCTTTGTGTCTTGCCTGGCATTTCCCACCCTTCTCCTCACCCTCTCCCTCATTGGCCATCACCTGGAGCAGTGGTGAAGCAGAGGATGCAGATGTTTAACTCCCCCTACCCGTCCGTGCTGGCGTGTGTGAGGACAGTGCAGAGGACAGAGGGCTTTGGTGCCTTCTACCGCAGCTACACCACCCAGCTCACCATGAACATCCCCTTCCAGGCCATTCACTTCATCACCTATGAGTTCATGCAGGAGCACATCAACCCCCACAGGGATTATAACCCCAGGTCCCACATCGTGTCTGGTGCCGTGGCCGGAGCCGTGGCTGCCGCTGCCACCACCCCCTTGGACGTGTGCAAGACCCTGCTCAACACCCAGGAGAACGTGGCTTTGAGTTCTGTCAACATCAGTGGCCACTTGTCAGGCATGGTGAATGCCTTCAAGACTGTGTATCAGCTGGGAGGGGTGTGGGGGTATTTCAGAGGGGTGCAGGCACGGGTCATTTACCAGATGCCTTCTACAGCCATCGCCTGGTCGGTCTATGAGTTCTTCAAGTACTTGCTCACAAAGCACAAGCTGGAAAAAAGAACATCCTTGTGAAAGGACATCCTGAGAGTGAGTGACCCCTCTGTGTGTGTTTGTGTGTGTGTGTGCCAGCTCTGCATCTCTACAAAGGAAGATGCCACATCTCTGCTGGATTCACAGCTGCTGTGGCCACTTCTCCCTCCCTCCTCTCCAGGGATGGAGGGGGGTTGGTGTGGTCCTCAGCCATGTGTTTCCCCCCTCTTTGCTTAAACAATGACATAGTTTATAAAAGACTTATAATATATATCTCTCTATATATAATTTAATAACTTTATTCAGAAGTGAGATTGCTAACTGATATTTTCCTGGGATGAAGTCTTGAAGCTGTAGTCGACTCCTCACCACAAGCCTTAGGTTATCCAGCCTAGGATGGGCTCTCTTTTTGCCTTTTACAGCAAAGAAGCAAAAGATCCTGTCACAGAGCTTTAACTTTTTTTATATGAATATCAAATAGATGGATAATGTTTATCCTTTATTTTTCTATGTAAGCATTTTTTGGGGGGGGAAGTGTGTTTTGTTTTATAAGGGCTAGTTTTACAGCTAGATGCTAAGCTGTTTAAAAAGGGCTCAATTCTTCCACCCTCTGTAGGGAAGAACACAGAAGCATTTATTTTTCTAGCCAGATTGGCTTTGTTTGTACAACATTTAGCCCCCCCCTCCCTCCCAAAACAGTGGCTTGGGTTCTTGTCTGGGTGGCACGGTACTTGGTTTAGCCCCATGAAGGCTTGTTGGGGTGGGGAAGGGGAGAAGGAATAGAAGGGGGAGACTAGGAGACACCAAGGAGAAGCACTCCAGAGTCCCTGCTCACTTGGTAGGGAAGAGGTGGGGGGAAATGATCAGTTCTTTTTACAAGGAAACTCTAAGGAGAAAAAAAACCACCAAAAAGAGGGAGTTTTATAGTGCTTTTGTTTTGTAAACTCTTTTTTAAGGTACTTTTCTATGGGGTGTCAGAGCTGAGCAGCCTTCATCCTCCCTTTGTTTACTCATCTTTGTTTTTCACCAAGGCCTCTGCTTAGAGAATTGAGCCTGCACACCTCAGGAGCTGCTGGGGGTGAGGGTGAGGTGTGTAGGAGCTGCTTTGCTCCCTGGGGATCACCTGAAGCTTCTGTTTACAGTTTGGCTACCGAGATGCAAGGGTGGCATCCTGACAGCACCAAACCAACAGCAGGCAGAGGGGGGGGGAAAAAAAGTCCTCCCTGCAGAACCAAAGCCACTTCCCAGCCCAGTGTTTGCTGGGAAGCTGCTGCTCATCTCTGTTGGGAAGGAAAACAAAGTGACCTTAGAGAGGTTCCTTGTGCTGTGGGTTTGGTTTTGGTGCTGTGGAGTGGTGCTGTGCATTGGGGTGGCCAGTGAAGCTGTGACTGCTCAGGGAGGATGAGAGCCCTATTTCTGCTCAAGAATGGCTCTTCCAAACCAAAAATGCATCCTTTAGTTGGGTCAGCAGCAGCTGCTGAGGGATTTTTAGGGGCCTGGAGGTGTAAATGTTAAGTTACACCAGCTGGCAAATCTTTATCCTCCCTGGGACTTGCCCTGCCCAGCAGCAGCTGATGTCTTGAACTGACACTGGCTCCTTTCTGCAGCTTTGGAGAAGTGGCCTCAGGTTGCTGTTGCCTCAAGGAGTGTGTGTGGGGGGAGTCTGTATGGGAACTGCAATGTGAGGGGCAGCTTTTGGGCTGGCACATGTCCCTGGAGGTGACACTAAGCCAAGTTAATCCTTTTGCTCCCCTTGTCTGGAGAAGGTAAATCAAGGAGCCACCTCTCTGGGTGGGTGTTGCATGTGCCTTGTGTAAATTGAACCTCTCACCACTGATGATGCTGAAATGAGTGTCATGATGCCTTTTATTCCCCCCCCACACACACACTTTTCACTTGAACTGACCGGATCTCACTGTGTCAAGTGCACCCTGTGTCTTAAAGTGTCAAAACTGGAAGCTGGAGGTCACTGGTCTTTGGTGGTGCAGCTGGAGAAAGTCCTCACTCATCTCCCTGTGCCCACAGAGCTCCTCAAAGCTGGAGGGAGCTCTCTGCTGTCTCTTAACCTTAGATACCTTTTTGTATTGAACTGAGGAACTGGAGACTCACTAACAGGAGCCAGAACTGCACAGGGTATTTCCACTGGAGGTGGGCATGAACACTTAGGTGAAAATGTTGTGTGACTTTTAACGTTAAAGAAGCCAAAGTGCAGCATAAGGTGGAAGGCAGCAGCTTTCAACGTGACTTCAGTGAGTCAGACTCAGTGTGTGGCTCCCAGTGCATCATCCCCTGGCTGCTTTAGCTTTAATAGTTGTGACTTGACTTTGGCTCTCCTGGGAGAAGCCCAGCTCCTATTTGGAGTAAGCTGGGATAGAGCTGGGGGTTGATTGGGAAGGAGGGTGGCTGTGGGGCATCATCCTTAGAGAGGGGGGAAGTAGCATCCCCCTGGGGCTGGGATGCCAGAGCATGTCTGGGAACCTCCTGAGTGTTGAGCACACATAATCATCAGCCAGGTTTGCTCAGGAGCTTGCTCTGCTTTGAGCTGAGAGCTGGCAGGGAGCACTTGGGTACTTCCAGAGCTCTTCACAGCTTACTCTGAGTGACTTGATCCCATGCTGGGATGTTGGTCTGAGAACCAGAGACATCTCTCAGGTGATTAAAGCAATTTCCCTACTGTGTGTAATGCTGGATGCCCAGGTTAAAGCCCCTTCACTGGAGCCCCTGTCATTGCCCTTACTATGTCTGGCCTGCCTCAATGTCATGTTTCTTTCTGTGCCTGTTTGAACAATGCAAGAGTTCATTTGTGAAATGCTGCTACAGTTGTATCACTGGAGCTCAAGGAAATAAAAGATTCTCATCTTTGTTTTGATCCTTTTGGACTCATGGCTGGTGCCTTTCCTTTGTGTCCTTGGGCTGGGCAGCAGGAGGGGGGGATGGTTGTGCAGCCAGACAAGGCTGATCTTTGGAGGAATGGTGCCTTCTAGTGTTGCCTGAACACTTGGCAGCCTCAGCACCTCGCCAGCTGAGGCTGGCAAAACTCTTCCTCATCGTGCCAGTGGATGGAAATACTTCTGGGAGGGATTTTGCAGCCTGGTAGGAGCTGACATCTGTGTCTAAGGGCTTGCAGTCCTCTAGGAGCCACTGGAGAGCTCTGCAACACAGCCCTCCTGGCTGCTGAGATGTGCAGAGCAACCTCAGACCTGGGGCTTGTGCAGCAGCAAGTTCCCCAGCTGGAATTTCTTCCCTCCTGGATGAGCAAGTGCATGGGGTGAAGGCCCTGGAGGAGCTGCTTGTTTGCTGAGATTTCACTAAATGCTGCATCATTTGATGGGGAAAACCCCAGAAGATATAAAGGTGCTTTAGGTGTTGCCTTCCCCTTGAGACAAAAGGGAAAGACTCGTTCTGGGGGAGGAGTGATTCCCTTAAAGCTGGGCTCAGCAGCATCAGCTTAATCAGAGCTACTAAGCAGCCCCACAACCTGAGACTAAGCTGTCTCCAGGGCAAGTGAGACCCTGGAGATGTCCCAAAGCTGTGGAACCGAGGGCTATGATTTAGTGCTGGGCTTGGCAGGGTAAGGGGAGGGCTGGGACTGCAGCAGCTTCAAGGGCTTTTCCAAGCCAAAACCATTCTATGATGCTGTGAAATCTGTAGCATCTGCCTGGCTTGGTCATGGCTGGTGAGTGGAACTGGGGAATTCCTGCAGCTGAGCAGGATGGGACCCATCCTTGGGGCACTTGGATACTGAGATATGGATACTGAGAACTGCAGTGGGAAGCAGCAGAGAAAGCAAAGCCCAAGGGCATCACCCCAGCTCCTCCATCCCCTCTGAACTCTCAAGATACCTCCCCAGGAGGAGGAACGAGCTGCTGGAGCTGCCACCCATGAGCACGAAGCACTTGCCAGGGCCCTTCACACCGAGTTCCCCATCTCCCTTGGGTGAGGTTTTTGCCCTGGGAATGCATCCAGCTTTCTAACTGACACTAATGGTTTCCCTGGCACCTGGACAGAGGGTTGTGTAAATACCTTTGGAGGATCTTTTTTGAGCCCGTCTCATTGATCTGGTAGGCTGGAGCAACTCCTTCAGCTTGCAGGATTTCCTGCAGTGGGGCAGCAGGTATTTGCTGGCTTGTGCTCAGCACTTTGTTGCTCTATTTGAGCTCTTGGGTTGGTACCAACAAACCATTTCCCTTCCACCCTGTGGTTCGTGCTTTAGAAACTTCCCACCTGTGGTGTTTTTCTGTCAGTAAAACCAGACAAGCAGAGGGGAGGATGAAACACCAGTTGTCACCTCTTGAAGCTCGTGGAGGTGAACAGGAGAAATAGCAGCTGAGGGCTTTGCTTGGAGGGTGGCTGTGAGGACAGGGGGATGTGAGGGGGCAGTGGGGACAGCAGTGGCCACATCCCTGGGGATATCAGCTGGGGGCAACTTTAAGAAGAGGTAGATTGAGGATAGAAGTGGGTGCAAGGGCTGTGGGTGTCCTCCCAAAGCCTCTACCTTGGGGTTTTGTCTCTCTCAGCCATTGATTCATCCAGGATCTGGGCTGTGTTTGTTCGCCGCCTGTGATCATCTCATCTTTGTTTCTCTTCAAATATTGTTCCTGCTTTGGAGGGTAATAAACATAAAGGCAAATATCTCACCTTTTCCCTCTTGAAATGTCATTAAGCTGGGTGTTTACCTTGGATGACAAGATGCAGCCCTTGGAGGGGGAAGGTTTTTCCGGCTCCACCTTCCCCCTCCCTCCCCCCTCCCCGTTATCCTGCCCCAGCCAAGGCAATGCCAACACTGGGCTTTAGCCACAAGGCTTTAATCCCTTTGAAAAAGACAAGAGCTTCATTTGTAGAGCAGCTTAAGTGTTTTCCACTGAGCTCTGTAGGTTGTGAAGCACTCCTGAGCTCCAGCTGCCAATGGCTAGGGAGGAGGTGAATGAGATTCCAGCCTCAAATCTTGGGGTATGAGGCTTTTGGTCCTGGAATGAAGCAGCTCAGATACACACACAACAGCTATCCCCAGGGCAGCATCCTTACCTTTTGCTTGCTGCCAGCACAGAGGCCCCACTAGCAGTAGCTTCAGTGGTTTCTTGCTCACCCTGGCACAGCAAAACTCTGTTTGGCATTGCCTGGAGGAAACTGAACCCTCCAACATCTACAGCTCAGCAACACCCAGCCCCAGCCACTGATGCACTGAACCCTTCATTTTAGCACATCAGCCATTAATTAGGTACCTAAAACCATAAAGGTACATTAATCACCTCCACTTCACATCATCTGTTCCTTGGTTTGCTTTAAAGCTTTGCCCCCTGGGATGTTTTTAGCAGGTGGGAGGAGAAGCTGGTGTTGATGGGTCCTCCCCCCCCCCAAGGCTGCTTTGCAAAGGAGATCATCAGTCTCCTGCTGAAAGAGAGGCTGGTAGATAAATACTGCAGTAATTCCTCCTGTCACCAGCACAAACAAGAGGATGAGGAGGGTTGATGTGCCATCCCCACCCAGCAGAAAAAAAAAAGTGAGAAGGGGTGAAACGTTGGTCAGTTGCTAACTAATGCCCAGAGGTTACTGGGGTGGGGAATGGGGAGGCTTGGGGGGGGGAAAGCTGTGAAGGGCAAAGAGGGGTTCCTGTCTCCTGCTGATGGTAAAATGGGGGTGAAAATTGAGTAGGTCTTGGTGTTCCAAGTGAGATTAGTTCCTTAGTCCCTCTTCTGAAGCCTGGGAGCTCCAGACCCTGGTTTTACATGGTGTCCTGCTACTTTGCATTTAGCCAGATCTTGCAAAAGGGGCTTCAAAAGGTTCCCCAGGTCCTGCTCCAGGATTTTGGCCTTAAAATTCTCCATTGCTCTGTTAGTTGGCAGTAAAAACAACCCCAGTGTTTCCATGTTGGCTGTGCTGAGAGGGACAAGGCTGTGGCTTTGAGGGGCAGTGGGCTGGGAAGTTTTGCAGCTGGCTTTAGTGGTGCCCATCACCTTGAAGGTCTCCTCCTCTAATGAGGCTGTTGAACTGAGTTGGGAAATGGCCTGAAATCATTCTGGATTTGGTACCTTTTCCCTGCTCATATCATTAAATACGTCATGTTTGTGGGAGGCAGAGCCCCCCAGGGGGGTTTCCTATGGAGGCTTGAGGCTCCCCAGGGATGGAATTGGTGCCCACTTGTAGGTTTGTCTCCATTCCTCCTTGTTTTACAAGGCAAAAGGAACGAAGTAGCACCATTCTAGGGGAGAAAAAGTCAATGCAGGTAGTTAGTGAGTGGGACCAGCATGGATGCCTCAGCCTAAAACACTGGTGTTTGGGGAAGAACTCAGTTTCATCATGGAAACTTGCCTAGGAGCTGAGCAATCTGCATCCCCCCCACCTCATACATGATGTTACCTCGCAGCAAACAGCTCTGACACGCACTGGCACAGCTCCCAGCTCCCAGTCTAGAAGAAGGATTAATGTTATCTAGCTGGTGCAAAGGCAGCCCACGTTTTCTGCTGCCTTCAGAGCTGGCTGGTGGAAGGGGGGGGAGAAACATCTGCAAGTGTTGGAAGGGAACATCTGGCATTTGCTGCAGCCTCTGGGCTCCTCTGGCAGCTCCTGCCCTGCACCCAGGGAGCTTCACTCTGGCCCCAGCGAAGTGGGGCAGCCCTTGGGATGATGTTTGTTGAGCATTTGGACATCATTCTGCAGAGGACGTGGCTCTGGGTGTACCCCACAGTGACTCTGTTGTGTAAATCCTGTCAATCTCCACCTCAGAAGCCCAGAGGCTGCCACCCCCTAGGAGAAAGTGGCTCCAAGTGAATAATGACTTGCTTAGAGCTCAGCTGGTGCTTTTTTCCCCCCTTCATAGTGAACACAGGCCATTGATTGTCAGAGGAGTGGCCAGGAGCTCTGGGTGCACCCACCCCAGCTCTGTTTGCAGAGGGACTTGTGTTTAATCCCTTAGCTTTCCGGTGCAAGAGGGACCCTGTGGTGCTGGGTAGCTGGATGGGTGCTTGTGGGAGAGCTCAGGAGCTCATCCCCCTGTTTGTACCAGGTGGGAATCAGTCTCTTCTCTCAAGGAATTAATAACAGGACAAGAGAAATCAGCCTCAAGTTGCTCCAGAAGAGGTTGACATTGGAGCTGAGAAAGAGCTTTTGCCTTCCCAGCAGTTTAGGAGGGAACAAAGCTCCTGTACAAGGGTTGACTGTTTGTCCCAGGTGGTGCCAAGCAGTGGTCCCTGCAGCCAGGGCTGCAAATCAGCTCTCCTCCTCCTGCACTAATCCTGCCAGCAGCATGGTCCTGCTTTGGCAGGATCCTCCACACCAAAAAGCTGCTGCACACCAAAGTTGGCTGCAACANACTGTTTCCCTCAGAGGGGTGTCAGCCCCTGTGCCAGGCTGCCCAGGGAGCTGGGGCAGTGCCCAGCCCTGGAGGGATCCCAAAGCCGTGGGGCTGAGGTGCTGAGGGCTGTGGGTCAGTGCTGGGCTGGGCAGGGTGAGGGCAGGGGCTGGGACTGCAGCAGCTTCAAGTGCTTTTCCAATCAAATTGCCTCTGTGGTTCCTCTGGGCTCTGCAGGACAGGGTCCCTTTACACAGTGGCTGTTGAGATCCCTCATCCAACCTCCCCAGGCTCAGGTGACACCAACTGTCAGACACAGAGCATGTGAAATCAAGCTGTGCTGGAAACTCAGGCTTAAAAGCTGGGAGTGTCTCTCTGGGAGGCTCAGGCTGGTGATGGGGATGTGCACACAGTTATATCATCATGAGCCTGCAAAAAGAAACCTGCTTTCCTTCTGGAAATCTGGTTGCCCCAAGGGCTGTGGGTGAAGAGAAGAGCTGGGGAGACCATGTGTGGCTGATCTCTCATGGAAACCCAAACCCCAGTTGCTGGGAATAAGCCCAAAGTGGGGACAGAATTAGGCCAAAGCTCCAGCTCAGTTACTGTGAGCATCCTCCCCCACTGAGGCTGCAGAGCCCCAGAGGGAACATCCCACTGGAGCCTCCCTGATGGCCTTGCTCTCCCCTGCACGTTTCTGAGCAGAGGGAAGAGCCCAACTCCCCCGTGCACTGTGGCTGGAGGCAGAGCCCAGATGCTGCAGCTCCCTTCCAAGCCTCTCCCCTCTCTCCCTGGCCCCAGGAAGGGCATTGCTGGGGGGTTCAGGGTGAGGTGGCTGCAGGTGACACACGTGTTGACTCTCTTTTTGGGCTGGGGGGGGTGAGGTAAAGAGCTTGAGGCCCTCTCCTCAGACTCCCAAAGCCTTTTTCTTTGCCCTGTTTCTTTTCTCTTCCAAGACCAGAGCATTTCATCACAAAACCCACCCAGAAATGCTTCACTCCAGACTCCTTTTCCTGTAAAAATACTTGTCTTATCTCTTGACTTTCCCTCCTGCCATAAATTACCCCAGGCAGAGGCCTTTGGAAGCACTTCCAGGGCTGTTTGCTATGGATTTCTCTGGGTCTGTGGCTGCTCTGAAGAAATGATGCTCAGAGAAAAAAGGGGAGGGATGTGCCTTGGACTCTTGTGAGGGGCAGCAAAGGAGTTTCCCATGGGCAGGCCAATCTGCAGCCCAGCTGCAGTTTGTGACAGCTCCACAGTGCTACCTGGGGGGGTGGTTTTAATCTCTCTTTCATTTTTCTTTCTTGCCCCATCCATTCTGGTCAAAATGTGCCTTTATACCTGTGTCCCTCAGCTTCTCTTGTGCTTCCCTGAGCCCTTCCAGCCCCTTTCAGAGTGAGCTCTGGGGACTCCTTGCTGCAGGACACCTGGGTTAGAAAGAGATCAAGTGTTTCTGTGGAGGCCAGGAGAAGACGAACAAGTAAACAGTGCAAATCCTCAAGGGGTTTTTAAAGAGCTCAAAAGCTTTGTTCATTATGGCTCAGCTTGCTTCTCTCTCCTCTGGAAGCTACCACACATCCCAAAAGGCACATCCATCCCAGGGCTGGTTGCTGAAAAGATCTTCCACATCTGTGCCATAAAAAGTGGTACCACAAGTGGAGGAGGGAGGGAGGGGAGGGGTAGGGTAACACTGCTGTGCTGCTCGGGTTCTCTTTTGCCTTTTCCATCCCCTCTTTAGCTCCATGTTCCCACTGCTTTGGTTCACAAACGTTTGTGTAGGTCAAGTTGAAGCTTTTCCTTGGCTCCAGTCCCTTGGGTCCTTGCCAAGTCTGGGGCTTTATTGCATGCAAATGTTAGTCAACAGTTACATTAGTCAAAGGCAGCTGGGGTTTTTTTTTTTTCTCCTTCCCCTCCCTCTTTCCTTTCCCCTTTTCTTCTTCAAGCTTTAAACAAATGCTTTGGCACAACCAAGTGTCAATGTTGTGTCAGCATTAGGCACTGTTTAATCTTGATGGATATGTTAGCAGCAGAGCATGACACTCACTGACAGCCATTAAAGGATGCTTTCTGGCTCCACTTGAGCACAAACAGGAGCTTGTGCTTTGTTCAGGGCCATGAAAACCCCACCTCTCCATCCTCAGGGTGGGATTTCTTGCTCTTCTGTCTTCATGAAGAGGATGTTTATCACCAGGAAAGCCTAATCCCACCAAGGGGAATGCTTGAAGGCTGGCAGGTGATTTGGTTACACAAGGGGCACAGCTCTCTTGGGCTTAAAACAAGGAAAAGAATTGGAAGGGAAAACCAACTGGAAGTGTCTTTTCTGCCCATAATGAAACCATGTGGGGTTTGCAGGGAAAAGGGTTGGGAAGGAGAGGAGGGAGGGCTGTGCCCCTGGCAGGGAGGCTCAGCCAAGATGCTTCTCCAGCTCTGCTGCCTGTAGTTCCTAATATCACAGAAGCATTCTGGTTGTTAAAGCCCTTGAAGCTGCTGCAGTCCCAGCCCAGCACTGACCCACAGCCCTCAGCACCTCAGCCCCACGGCTTTGGGATCCCTCCAGGGCTGGGCACTGCCCCAGCTCCCTGGGCAGCCTGGTACAGGGGCTGACACCCCTCTCAGGGAAACAGTTCTGCCTCAGCTCCAGCCTCAACCTCCCCTGGGGCAACTCCAGCCTATTTCCACTGACCCCCACCTCCCCACAGGCTCCTGTCAGGAAGCTGCAGAGAGTGCTCCTGGCTGCCCTCAGCCTCCTCTTCTCCAGCCTCAACACCCCCATTCCCTCAGCCCCTTCCCAGCACCCTTGTGCTCCAGCCCCTTCCCCAGCTCTGGACACACATTTCTGCCTCCCACCAGCACCAATGTCAGAGCCAGACCTTGTTTTGGCAGATGCCCACATTGCACCCTCCCCCTTCTGCTCTCCTCTGCCTGTGTTGCAGCCAACTTTGGTGTGCAGCAGCTTTTTGGTGTGGAGGATCCTGCCAAAGCAGGACCATGCTGCTGGCAGGATTAGTGCAGAAGGAGGAGAGCTGATTTGCAGCCCTGGCTGCAGGGACCACTGCTTGGCACCACCTGGGACAAACAGTCACCCTTGTACAGGAGCTTTGTTCCCTTCCACTTTGCTGGGAAGGCCAAAGGCAGCTGCCTGAGGGATTTGCCTGGTGAGGATCCAGCAGCAGCAAGAGGAGCTCCCCAAGATCTCCTTTTATCATCTTGACACCTGCTTTGGCTTCATAGTTTTTGTAGTTTCAAGCTGCTGAAATAAAAAGTGAAGCTGAAAGTAACTATCTGAGCTCACTTTCCATGCAGGGAGAGCTGCTGCTGGCAAGGGCAGAGGCAAGGGAGTGTGTGCATGGGCTGGCTGGGCCCAAGGTCAGTCCCCCTCCTCCTCTGGATGAGGGGGAAACATTCACACTTACAGCTCCCAGGATGAATTCTTCTTCTTCTCCTTCTGGTCCCACAAAGCTCTCCACCAGGCCTGATTGCCCTGACAGAGATGCAGGGCTGAAAGACAGGGGTAGAAATTAAGCCTGGGATTAGTGGTTGTAGTGCCAGACTCTAAATGCCTCTGGGATTGGGCTTGAATGGTGGAGTTACAGGTCATTTGAGGGGGGGAGGAATAAAGGGAGAACTACACTATATAAGCTCTTGCTTTTGGAGATAGTCACCTCTTTCATGCTCATCAGGCAGTAAATGGGATTAGAAGATGCCTGGTGGCACTCTGGACCTGTCTGGGTAAGTGATGGAGCAGCTGAGCATGTAGCAATAGTGGTGAATGAGAGTTTCCCACCTTCAAAACACTGTGAGCTGGTGCTTGTGCCAATTTATTACCCCAAACTCACCTGAGTGCGTCTGCAGCAGCTGATATGAGGAGCTGGTGCTGGTGGGGCAACCCTGGTGAGAAGAAAACCCAAACCCAGAGCAACAAACCCCTCAGAGGCAGCTTGCTTTTAAGAAAGACTCTGTACTCTTTATTCCAAAGGACAATGCACATCAGAGAAAATGGTATCCACCAAAACCACCCCCATCTGTACAAACCCAGCAACTGTTTGCACAGGAGTCGCTTTATACCACAGTGAAGTGTGAGCAGCTGGGTGCTGAAGCCACCAGAAGGAGCTTGTGCTGGTTGGAAACCATCAGTGGGGAAAGCCAAAGCAGTTGTGACACTGACAGTTTCCCAAAGAAGCATCCAAGAAGTTCAGTTGAGATCTAATTTACAGCTGAGAATCGATTTTTTTTCCCAGCCCAGTTACCAGTGGGATGTGCCCTGTCCCTACTGCTCTGTGCAAAGGACACACCAGGATCCCTGTTCTGGGATGGTCAGAGCTGCTGCTCCAGTGGCTTTAGTGCAAATAGAGTGTCTCTGCATCCATTTCAGCAACATCTCAGGGGTGTTGGGTGAGCCCAAAGGATCTCAGCATCGTGTGGAGGTGCTGCCAGGAGGCATTTGTGCCCTGTGGGGGTTTGGCTGAGACCATAAAGGCTTCTGTTGTTGTTGTTCCAAAGGGGTGGATAAGAAAAGTGCAAAGGGAAGAAGCAGCAAGGCTGGGATTGAAACACATTGCAACAGTGCAAGGAGGGGAGATGGCCTTCTGGCAAGAGCAGGAGATGGATATGCAGCAGCTGAGAGAAGGAGCTGGAAGAATAATGTTATCTCCAGATATTAGGGGGTTACTTTTAGACATTTAGAGAGCAACTGGTTGTCTTCCAAAGCCAGCAAAGCAGCTTTGATAGCAAGAGCAAACAAACACCTCCTGCAAAGGGGCTCAGCTTAGTGTTCTTTTCCTTGCCCTCCCTTTCCCCTCCCCTGAGTTGTCCCCTCAGCAGCTTTGTTCCCCACTCTGCCTGGGAGCCTGCAAGATCTGACCCCACTGGCAAGGCAAAAAAAAGAGAGATCCATTTCCACGTAGTCTTGTTAAAAGGGACAGATGTAAGCAGGTCCTTAACATGATTTAACTGTCTGGGTTTAATCATCCATCCCCTCCTGCAGCAGGAGTGTGTGTGGGGTGAATTGGAGCACTGTGGGGTTTTTTCCTCTCTCAGAACAAACAGGCACCACAGGAATATTTCTGGAGGTTGCCAGGGAAGAAACCTCCTTGTGCTCTTGCTTCAGAACATGATGAGGTTTTGTCCCAGCAGAGCTGAGCTGCTTCCCATCAGCTGAGGGGAAAAAAAAAAGCAACTGATGGTGTTTCCTCTCATTTATCCCCACACTTAGAGGCATCGACTGGACTTGGGGGCATTTAAGGCTTTAGATATGATGAGCTACCAAAGAAATTAACCCTTTGCCACCCTGCTAGTGCAAATGAGGGTGGTCTCACTACAGAAAGGTTCACTTGTCAAGATCTCCTCCTCCTGCTGCTGCTGCCTGGCTGCTGGGAATCAGGCTGGGTTCACTTGCAAGCAAGGAGGTTGCTGCTTTGCAAGCTGTCAGGAGCATTGAACTCTTGGAGCTGTTGCTGTTTTAAATAGCTCAGATGGGAAGGTTCCAACAGCCTCAACACCCGGATATGCAAAACTCATCTGTCATTGCTCTATTGTCCCTGTTCCTCAGGCTTGCTGGTTTGGCTCCTGGAGGCTGGTTAAGGCATCACTGGGCTGTGGAAGGCCAGAGGAAGAGGTTTGGGTTGGAGAAGTGGGGGGGGAAAGAGGCTGGCACAGCTCCAGCCAAGCTAAACTTGGTTCCCCAGGTTAGTGTCAGACCTGGTTGAAAAGGGTTTCATCCACCCCAAAAGCACCTTGCCCTGGCTGCAGACTGGGGCACGCTGACATCTCCAGGGTAGGCTCCAAGTCCCCTGTGGGGGATCATCAGCAATTGCAGTTCAATGGCTGAAAGGCACTTTAAAAGCTACTTTTGAATGTGGTTTTTATTTACTTTTAAGCCTTTTTTTTTCTTTAACCATACAAGACCTGGTGGCTTGAGTAGCCCAGCTGGGGCCATAGCAGTGCCAGCTCAGGTGCAACAAGTTGGTTTTTGATGGCAAAGGCTTCAGGTGGACACAGGTGATTTAGGAGAGACAGAGAGAGGTGATGACTGTCTCTGGTGCTGGACCATCCCTCTTTGCCTCTGCAAGAGTCTGCAATATCATCCAAGTAGCAGCTGGACCCCAGGGCAGTGCTATCAAGCTGGATGACACCCTTATAGATTCTCTTTCTGTCTTTTGTTTGGCTGGTTTTAACTGTTAGTGCTGAGAGAGAGGCTCCTGCAGCAATCAGCTGCCCATCATCACCACAAACCAGCTCTACTTGCTCCTAATTAGCACTAAGAGGAGCATCTCACTAGTCAAACCCCTCACAGGTTATAAAGAAGAAGCTGTTACCAGCAGGAGGGACTCCAGCCATTCAAGTAGTAGAGGCAGGGCAGGTAGTGCCAGCCAGCCCTCAGTGCCAGCAGTGATGCCCCAGGCAGCTCAGCTGCTTTTTGCCTCGTGTCCAAGCTGCTGATTTCAGAAGCAACCTGTTTCCTCTTGGTTTTATACCTCCTGTTCTGGAACCAGATCTTCACCTGGGTCTCGGTGAGCCGCAGTTTTTTGGCCAGGTGAGCTCGTTCAGGGGCTGACAGGTATCTTTGGTGGCTGAATTTCCTCTCCAGTTCGATGACTTGGGTGTGGGAAAAAGCTGCCCTGGGGCGTTTCCCTTGCTTGGGAGGATGGGGAGTGGTGGGAAAGGGTTGGAGAGGAGGGTCTCCCAGGTACTTCTCTGTTGTGGCATCTGTTAAGAGGAAAGAGCTGAGGGTTACCCGCTTGAGAATTGCCTCAATCCCTTCTTTTTCCCCCCTCCCACTCCTTTCCAGGGAGCAAGACATTCATCTTATCATGGAAATAGTTGCATTCAATGGAGCAGACACCACCTCACCCTCACCTAAGGGAGCCTTTTCATTCCTAAATCACACCTTCTTCATTCCTAGAGACATGTATTCACTATAAACACCCAACAAGGGACTAAAACAACTCAGGAAGGGGGTATTTTGCAGTGCTGGTGGAGTTCTGCCTAAAGCCTCAAGTACTATTGTGTGCTCTTGAGAGTTTTATGGTGGGATGGATGCTGTTGAGCACTTTGGAAGCTCCTGTATCCCTGGGGAAATGCTGCTGCTCAAAGCAAACAAGTTTTTACCCTCAGGTTTCCCCTTCAGAAATGAGGCATCAGTGCAGGCTAAAGCAGACTGCAAGTTAGAAAGCACTGAAAAGAAATCCCTCTCTTTTCCCTTTCCCAACTCCAAGACATTTTTTTGGGGCAGGTTTTTAAAACCTTCAGGCCTGGATTTATACCTATAACTTCAGACCTGGCCTCAGAGCTCAACTCCAAAGCAGCATCTCAGCCTTTGCCTTCCCAACTTATTCCTCGTGCCACTGTTCAATCAGCTGAGCTGGGACCCAGGGAGATGCTGAGCTCCCAGGGAAGTGTCACCTGGAGCTGCTAAAACTCCTCAGGTCACTGTATTTATGCAGCTCATTCCTTTTTGTGTGTGTATTGCCCAGTTTGGGATGGAAACAGGCCAATTTTCCCCCTCTTCCTTTAACCATTTTAACCATGTTTTATTAAGATGTGAACACACCCCTAGAGAGAGAAAAACAAGAGGCTGAGTTCCCAGCTTGTGTGAGTCCTGGTTGTCCCCCTGAGCTCCCCAGGGCTGTGTTGATTTCCCCTCCTTGGGGGGGGGGGGTTGATTTTGGGAGCCTTGTTCTGGCTTTGGATGGCTTTTTACAATCCTCAGCCTGGTGCCTGTTTCTGAATTTGCTTTTTTTTTTTTTAATGTAGAAGCTTCTTTTAATAGGCTGGAAAAGTGAAGCCAAGATTCCCCTGGCAGAGGCTCTCTCAGCAAGCAGGAGTCAGTCACTGGAGAGTTCAAAACTGCATTTTTTTTTTGGTGGCTGTTGCAGCTCAGCCTGGGACAGGCTGAATTCCCTCTGGTGCTGCTATAAGGCAAGAGGCGTCAGTCAAAGATGTGCTTCTGAGGGGGGATTTGGGGGATGTTGCTTCTTGCCATGGATTTAGCAGCTGCAGCCCAGAGAAAGGGGATGCTGTGGCTAGAGGAGAGAGGGATGGTTGTTGCTAAAGCCACAGGAGCAGGCTGAGAGGTTGGGACTGAGCATCCAGGGAAGCTGAAACCTGCTGCAAACAGCACAAATTCAATGTGAGGACTTTTAAAAAGTATCCCCTGAGCAGAGGCACTGAGGCAGCATGAACACACACATCCCTGCCTCTGAGCTGGGAACCTCAGGGTGCCTTTAGGGACCTTCTGCATTAAAAGGGAAATGTGGCTCCCAAGATATCACAACAAGGCATTAAACTGGAGGGGTTTCTTAACCAGATTCAGTCCTTTTGAGTTGTTTGAAGTGCCTGCTGAAAGGTTTGCCTGCAGCTGCTGTTTCTCTTGCTTTCCCACTGCTAAAGCTCAGCTACTCCCTGGTATTTACAGCACAAGTTATTTGGCTCTGGGGTGCTGGAGGCAGCCAGGGCTGGCTCCTGCCCCTTGATTGACCCAAGCATAGACATTTCTGATCCCCTCCCCTTGGCTGGTGGCATCAGCCAGAAGCTTCCCCTCTTACCTGGGTTTGTCTTGTGGGGTGTCCCTTGGGCTTGGGGTGCTCCTGGGGGACAGGGGCCCCTGGGAGGTTGTGCTGGAGCAGCCCTTGGAGCTGAGCTGCTCTCGTTGCCCTCCACCACTTGCAGCTCCTCATCCTCAGGGCTGCCAAAGCCTCTTCTCCTGCCCTGCTCCTGCTGTACTCCCTGCTCTGCCCCATCCCACAGGATGTCTTGGATGAGGAAGGATGTCCGTGGTCTGGAGGACATGGCCGTTGCCTGCTGAGCTGCTCTTGGGCTCTGGCTCATCCCTGCTGGGGTGCTGCTGGCTGCTTTCTGCCACCTTCCTGGGAGCACCCCTGCACTCATCCTCTTCCTCTCCTTGCCTAGAGGCACGCTGGGCTTCCCGTCCTCCCAGCTCTGCATTTATAGGGCAGGCAGCCAAGCCTCCCAGGCCTGATTGGAGATCCCTGGCAGGAGTCTACGCCTTGCAGTTGCATCTTGGCTCCCGCTGCTTGCTTCTCCCTCTTGCTCAAGATCCAAAGGCAAACCTCAGCCTCTTTCTTTGCCCTCCTGGCAAGTCACCCCCCTCCAAGCTTTTATGATAGGAGAAAGGTTCCTAAGTGACTTCACCCTTTTTGGAGTCAAAATGCTCCCAGGATGGGAGTTTTGGTGAGAAGGGAAGGGAGCAGCATCACTGCCTTGGAGATTTCCTCCTGCCCAGGGGGGACAATGGGCAGCCTGAGGAGATCTTGGTGGGTTAAGTGTGAGGTGGTGGTTTTGTGCCTCCTGTTCAGGATGTGGCTGTGCTCCCCTTTGATTCCTTCCTGGGACAGCACAAGGGCATTCATCCCTCCTGCACTTCCTAGGTGTATATAGCCATAGATAATGTGTGTGTGTATATCTACATACAGGACTTTGAGCCAGCAAAGCACTTGATGCAGATGGATCCTGATCTTGCACCTCGTGGCTCAGCACCAAGTGGCTTTGGTGTTACTCAGCCTCTTGAGCTGCCCCACAAGGTACCTACAAACCCCTTTGCACCAGGAAGAAAACAGCAAACCAAGAGTTAGGGAGAGGGATTAAACCTTGGGAGCTCCCCAGGCTCAGGCTACCAAGTGATTATCTTTCTGGCTTGATTAATATCAAGATCAGGTTTGTTGTGGGTTTTTGGTGGTGGTGGGAGTTTTCCTCCCCCCCCCCCCCCCCCCTTGTGTCAGGTTTTGATGCCCAAATGCAACTTGTGGCTAGGAAAAGTCAAAATGCTGAGTGAGGAAGAGTGAGAGAAGTGGAAACAGCTTCACCCATTTGGTTTTTATTTGCTAATAATGATAAAGACAGAAACAGACACTTGTGCTGGGGCACGGCCAGAAGTGTATCTCAAAAGCTTAGAGGCACTCAAAGCATTAAATTAGTGTTCATAAAAAGAAGTGAGTGCACAGTGATGTGCACAGACCCTGTTTTCCTTAGTTGTCCTTAGGAAGCAAACCAGTGTTCCCACTTGTGCACTGGCATCCTGGAGGAGCTGAGCCCCTGTGAGCAGGACTGGCCAAACTCCCAGACATTTGGGGTTTCAATAAATAAAATGCCCTCAGTTATTGGGGGTTCCCAAAGTCGTGGTGCTGAAGCAGCAGCATTGCCCTCTCTCCTGACCTGTCTCTGCAGAGATGTGACTGGAGGGGATGGATGCTCTGGCAGAAACCCTCTGGATTCAGCTCCCATCCTGAGGAAGGCTGAGCTCTGGAGCAGAGTGAAGCTTTCCTTGGTGCTTTTCAGGTGCTCCTGACCTCCACAGCTCTCTACCAAGCCCTAATCCCCTCTTGCCCTGTGGTTTGCAAGCCCGTGGGCTGGTGCTGAGCAGTGCTGGCCATGCCCAAGCTGACGTTGATGGAGGAACTGCCAGGGATGGCATTGGGGGGCACCCTGGGGTACCCCCCTCCATATCTTACACCATATGGGCTGCTGCTATAGGTACTGTAGTAAGAGCTGTAGGAATAAGGGCTGGTAGCAATGTTGTAGGGAGCTGGGAAAGTCTGAGAGCTCCCAAGACAGGGTCTGCCATCCCTGACCAGCACGGGCACTGCCACCCTCCGTGGGGGCAGCGGGTGGGCAGCCAGCTCCAGGGATTTATCCTGCCTTTGCCTCTTGCACTTGTACCTCCTGTTTTGGAACCAAATTTTCACCTGAGTGGAGGTGAGCTTGAGCAGATTGGCCAAGTGTTCCCTTTCTGGAGCAGAGAGGTATTTTTGCTGCTTAAATCGTTGTTCCAGTTGGAAAACCTGAGCTTGGGAGAACAGGACCCGGGGTTTCCTCCGTGGGCGCTGCCTGGGCCGGTGGCAGGGCTCAGCTGGCTTCTCCTCTGCCTCCAAGGGCTGCCTGAGCAAAGGTTTCCCTGCAGCAAGAAAAACCCCAAAGTGAGATCCAGGGCTGGTTCTAATCCCAGGGAGGGTTTTTTTTAATCCAAAGGAAGGATTGACTTGGGAATGGGGACTGTGGTGAAGAAGCTGAAGCAGGGCTGAGAGCCGAGATTTCATCTGAGCTGTCCTGGGATGTTCAATGGCAACTGAAGAAAATCCCTTTGTGGTTTTTAAGGTGGAATTAGGCTCCTAGATGAATTTTTTTTTTTTGTCAAATTCCTTCTTTTGGTCCCTCTAATGACACTCAGGATGGCAAAGGGAAAGGAGAGGGGGATACACTGCAGGTTTGAGTACCCCTAAACACAAATCCTCAGCTGCTCCAGAGGGATGGAAGTGACTGAAACCAAACCTTGGGCAGGATTTGTCTCCAGTGCCCAAGGAAAGGGGAAAGCTGCAGCTCCCTGAACTTAAGCAAAAGCAGGAAAACGAAGCAGCTGGGAGGAATGGAGGGGAAAATGGTGAAAGCTGGGAGAAGATGCAGAGCAGAGGCTTCCTTTTAATTTGCTGGGGCTTTGGGTTGTAGCAGGGGCTGCTGGGGGTTTTGCACAGGGATCTTTCCCCCCTCACTGCTGGGATGAACGTGAATACTCTGGCAAGTGCAGCATGGACTTGAGGAATTTAGGGGGTTGCTGAGGGGAAATGAGGGGCTCTCTCTGCAGGTGTGAAGCTGTCGGGGAGCTCTCTCCTGTCTCCTCATCATCCTCAGGCTCCTTTCAGCCTCCGGGGGCTGCTCCCACCCTCCCTGTCTCTTTAACTCCATATCCCAGAGGATATCAGGCTCTGGTCTTACTGGTTTCCTCGTTTTTGGGCATGAGGGGTACATGTGCAAAAGCATCTGGGTGGGATGCCAAGGGAGGGGGACAGGGGGGGTCCCATCCCATCCCATCCCCGCTCCGGAGCCGCATCCCCGGGGCTGATCCGTGTCCCCAGCGGCGACGATTTGCTGAGAGTGGGCACGGCGGGGGGACCGTGTCATCGAAAACGGGGGCGATTTGTATCTTTGGACAGGTAAAAAGCCGAAACCCAACCCTCAGCTCTGCCCCTTCGCACCCCATCCCGGCCGTTTCGTTTCCCCGACGGCAGCCGGAGCGAGGAGGGTGCTCGGGGCTTGTCGGGATGCCCCCAAAATACCCCCAAACGACCAAAATCCCCTCCCCTAAAAAGAATGCAATTAAAGATGGGGGGAAAAGAATGAAATCCACACGAAGAGCATCACCTCGGGGCGATCGGTGGGATGCTTGGAGGGTGCGAGGATACAACGGGCGGTTGGGCTGCCTTGGGTTTATCAGCCCGGGGGAACGAAAAAGGCTCCGTGGGACCCCTCCCTTGGTTCTGGCATCCCTTCCCTCATCCCCAGTCGTTACTTACCCGGTGACAGCGGTTCGTTGTCCCCTCCAGGGCCGGGGCGGGATCCCCCGGCAGCTCCCGGCCGCTCCAGGTTGAGGATGTCCTTTACCGAGAAGGGGGTGGGCAGCATCTTCTAGGGCAGAGGGGGTTGGTTTGTGTGTGTGTGTGTTGGGGGGGGAGCGGGTGGTGGAGCCCACTGCGGGGCTGTGAGCTCCGGGACCCTCTCCCTGCTTCTGACCCTCCTGCAGCCGCCGGGCCAGGCACCACCCCTGGACCCCGGGGTGGGTGAGGATGGGGGGTCCTGGGGGTTGAGGGGGGACTAGGGAAAGATGAGTTGGTCCCCTGGAGGAGTCTCCCTGTTTCCTGGGGTATTCTGGCCCGGATGAGGCTCTCCATGCGCTGCCCAATTCCACCTCCCTCCCTCCCTCCTCTCTTCATCTCCCGAGGAAGGAGCCAGACCCCTTCCCCTGTCTATTTCCAAAACAAGGGGAAGTGAGAAGTGGGTGGGAGGGATTTGGGCTAAAGCTGCAATAAAACAAATCGAGTCGATTTGAGCTCCATTAAGGTCACATTAGCGAGTGGCTTTGGGAGATAAGGGCTGATAAGGGACACAGACCACCTACCTCCTTCGGGCTGGAAGGGGAGGGGGGGGGAATGCTGCAAGAGCCCCTGCCAATGTGGGCTACCCATCAACACCAGCAGCCAGCCCCAGTTCCATCCCAGTCTGTCACAGTGCTGCCTTGCTGGGTGGGAACTGAGCTGGCAGATCCTTAGTCAGGGAATGGAATGGGGCCAGTACCCTCCCACTCAATGAGTTTGGGGAGCAGAGCTGGGTCCTGGTAGCCCTGTGGAGTAGTGGGGAGCCCCCATGAGCTGTGGGGTGATGCTGGGTCTTATCTGAGCCCAGGGACTGGCTATTTCAATTAAAATTCCTGGCTGGCCTCAGGGGCTGGTGTTTGCTGATAGCCCTGACAGAGCAGAGCTAGTTTTTGTCTGGGTTGGGTCAGTATCTTCTTGCACCACAGAAATAGCCAAACCTGACTGTTAGGGGGAGGCTGAATAAATAAACTACCCCAAAGCAGGCAAGGAAATGAGGGGCTGGAACAGGAGGGAAAATAAATACAGTGGCTTGGGGAGAAAAGTGCTCACAGTCCCCCCCCGCCTCGATTGGTCCTGGTTTCTGTATAACACAAGGGTTCATTCCCAGCCCCTGGAGGCTGTGATTTTTTTAGGGTTCATTCCCATGGGACACCCCTGCCCATGGTACCTTGTTTTTCCAGGGTAAAGGAGGAATTGTGACCAAACTCAATCATGAGAAACACTGAGCTCACCTTCCTGGGGAGGGCTGGGGCAGCCTGTGGTGATGCCTTTGCAGGCATCATGCCTTCAGCATCTGCTGGATCCTTTTGGTGGGGGTAAAGCTCAGGCTCTGCCCAAGCAGTTTCTTTTGGGCTGCTGTCCTAGGGAGCCCTCTCTCTCCTCTGAGATGGCAGCAAGTCCTGCTGTCCTTTGCCTGTGGGCCCAATCCTGCTCCCTTTAGAGGTCTGTCTCAGTGTGGGGTTTTTTTTTTTTTTGCATGCAGGATACCTGCAGGTCTTTATTTTGCCTTTTACTGCCCAGACCCTTACATTTCTAACCCTGTACAGGAAAGACACTGCAGCTCCCTTCAATGTACCCCCTGCAGCCCATCCCCACGCTCCCCACACACAAAATCACCTCCTACAACCCCCTTTTTCTCCAGGGCTGTGCACCATTCACAAATCCCTTTCCCAGTGGCCAGCTTGGATTCATTGCCACGTCTAAATGGTTTGTTTGGGATGAGAAACACCAAGAGGTGAGAGCAGAGAGGCAGTAACATTACACCTTGGCTTGTTGATGGCGGGAGGCAGCCGGCGCCAAGGTAAAATGCTTGGCTGGGATTGAGACGAGCAGGAAGGAATTGGGGTAAGTAGCTTTATCCTCCCCTAATGACTCTGGGAGGCTGAGATTAATGGGAGAGGATGGAGTTTGGCTCTCAGGACTTGAAGAGAGAGGCATTGGGTGAGGCGAGGGAGGGAAGCAAAGCGTAACATGGGGGTAGGATTAGTGGCCCGGGGATGCTGTGAGGCTGTCCTGGCTGCTCACTGTGCCTCCCACTGGGGTTTCATCCAGCTCTCCTTTGTGTGCAGGGCAGCCACAGCCTCTGAAGCAATCCACAGGCTTGGATGATGTCTGTCAATCATCTCTGCAGACACTGCCTTGCCCAAAGCTGCCCAGCCTCAGCTCTGCTCCCTGCCCAGCACCTCAGACATTAGCACCCACGAGGGCTCAGGGAGCTTCTCACAGTGCTGGGGACAGAAAGTGGCTCTTGGTCACCATATTTTGGCAGTGGGAGGCCACTGGGGGATTTCTGGGAAGGAGCTGAAGAGGATCCATCACAAGTGCCCATAAATCAGCAGCTGCTCTTTATTTTTGGACCGGCCAGTTCATTCGATTAGGGCTCTGCAGGGACATTACTCCTCTTTTTTAACTAGGTTAGATGAAATCAGGAGAAAGCTGCTTCTGGCCACCGTTGAGGTGTTTAAACAGAAGGATTTATGTGGCAGCAGCACCAACTGCAGCTCCCAAAGTATCTGATTTCTGACGAGCTATCACTGGGATGCATCAGCACCCCGATGAGACGGCGCAGCAGCAGCATCCGAGGCTCTGGAAATCCGACTCTGGCTGCTGGGAGCAGGATGGGGCTGCCAGCTCTCTCCCCAAGGCACTCCTACCCTGCCATGTTTTGTGTTTTAAAGTGCTCACAGGGAGAGAATAATGGGAATATTGACAAATGGGAGTAATGGGAATATATTGGGAGTGAAGGGAGTACGAGCGAGGTGGATGTTGTAAGCACAGAGCACATGTTTAGGCATCTCTAAGGAGTTTATGAATGCTTTGATGCAGCTGAAACTAAACTTTAAAGGGTTTTTAATAGCTTCTTCTTCTTCCCCCTTCCTATTTTCTATTTTCTATCCTTTTCCATCAGAGAAATAGACCAAAACAAGCAGAGGAGATGGAGCTGATGGCAGCGAGGGAGCTGCAGGCGGCTGAGGGAAAACAGATTCCCTCTCCAAGGCTTTCTAATAAACACTGAGGGAGGGAAAAAAAACCCCAAATGTGCTGCTTTACAGAATGCCTGGGATAAAAATAACTTAGAAACTTTAGCAAGTTTTCACAGAGAAGCTGCTTTTCTGCCTGGCTCCAGGAGAAAGGCCACGTCTCTGCTGCTCTGGAAGGGGGAAAGGACACCTTGAAGTGCCAAAGCACAGGCAACACAGACACAAAACTCAGCTCCTCGCATTGGGGCAGGTTGTCATCTCCTTCCCTTTATTTCTCCTTCCCCCTCTCCCCTTCAATTTTAGTCAGCTCTTGCCTTTTTAAGCCAAGGCAGCCTTTACTCCCTTGCTTCCCTCTCCCGGCTGCTCTGCTGGCCTCGGTTTTATCACCAGTTTGGAATCGATTGTTTCAGGATGTCGGGATCAGGGGGATTTAAGGGAGAAAGGACTTTTTCAGCTGCTGCTCCTGTAGGAGCTGCCGGTGGGAGGGAGAGCTTGTCTCTGGCTTTTTGGGATCGATTTAAACCGAACCTCCGGCTCAAATCGTTAGACAGCAGTGCCCTCTGCTTGGGCACGGGAGATGTGCAGCTTTGCTTCTCCAAACTCCAAAGCTGAGCAGTGAAAAGGGAGGAGGGAGAAGATCCATCCCGCCCCCCCCCCCCCCCCACTTGCTCTTCCATTTGCTCTGTCAAAGGGGAGGTCGGAGGTGCAGGAGCTGCTGAGGTTTGGGGCTTTGCTGGGTCACTTTGGGATGCTCTCAGCATCTTTTGAGCAGGAGAGTGACTTTAGGAAGGGATTCTTTTGTTGAGACAGCATCAATACGTTCAGTGCTGGCAGATGAAGGAACTTTGAACTTACAGAATCACCTTCTGGGTACTTTCCTGTCACTTTTTCTACCGGGGCAGCTGGAGGGAGCATCCCTCATCCAGCCCTCAGGGCTGCCTCCTCCTTCCCCTTGGGCATTTGCACTTCGAAGTGTCTGATAGGTCTACTGGATGATCTCAAAAGGTCTTTTAATGTGATTCTATGGATTCTGTACCTGGGTATTTTAGCCAGACCTGTCCTACTCTTACTATCCCTGAGAAATCAGGTCTGGAAGCAGCTTGAGGTGCAGCCTTTCCCAATCCTCTGTCTCTGCTGAGTGGCCATAGGGAAAAAAGTCATGGGATTTAGCCATATTCCAGGGGATGCTTTCAAAGGGAGGAGAGGATGGAAGGGAGAGATGGTGATAGGTGCTGTGGGGCCACGGAGCCAGCAGCCTTTGGTCGCCAGATGGCACAAGAGCTGTGGCTGAGAGCCTAAGGGCAGGGAGCAGAGCAGCAGAACTAAGGGGAAAAAGAGGAATGCATCACCCTGCAGCTGGCTGAAGAGCACAGCTCCCAGTATGTCCCAGCTCTCTAACTGGTGGCTTTGTTAAGGTTGGAGCATCCCAAAGTCATCCTGGGGCTTCCAGCAGTCTCCTCCTGCTCCTTTGCTGGGGTTACTCCTCACCTCCTCCCTGGGTTACTCATGAGAGAGCAGAGGGGGCATTTTTGGTAAGCCAAAAGACAAAAACCTCTGGCTATGGCAAGGAAAACAAGGGTGAGAAGTGATGGGAAGTGTGTAGTGTGCTTGGGAAGAGGGAATTTGAAGCACTTCTTTGCTACTCAGGGTACAAAGCAGCAGCTTCGAGGCGTTGGGCAGGGTGAGGAGAAAGCTGAACTCCCTCACCCCAATTTCACCTCCCCAGGCCCCAAAACCTCACATCCTCACTTCAAAGAGAATCCACCTTCAGCTCACACTCACTGTCCATCCCTGTGGCAGCTGCCTGGAGGTTTGCAGAGCCCAAGCACCGGGCAAGTGTCAGCCTGGGGGAAGTGGGTGGCTGGGCTCTGGTGAACGTGCTTGGGTTTGTTTTGTGCTTTGGAACAACTGCTGGACTCTTCACATCTGTTGGGTTTGGGGTTGTTTTGTTTTGCTTTTGTTTTGTTAGTGATGTTGTTGTTTTTATTGTTTGAAGGGAGACATTGGTGTAGGTTGAAGGAAGATTACTTGGCCCATGGGCCCAAAAAAGAATGTCACTTAAAATATTTGGGCTAAAAAAGCTCCTAAACCGAGGAGAATTGCTTAATTTTCTTCCTCTGATGCAATCTGTGGATGTCACACGTGCTGCAATCCAAGGGATGGTGATATTTAAATGAAATGCAGCCCCAAATAATTCACAGGGCAAGGGGGAAATGCATCATGTGTTATCAGCTCCTACCTGCCATAGGTTTCCTATTTGTCAAGCTACCCATTCTTAAAACACATCAACTGGCTGTGAGCAACTTCCTGAGCTGGAGTGAAATACGTACTCGAGCAATTGAAGGTCAACCCAAGCAGCTTGTTTGGTGCTTGTGTTTGTGGAATCCTCCTTGGAGTTTAATGTCATGATTAATGATGGAGCCAGCAGCTCCGAGCACGAGCTGGGTGGTTTTCCACTTGCAGCTCAAAGGCTGCCAAAAGGAAGCACCTCCTTAAGAGCACAAGTGTGTGAATTGGGAGTTCTGAGGGTTAGAAACTTCTCCAAGGGTTTTATACATGATGCCTGTCAGAGTCGGAGTCTCCTGAGAGCCTCATCCCAAACCTGGGCTGTTTTTTCCCCCTGGATCAGAGGGAGGTGGTTGAGATGTGGCCATTCCCACATCACCCAGGAGCAACCCCTTGGTCTTTGTGCCCACTTGGCTTTTCTTTCTTTATTTCTATGGAGAAGAACATTTATTCCCCATCCATCCCATATCATTTGCTGTCATCTCTTTTGCCCTGGGTTGGCCTTTTAAAGTAACAGCATCCACTTCTAACAGTCACAGGGCATCTGCAACCTGCAGGCACCAGCCTCATCCCTACAGCCTTGCAGTGCTCAGAGCCAGAAGGCAGCAAGTTACTGCTTCTGCCACAAGGTTTTCTGCCAGCTCCAGCCCAAACCCAGCCCAGTTTGTACTGGCCGCCATACAGACACTCACTGGTTTTATACAGAGGTGGGATTTGGTTGTGGTTTCAGCCCAGTCAGCAAGTACAGCCTCCTCAACATCCTATAGGATGGGGAAGGGAACTGGAACAGAAAACCAAGACTTGTGGGTTAAGATAACAACAAGTCTAATAAGTACATTAAAATGTAATAACAGTGAGAAGAATGAAGTGTAATAACGGTAATTAAGAGAAACAAAACCCAAGGCAAAGCCAAATGCTGCCCAGTGCACTTGCTCCCCATCTGCTGAGAGATGCCCCAGCTGCCATCCCCCCTCCCTGCCCAGTTCCCCCAGTGTCTCTACTGGGAATGATATGCAATGGTATGGAATAGCCCCGTGGCTAGTTGGGATCAGCTCCCCTGGCTGTGTTCCCTCTCAGCTCCTTGTGCAACAGCAGCCTCTCCCCACCCCAATCCTCTCACTGGTGGGACAGGGTGAGATGGAGAAATGGCCTTGATGCTGTGCAGCCCTGCTCAGCAACAGCCCAACCAGCCCTGTGCTATTAACATTCTCTTCCTAGAAAATGCAAAATACAGGGACTGGGAAGAAAATGAACTCCATCCCATCTGAAACTGATTCACAAGGGAGCTGCTCCCCTTTCAGTGCAGTGCCGAGCAGGAGCCTGCATGGTGTTGGAGGGTTTTGTTTCCAGGCTGAGCACAGCACAGCTTTGGTTTCACTCCATTATTCAGTTAAGAGGGAGATGAGGTTACAGAGCAGAGGAGCAGTGATGCTGCAGGACCACATACCTCCTGCCAGGGCTACCCAGGGTGAGAGCAGCCTCCTCCTCTGCCCACTCACCTCCACCCCCAAACAGGTTTGGGTTGGAAAAGCCCTTGAAGCTGCTGGAGTCCAATCCTCCCCTTACCCTGCCCAGCCCAGCACTGACCCACAGCCCTCAGCACCTCAGCCCCACGGCTTTGGGATCCCTCCAGGGCTGGGCACTGCCCCAGCTCCCTGGGCAGCCTGGCACAGGGGCTGACACCCCTCTCAGGGAAACAGTTCTGCCTCAGCTCCAACCTCAACCTCCCCTGGGGCAACTTGAGGCTGCTTCGTCTTGTTCTATCACTTGTTACTGGAGAGACCAACCCTTACCTCCCCCCAGCCTCCTGTCAGGGAGTTATAGAGAGTGATGGCTTTGGAATCCCACCAGAGATGGAACTCAATCTCCTCCCTGGGCAGCCTGGCACAGGGGCTGACAACCCTCTCAGGGAAGAAGCCAATGCACTCCTCCTCAGCTCCTCAAACCTCCCATTGAGCTGGAACAGGGATGGATGGAGCCACATCCCTCATCCCATAACTGGAGAGCTGCTTCTGAGCAAGCAGGTGACCAAATGGGACCAACACACCCCCTGGGTGAGGGTGCACAGGGGCCTGAGCAGTGGGAGGGGACAGGGGGGTGTCTGGGCTCACTTAAAAGGCTTTTAAAAATAAGACAAAAGTTTCTTTACATTATTTAAAAGCTACTTTAAAGAGCAGCTGCCTCCTATTAATACCACTGGGGCTGATAATCTTTGCCTGGATCTATCTTTAGAGCACTGCCAGCAGAAATGGGAGCTGGGGGTGCAGTGTGGGGGTGACGTCAGGCTCCAGGGGTGGCCGAACCAGCTGGAAACACAGAGGA
Organism: Urocolius indicus; assembly: GCA_013401255.1. Lineage (NCBI taxonomy): Eukaryota > Metazoa > Chordata > Aves > Coliiformes > Coliidae > Urocolius > Urocolius indicus. Next base: position 45,698 of record WBNH01001371.1, read on the forward strand.
GCCTCCTGGGAGGAGCAGAGTGAGGAGGGAAGCAAATGATACCCCTGACTTCTTGGGTGAGTGTGGAGAAATCAGCTTTGGAGTTGTGAACCCTGAGACTGTTCAGCCTGGAGAAGAGAAGGCTGAGGTGGAGGGGGGATGTTATCAACCCTGGTCAATCCCTAAAGGGCAAGAGGATGGGGCCAGTTTGTTGTGTGGTGGCAGTGGCAGGATAAGGGGTGATGGGCACAGGCTGGGACACAACAAGTTCATTTAAACACAAGGAGTGTTTGGTGTTTGGTGCTTAGGTGAGGGAGCCCTGGCCCATGCTGCCCAGGGAGGGTGTGGAGGCTCCTTCTGGGGAGGTTTCCAACCCCACCTGGACACGTTCCTGTGCCCCTGAGCCAGAGGATTTGAGGATTCTGTGACTCTTTGGTCTGAAACGTGACTTTTTGTGACAGGTTTTTGGGAGCAGTTGGACACAGCTACCCTTTCCAGGTGGGATGGGGCTGAGGATCACCCTGTGCTCTTGAGCCGTGTAGAGCTCTAAGCTCAGCTTAAGGCAAAGTGCATGGACCTGCTTTGGTTTGTCTTGCTGCCCAGCACAATCCCTTGTAGCAGTACTGGGAAAGGCACTGGGTTGGGAGAAACTGAACAAATCACACAAGATTGTGCCCTAAATCATCCCTTGGCCTTCTGTGCCTTGGATCTGGGCTGGACTCAGGATCATTCCCTGCTCTCAGGTGCCTCCTTTGACGCAAACTCAGCTTCAAAGGGCACCCTGAATAATCCTTCCCTGGGGCGTCAGCGCTGGAGGGGGAAGAGGGGGAGTGGGATCAAAACTCTTGGACTTGCTTTTATTTCCTTTGCTTTCTTAATCACTTCCTGACAGCCTCAGAGCTGCCTGAGAAATCCTCCTGCCTGATGCTGTGCTTCCAGCCCATTCCCAAGCCAGGCACCTGGGAGGGGTTGCAATAGGAATTAACAGCCAGCTTCAGCTTTGCCACTGTGTCCAAACCCCAGACTTCATGAGATTGCATCAATCATTGTCTTGAAATCAAATTGCAGCTGAGCTGGGAGCCCAAAATGCCTCTTCAGGAGAGAGCATCTCCCATGTTTCCTTTCCTGTCACTGCTTAAATCTAATCCATCCTTAGTTTGGCTCCCTCAGCCTCATCCCAGGGGTGATCAGGATCATTCAGGAGCTCAGATCTCAGCTAAACAGTGAGATCTTGAAGGTGGCAGCAAGCTGGGACAGTTGATTCACTTCTTTTAAGGCAATTAGGGGCTAATCCTTCACTCAGCATGTGAGAAACTTATTACTGCATGAAAAACACATCTCCAGCCTTGGTGAGGAGCTGCTGCCTGAGTGACAAGCAGCCAGGGCACATCAGACCTCTCTGAGCACACATGTCATTAAGAAAAGCCACTCTATCATTCACTCATCCATTCATATGGTGCCCAGCAGATGAATATCAGGGACAGCTGGCAAAATCAGTGTGCACCTTGCCAGAGCCCAGACACACAGAAGGGTCTGTGCTGCTGCTGTTGGCCTTTGGGCTGGTGTCTGCTTCAGCAAATTTCTGGGAATTCAGGTTGTAGGGAAGGTTTTTGTTCTCTCTATGGCAAATGATGAGGTTTTTCTAGCGGTTTGTATGCCAGAGCTGGGGGGTTATTTGCTATTTTGATGGTTATTTGCTATTTGGCTGCTGCCAAATTGAGTGGGAGATGATAAAGCTGAGGTGGGCACCAGCATGTGCAGGGTTCCTATGACACTCAAGTGAGGTTTTATTAAGCTGTGCTTGGATGTGAAGTCTGAGAGATGTCACAGCCAGATGCTCCTGGTAACTTCAATGGCACATGAGGGGGATGTGGGTGATGGTCGTGCTGGAGGAGAGTTGCTGTTTGGGGTGGGATTGTCTCAGCTGCTGTTGATCTGCCTTTGCACACATGCTGAATACCTGTCAGCATTGTCAAAGCAGCCTGAGGAGCCCCCCAAAAAAAGGGACCATCCAGGTTATTTGTGGAAAAGTCCCTTGAGTTCTGATCTTCCTCAGAGGCTTTGAGCAAAAGGTCCATTGTACATGACTCTGAGCAGTGACTAACGATGGGATGAAGGTCAGGTACTGCGAACTCCAAATACACCCCTAGGATGAGTAAAGCTGCACAATGCTGGGAGCAGAGCAGAAAACCTTTCCACTCCAGGGGATGTCATTTTTTTTTTTTTCAGCCACAACTTACCACTCCCCATCCTTAAGGGAAGTTTGTTCCCTGACCTGGGAATCCAGCTCCAAGGCTGGTGCATCTCCCTAGGGAGGGATGGCCCTGTGGGTGGATCTGCCTCAAGCTCTTTCCTCTGATGCTGAAGGCAGATTAAAATAACATTCTGCCTTCTCCAGCTCCATCAACCAAAGTGTTAAGTGTGTGAGTGGGGCTGGAGGTTGGGATGAACCCTCAGGAGTGACGAGGAGGAAAAGGCTCGTGCGTCGTTGGGACTCTCTTGACTCAGGCAGCAGCTCCGCCTCGCCGGTCACATACTCACACCACACCACACCACACCGTGCCATGAGGCAGCAGGGCTCTCAGCCTCCTCTTTCCTTCTTCCTGAGCACAACATCTTTGCCCAGAAGAGGAAGGAAAGATTTCCCTGGGGGTGGGGAAAGATTCTCAGGAGCGTGTGAAGGGAAAGGTCATCGGGGCAGGGAGTTGGGTGATGCTCATGGAAAGCTGGGCACGGGAGGACTGGAGAAAGCAAATGTGATGGAGGAAGGGCCAAAACCTCCAGAAACCAACTGGATTCTTCTCTCCTTGTTGAGATTCAATGAATTTGACACAGTTTTCATGCTTCTCCGTGAGTCTGTGCTCCAGGGGCTGTGCTCATCCTTAGGGCTGTGGGACTTAAGGTACGTTTAGGGAAAGAACAAAGTCCCTTTTCCCAGCTAATTAACCACAAACCTGATCTAGATGGGACCTGCTTCTGTAGGAGAGGTTGGACAAGATGATCTCTAAAGGCTCCTTCCAACCCCGTACCATTCTATGATTCCATGTGAACAGGAATCCCAGGGATGGACACCTCAGTCCCATGAAAATCCCAGCCAGTGGGTTTAAAGTGATGCTGAGGAACACACGTGAAGCAGAGGCTCAGGGATAAAGAAAGGATTTTGGGTTTTTTTTAAGGCCTGGGGAGAAAAAAGAGAAGATTTTTTTAGGATTAATTATCAGCATGGTCATAAAAACAACTCTGTGGGCTCTTTGTGCTGGTTGGGACAGTGTGAGTGCCCCAGCTGAGAGCAAAAAGCCAGCTGGGGTTTGGGCACAGACTGGCTGGAGATGGCTGATGATTTTATTGAGCCTGGTTTGATCCCTTCCAAGCCAAACAGCATGTTGAGAGAAGAGCAGGGATTTGTTGTCACAGCACAAACCCAGCTCCAAGGCTGCAGATGAAAAAAACAACAACAACAATCATCCTAAAGGAAATCCAAAGGAGCCAACTGGAATTTTCTTCCAGGACATGGGGAGAGCAGTTCCCACTCCATCATCTTTCTCTTTAAATAACCATTTAGTCCTAGAGGTGGGTTTTTAATCCACCTGCCCAGGGGAAAGGCTGAGGGGGGTTGGGATGTGAGAAGACACAGGCGGGAGGAATCAGCCTTTGGAAGTACAACCTGGGCTGCCCTGGCATCTCAGTTCTGCTCCAAGATGAAAACCAAAGGGGGGGGGGGGGGGGGCAAAAAAAAGGGGGGGACAAAAGCTCCTGTCTGTATGAA
>WBNH01001371.1:51688-151800 GCA_013401255.1 Urocolius indicus
CCCACCCCCCCAAAGCATGAGAGATTAACCAAAATGTGAAATAGCTGGACTTGGTATTGAGAATCATTCCCCATCCCCAGGGGGATCTCTCTCACCATCCCAAATGAAGCAGCTTCCCCAGGCACTGGGATGTGTCTCCACCTCCCCCTCCTCTGGTAAGAGAAGAGCTGTGACTGCCCAGCTTAGGCTAGATGGCAAAAGTTAGGCAAGGTGAAAGCCAGGGCTCTGGGTTTGATGTGCTTATGGCTTCCCCTTTGCTTCAGCATAAGGAAGGAGGGAGGGAGGTGGGGGGAAAGACAAAATGACATCTTAAAGCAGCTCAAAACTCTGGAGCTTTGGTTTGCAGGGCTGATGCACCACAGCAAATTGAATCCCAGGGAAGGATTTCCCCAGTCAACCTTCCCACCTGTGTTAAGGAGACAAGTTGGAATGTCTATTGCAGCAAAGAAAGTGAATGCTGACAACCCAGGAGGTGAGGGTCTGGGGAAGGCTGCTCCTCAGCCCCAAACCAGCTCTAGAAACCTGCTCTGGGTTGTCATAGAAATGGATGCACAAAGCTGCTTGCCCCGAGGAGCGTCTCCCTAGAAAATGCTGGCTGCTAGATGTCCTCAGTGAGCTCTGCTGGTTCCAGCCCACAGAGGGCTTTGGGTAGCCAAAGCAGGTCCTGCACTGCCTGGCTGGGAGCTGGGTCCCACAGCACCAGCACAGCCACCCCAGAGGCTCTTTGGATGCTGCCTCAAGCCTAGGGAAAGACCTTTTGGTAGCCGTTTCCCCAACACTCCATGCCCAAAGCCCAGCAGAGCTCCCTGTTCATCGCTCCCCTTCTCCTCAGGGTGAGGTGTGAGGTGGGATGCTGTCAGGTGATCCTCAGCACAGTCCCTCAGCATCAACCAAGCTTTTTTTAAAAGGGCAGGAGATTCAAAAGGGCCTTTGGTTTTCACCTTGCAAAACTTCTTTGTGTTGGACTCAACATACCTGACAGTGATTTAAAGAATATTGCATCTTGCTTGCCCTGGACAGCACGATTCAAGAGAATTAAATAAACCAAGAGGAAACCATAATTCCAAAGAAAAACAACAACCCTCTACCATCAGCAACATTTTTTTCTCTCTCTCTCTCTCTCTGTGTCTGGTTTTTTTTTGCTGCTTAACAATTTAATGACAGCACTTTGGGGCTACATGTAATGAAGGACAGCAACATCAGAAACGCTGCCCACTGCATCTGGTTTCAATATATTAGCAGCAAGTTCTTGTTTAAAGGCTTTGTGGTTTAAAAGAAGAAGAAAAGACAAAAGGAGGAAAAAAAAGAAGAAGAAGAAGAAGGAAAGAAAAAGTTATATTGCTTTAGGTTTGGAAAAGAAAAATAGGTCCCTTCTTTATTAGCTCTCAAAGTAGTTGAGCAAGAGTCATCCCCTTTGCAGATGGACTCTGAGGGCAGAGCTTTGGAGCGTGGAACTGGCCTTTGTTGATCCTGTGCCACACTGTGGCTTGTGGGGTTTGTTGTTTTTTTTTTTGGCTCCCTGAAACTTGGCCAGGCTACTGTGCAGGGCATTCAGAGGGGGGCTGGCTGCTCCCCTCCTGGCCCCAGAGGCTGCTCCAGAGGTGGATGGGAGTAAAGGCAGATGGGACAACAACTCACTGCAGGTTTTACCTCTGAAGCTTAAGGAAAGGATTTTTTTGTTGTTGTTTCCCTGCCTTTCCCCAGGAAATCAACTCTCTAAAAGGAAAGTTTAGGCTGGGGCAGCTCTGAGATCCCAAAGCAGCTTTTTGGTCAGCCATCTGATAATTCCCCCAATAGCAGCACTCGTGCCTTGGGTATAACTGTGTCTCACAGCAGCTCTGTGGAGACAGGACTGGCCAGTCTGAACTCTTCCTATTCTTTTTTTCCCCCCTTCCTTCCTTCATTGTAACTAGAAGAGAGGCTTGTTTCTTGCTCTGGAATTTCTGTCCTAACCATTTTTTCACCCCCCTCTTCCAATTATAAAAAGGCCACAGAGTAGAATGTGAACTCTTGAATGTGACAGACAGACAGTTTCCAGGAAAAGGAAAGAAGAAAGAAAGAGCTAACTTACAAAACTAAGTTTATGCAATAAAGTTCTTATACTCTGCTCCTTTTTAAGCAGACTCTTGTGGAATTTATGTACAGTACATGACAGGCTTTAAAACTATTTATACCACAGTTAGAGCAAGACCTTTAATACTCTAGTCTTAAGACAGGGTTTGTTTCTGTTAGGTTTCTTTTAAAGCTTTAGACAGTTAAATACAGTACATAGATGTTAGCTTTTAAATACAATGTGAGATTATGTAACCTTCTGACTCGCTTCAGCCATAGGCTGGCACCTCTTTTCATCATTTCCGTTGTACAAAGTGTTCCTTTCCTGATTTGGTGTGTGTCAGGGGGAAGGGATGGAGTGGGGAGCTTGAACTCATTTTTTTTGCACCGTGGTGCCAGGTCACGGTAAGTAGAATCATCCCCAGCTAACGAGTTGGGTCAATCCATGGGGTTAAACAGAGCTGGATTTGGAAGGAGTTAGGGACTGTTATGACACTAAGAGACCAGGAATATGACATTCATATTCGTCCATGGCCAGCACAGATTCATTACACGAATTCCACCGACACCTTTAGGGTGTGCAAGAGTTATTAGTGCAACTACCGTCGCCCAAGAGAGAAGAAACCCTTCTCCTCCGTGCCAAAGCTTCAGACTTCAAAGGGTGCTGGAGCTGCAGCACGTTTGAGAGTTGGGTGTCTGAAAGCCTGGCTGCTGTAGGGTTAGATTTAAGACTCTTTTGGGATACCTTTTCTGTAGGGAAAGAAAAAAAACAAAAAGAGATGGAGACGTCTGTTTATGACAGTGGGAAAGCCGAGACACTGAGCACAGACCCATGCAGGACAAAGAAAGGAGGAGAAGGGTTTGTTCCCAGAGGAATAGAAAATACGAAGGACTTCCATCTAAAACCAGTTCCTGGCTGTTATTAAAACTAGCTACAGTACACTTGGGTTTTGGGTGCATGACTCTTCTGGAAAAAAAAAAAAAAAAAGAGAGAGGCTTTGGTAGTGCTTTGAGCATCCCTTCCACAGCCAGCGCCACGGGCCCAAAAACGCCTCCTCACGCGGCTTCGGCTGAGCTGCGCTTGGCGTGTGCCGGGGCCGGGGCTGGGGCCGAGGCCTCACCTCGCAGGTTCCTGAAGTAGAGTTTGAGCTTCTGAGGTTCGCTGACACGTCTCCGGGCGAAGTCGGCGCGAGGGTGGCCCTGGGCGCAGTGATCCGTCTGCAGCAGCTGGAACAGGCTCGCCATGTTGGGACCGATCTTCTCCATCAAGCTGTCCTTGATGGTGCTCACAGTCTCTTCGTCACACTCCAACAAGCTCCTCACCAGCTTGTTGTAATACCTGCAGGAGAGTTACCAACCGTTACCCCAGAGCTTGTCCCAGCAAGAGGAAAGAAAGGAGGGGGGAATTAGGGCAAGGCTGGAGCACAGGCAGTGCCCCTGGCACGGGAGGAGAGGAGGCTCCTTCCCAAGAGGTTTCCAACCCCACTTGGTCATGTTCCTGTGCCCCCTGAGCCAGGGGAAGCTGCTTGAGCAGGGGTTGGGGATGGAGGAGCTCTGGGGGTCCTTTCCAACCCCCACCATTGTGTGGGTGGTTTGTTTGCTACACTGGAGTAAGGCTGGAGGGTGAGCAGCAGCCTTCAAGCTTGAGTCAAAGAGGTTAAAGATCCCCAATGTTAATGCCTCAAATCGACGGTAATAACAAGATTTAGGTTTTTGGTACCCAAACAAAGGCCAGTCCTGCTCCTGCCCGTGAATAAAGATGGTGCTGCAAAGCAAAGGGAAGGGTATGGAGGCTCCTTTTCAGGAGGTTTCCAAACCCACCTGGACATGTTCCTGTGTCCCCTGAGTGATGGGAACCTGCTTTAGCAGGGGCTTGGGCTGGGTGAGCTCTGAGGGACCCTTCCAACTCCTGTCACCTTGAGACTCTGTGAAAGAGCTGATCTCAACCCAGACCACCCCAAGCCACAAAACCACGAGAATCAGCATCGTTGAGTCATTCAGGGTGCATCTGAAACTCATTTTTGACAGGGCACAACGTACATCCCCTCACTGCATGTAACAAATGCCCTGGACCCACAGATGCTGTGTGCATGACACATCACGTTAACCCATCAAACTACTAATTTTGTCATCCCAAATGACAGATTTTAGAGCTGGCTGCTCCAGCTCAGCAAGACAAGGCTGCAAGGGGTTCTGGTGTTACCCTGGCTCGATGGGGAAGAAGGTGAGAGCCAGGAGCTAAGATGATGGAGTAACTGGCCTAAGTGTGTGTTTTACTCTCTGCTAAATGACCTGAGCTTCTAGGAAGAAAAAAAATTGCATCTTTCTAACAGGCAGCTACTGCCCATCACCAGACAGACTGAACAACCCATCAGTCTGAGCCAGCATGACCCTTCCTGTGTCCACTCGTGTAATACCATTCTCTGCTGTCCCTCTCCCTCTCCTCCATGCACAGCCTTTTATGAGGGCCCAGAAGAGGGAGAAGCAAGCTCAACCCAAGCCAGAGCCTGACAGATGTGTGTGTTCCCTGGGGAGAGATCTTTAGGACATACAATCAGTTGCCACTTCCAACAAACTGCCCATGCATTAAATAAGAAGCGAGGACCTTATGCTTTGCCCTGTTGCCTCCTCTGCAGCCTGCTGCTGTGGTTTTGCCTCCGAGCAGCCCTGAGGATGTGTTTCTTTCTTGAGGAGGGAGCCAGAAAATTGTGCTGATCTGTTTCACCAGCATTGCTGGAACTGAAGGGAGAGGAGTGCTCAAAAGGAGCACTGGAAGAGGTGGCTGGCATGGGCAGGGAGAGCAAAGCTGGCAAGTGGGACCTCACTGTTATCAGAGAGCATTTTCCCAGGGAGAGAAAGTTGGGAAAAGAGGAGCAGTCCCATATTTGCTGGGCTACTTCTGCCTGGAAGGACGTTGGGGGAACTTATTTTAAGCCTTTAAGGTCACCATGACATTTTTTCCACAGGAGGGGAGAAGGGAATAACCTGCAGGTGGAGGAGGGGAAGGAAGAGGGAAATGAGAGTTCACATCCAAGCTTCTTTCCTAAGTCTCAGCTCTGGCCTTTAGAGCAGCCAGTTGGAGGTCAGGTGAGGTTAAAGTTTCTGCTGCACTTGAAGCACAAAAGGACCAGGCTTTGGCATGGTGGAGCACGGGGCAAGCACAGCTCAGGAGCATAAATATTAAGGTCTGGAGCGTGCAGAGGAGTTGATGATGAATACATCTGTGTGAGCTTTGCATTCAGCTTAAACCGAGCCCAGCCTAACAGGACAGGAGGAACAGAGCTGCTTATCCACCTTCCTCTGCTGCACTGCCTACACCTCCTTAGACAAACACAGCTTGGTGGTTTCCATAGCTGGAGCTGCAATCAAACAGCTTGCTGGTGCCTTTCAGTAGCCAGGCTGCAAGCAAAGGCACCAAGGCTTTCCTCTCCTCCTGCTTCTGCCATGAGATTAAAATCACAGGAAGATGCTATGACCTTTAACTACTTCCTCTCAGTGTCCCAGGCCAAGTGGCACATTCTTATTCTGTGGCTATGTTGGGACAGGGGCTGGGAAAGCAGGATGCTTTAGGAGACCTCAGTGTAAACTATTAGCTGGGAAATCCTGCTGCTTTTGTTACTCAACATGTCATAATATCCTCTGGCTTCGAGAAGGCTGTGGGGGAGGAGTTCCCTCTGCCTCAGCAGACAGCAGCTCCTCTTCAGGCTCAGTCCTTTAGAGAGGAACATCCCCAACACACGTTAACACCCCTGCTGCCATCACTGCACACCCCCTACATCCTACACACCCCCAACCACGAGCCCCACCGAGGGCTGTTTAACTCCACAACCCATCATACCCAGCCTGAACTGCTCTTTTGGCCTGTAAAACACTGATGCCACAGTGCTGCCTGCTCCTCATCCAAACCCTTGGGGAATGCTGAGGCAAAAAACTCTCCCAGAGTTGCTTGGGGGAAAGACACAGAGGTGGAATTTTCACCTTCCCACAAGTATGATTTTCTGGATATGATACCTACAGTAGAGCTTCCTGCAATCAATTCATGCTGGCCAGAGATGCAGCATCAATGTACCACTTGCTAACCTGTCCTAGGCTAGGGCTGGAGGCTTAAGATGCTTCTAGATCAAGTCCAGCAGCCTCCCCAGAGGAGCTGGAGCATTCCCCACAGCCAGCCAACACGTTAAATTGCAGCTTGGTCTGTTTGAACTCCAATTCTAGAGTATATTTACTCAAACTGTTCAAAAAAGATCCCTTTTATCCCAATCACAAGACTCAGCACTGATTGTTCCAGGATTTAGAGGAAGAAATCCCTGCCCTTGCAGCGTGACTGTGCAGACTGCAGCAGCTCCCTGAAGCTTCTCTCTGTCCCTTGTCCTTGGAGGATGGGGACAGGGCAGCTCTGTGCTCAGACAAAGGCACAGGAGAGCAGCGTGACGTGCTCATTTCTGCAGGTAGCCTTTGCTGTCAAGAAAGGAAGAGGGTTGAAGGCTGACCCTAAATACACTATTAAGAACACCAGGCTATCCCTAGAAACCACAAACTGCTGGATCATGGAAGAATAGGGTTGGAGAGGAGCACGTTTGCTGGTTCCCCTTCAGCTTTTCTCCTTCCTCTTGCCACAGTAAGCCCTGAGGGCAAGGCCTCGTTGGCTGGTGCTGTATAAACCTGAGGGAAGGGGTGGCTCCATGAAGCTGCAAGAGGTTGAGAAGCTCTGAAGGGCTCAATACGCCAGAGATGCTCTATTAATCCAACTGGCTCTGTTTTACCATCCTGCTGCACTCACACTTAAACAAACCCCTGGCTTTGAAGAGATTGATGTCTGGGCTACGTGTGCTCCGCTGGAGATGTCTCTAAGTGTATTTACCAAAGAGAGAACCAGAAGAATGCTGGTAAAACTGAATAAGGATCTGAAAAGGCAGAGAACATGCCTTAGGCTGAGCTACAGGAGGATTTGTAAGGCCTCAGGCAGCTTGGCTCCCCTCATCACTTTCTCCACCCTTCGCCTTTCAGCTGAGGAAAAGCCCCACGTACCGGTTTGAGAACTGGTTTGGAAGCTGGACCACCTCTGTGATGGCTTCAGGGTTTCTTTTGGCGATGCCACACATGTCCAGCTTGCTGTAGCACTCCTCTTGCACCTCAGAGATCATTCTTTGGAAGGTGGAGCACCTCCTGATGGCCAGGAACACCTTGGACGTAACCCCGTTGGCGATGCATTTCAAGCTTTCTTTCACAAAAGCTTTTCCCTGGAAACAGAAGAGAGAGAGAAAAACCCTTAAACTGCAACAGGTTTGACAGAAAGGGATTTTCTTAACAGGCACTGGCTGCTATTAATTACCCTTGCTACAATTACAGAGCTGCAAGGGGGTCACTTATCAAGCACAGCAGCCAACTGGATGCTCAATGCTGCCTGTTATCACATAGTTCTCATCCACAGCCCTTTCAGCTGGGATGCACATAGCCCAGAGGGAACAGAGAGCTCCTCTTCCCAAAAGATTTAGGCAGTGGAAATCTTTGCATGAACAGACTGAAAAATGCCAGCACCAGAGCAGGGCCAATTCTGCCCTCGAGGAGGGAGCTGGACCTCTCATCACATACTCACCTAACCACACTTCGAGATGCTTTAAGAGCTTTGAAGTTTGTCCTTGGGAGAGAAAGCACAGGGAACCAAGCGTGGGGGGGTGCATTTGGGGATGAAATTAAGTAGGAAAAGGGCCCTTGGCAGAGGCACAGCCCTCTGATATTACCCTATTTATCCTGCTGTGAGTGACTGCAGCTCCACAGAGGCTGATCTGGCCAGTGCATTCCCAGGCCTGAAGGACTTCCAATTCAAACCCCAGCCCTGTGCCAGCTCACACAGGCAGAAGACTTACTTTGTTAAGAAGAACGTTTCTATTTCCTCCTGAAGAGGAAACTTTGCTCTCCTCCCCACAGGACATTCCTTGCCAAGTCCTCACACACAGCATACAGTATGTGGAAAAAGTACTGGAGAAAATAGCCCTGAAGGATGCATTTGTAGCCAAAAAAGCCAGACTCGTGGTTCAAGGGACTAGCTAAGCTGCAGGAAGGGCTGCAAGAAAGGAAGGGTTAAGCCTGCACAGAGGTCCCCCGCACCATCTCCATGAGGACAGAGGGGTTCAGGCATCCACTCAGCAAATCCTTGCAGCACGTGCTTTAGAGCAGCAAAAGCGTTTGACTGAATGGTGATGGGGACGGGGGGGGGGGATGGGGTGGGGGGGTCAGGAGGAAGCAGCTCTAAGGGTGAGGCATTATCCTCCTACTGTACCTGAGTGTCAAATTTAGCAGCACTGTAGAGGAAGGACTTGCAGATGTCATACATGCCATCCGTGTCACATGTGGAGTTCTCCAGGCAGGCGAAAGCCCCGCAGCCCACCTGCAGGGCACTGTTCAGGCAGCGTACGACCTCTGCTGCAGAGAGAGGCAGAGGCACAGCAGTTAGCAACTCCACAGCCATCAAGAAAGCCTTTTTTTTTGCCTTAGCCCCAAAGGCAAGAGGCATTGCTCAACTTACAGTCAAGCCTTCTTGGCTTTATTTGGGGGGGAGGTGATGAAGAGAGGCTGAAGGCACTGCTAAAGGGCTTTGTGAAGTGAAGTCGCTCTGCAGTTCGACAGCGACTCGAGGAGTAGAAACACCAACTCCTGAAACCTTCAGCGAGTTACACACAGATTAAAAGAGACTCAGTGGAGACTCAGAGGTCCATCCCAAGCTAATTCTGCCTGCATGCATTTACAGCTTTATTCAGAGTGCCTCTGAAGAGGGCAGAAGTAACGAAGAGCATTGGGGGGTAAGGTCTTCCTCCTGCTCTTAGACCGAAGGGAGCTCAGAGCAGCTTGGCAGCACCTGGCTCCCAAACCTGCTTTGAAAAGGAGCCCAAAGTGATGGCAATGGCCAGACATCTGCACGTATTTCAGCGGGCTTTGCTGGCATTGGAGGGTTTTGTGCCTTTCCAGAAAGCATAAAGTACCCAGCAATAGGATTGTAGTTTGTGTGTCCATTATCAGGACTACAAAGGACTTGAAGGAGCTGCCTGATGCTAAATACTGACCTGGTAGCCAGCAGCACAATGCTGAAGAGATTTGCAAAGAGAAGGGACATTTGGGCAGAGAGAAAGTTAAGGTAATGGAGCTGCCCATGTATAATTAACATCATTGAGGCAGCAGTTAGGCTGAGCAGGAGGGTATCCATGTCATCTCATCTTTTTTAGTGCAGATACTATGCATTTTAACAATGAATCAGCACTATTGCCACATGATTGCCCTGAAATTAGTAGGGATTAACCTTTTTGGGTAAGCTGAACATCTGTCCCCTTCTGTGTCTGTGCAAGGCATATTCATTACTTTTGCAGCTCATGTTACCAGACATTCTTTAGGAAGAAATGCAAAGCCAGTGCCTTCCATCAAGATCTTAGGTGTGGGAAAAGTGAGGCTTTTGCATTTAGTGGAAGGGAGCACATCTTACCAAGAGCTGAGTTGGAGCTTAAAGACACATCTCTACCCTTAGGATCTTTACAGCAAAGGGGAAAAAAACCCCAACATCAAACCAAAAAAGAATCAATTAACCCCTTCCTGCTTCTCCACTCTCACTCAGGGTGCCTGAAGGGAGAAATATGTGGTGAGAAAACCCTCTCCCCAGTTCCCAACCTTCCCCATCCCACGAGTCATTGCCATGATCACGTTTCCACAGGTTCAGATGCTAACTTTGCTTTCAGCAGACTTAGGATGCATTAAGCTTTTATTGTTTTAGGCACCCGGTGCAACAGGGAGACCCTATGTTTCTATAGCAACCAAATACAAAAGGAAATTGAGCAAACACCCTGCTATAATGCTGCAGAGCCTTGCAGAGCTAAAATAAGACATCTTGCCTAATGAGCTCCAAATTAAGAGCCCTAATATCTGTGCAGGGTACTAGAAGGTACATTCTTTTTTTTTTTGTTTGTTTTGTTTTAATCCCCATTGTTAAAGACAATTGTGCCCAACTTATCTCAAAGCATCTCTAGTGCTCCAAGTAGAGGCATCCAGAGCTCACTTGGTCTCTTTTAATCCATTGTAAAAGCAAGTTTGTGAAATGTCACCATGGGCATTTTTTTTTTTCATGGCACCACGGAACTGATAGCCATCAGTTGTTGGAAATAAAGGCTAGCAGTGGACAGTTTCTAGGTTACTGCATTCTTCAAAGTCACATCTCTCTCTCTCTCTCTCTCTCTGTCTCTCTCTCTCCCCCTCTTTGAATAAGCAGATGTTCAGCAGAACAATGGTTCGGTCGAACCTCCACGGATTTGTATCAACTTCCTAAAAAGCAAGGGAATTAACACCAAAGTAGGATGGCAATGGGAGAAAAAGAGAGAAAGCCACATGCAAGCAGGGGAGGAAGGGAGGAAATAAAGAAGAAAAAGTACATGGAACTAATTTTAAGAGCTGAGGGGAGGAGGAGAGAGAACGGATTGCATCCTGCAAGCAGATCACACCGGTTCCCTGACCCAGCTCCTGGGAGATTTCTGCACCGAGATCCTCCTGAATCAGACCTTTACATTAAGATTTGTTCCTTCCAGCCCTTAAGTTTATAAGAGGGGGGAAAAAACAGAAAAGAAAAGAAAAAGAAGAAGAAGAAAGAAAGAAAAAGCAGCAGAGAGATCTGAAACAGTTCAACACATCAGGGTTCAGGCTCAAAGCCTCTTCTGCTGGGTGTTACCTGAGTTCTGGGCTGCAACCCTGGGTTTCCTGGGGCTCACAGAGTCATTCTGTTCAGCTTCATAGGATGCAGATGCACTGATCACCAGCAGCAGCAGAAAACCAGACTTTAGGAGCATTCTCTGACAAGTTTCCGCTAAGTGTGGGGTTTTTTTTTGGGTGGGGTTTTTTTTTTTTTTTGGGTGTATGTGCCTCTCTCTCTCTCTCTCTCTCTCCTCTTCCACTTCGGCTTGAGCAAAGACGTGGATCTGGATACGCGCTCCCAGGGTAGAGAGAAAGGAGTCTTGGCTTGAGGCTCGGGGAGAGGAGGAGGGGTTGTGTGTGTGGGGAGGGGAGGGGGTAAAAGGACGTGCTGCAGCCCGGCTCTGCTCCTCTGCCCTTCTGGCTCTTGCTCGCTGGGGGACCAGGAGCAATGCCGAGGGCTTTTATAGCCGCCCTTATCGGTCCCCCCGCGGGCTGCCGAGCCAATCGGGAGGAGCTGGGCAGAGCCAAAGGCAGACTGGACTCATTCAAAGCCCCACAAAACTGCAACTTCACAGGAAGAATATTTTCCAGCCAATTAAAAGTACCTGCCAAACAACAATAATAACCTCCCCTCCACCACCACCACCACCCCCCCCCTTCCCTTCCCCCCCACAGCCCCCCCAAAACCAAGTTAATCTGTGGAGAAGCGGTGGGAAAGGGAGGAGGTGTGAGAGGACACACACACACACACACACACACACACACAGACATCCTATGGGGAATTGAGCTCAAGGAAATGACAGGGCAGTCTTAAACCTGCCCTCATCTCCCCTCCCAACCCCCCTCCCAAAATCACCTGCCCTTTAAGAAAGGATATTTTCCCATCCTCCCAGCACACTTCCCAGGCTTCCAGCAGCTTGGAAGAAGCATTTCTTTGTAGGCTTGGCACTCATCACACTCCAGCTCTGCACTTGACCCCAACAAACTCCCCCAACCCCCCAAAAAAGAGCAGAGAGGACCTACCTGTGTGCGTGCAGCCGTGAGGCATCACCTCCTGCCTCTGCCAAAGCACGTGTGCTCGACAGCCAGCCCGTGTGTACACACATACACACACACACATAGACAACCCCCTCACGTAGGCACATGCAAATCCCCTCTCTCTGCCTAAAACCTTATTCCTCATTCACTCCCTTCCTTATCTTCCCCTTCCTTGCACACATATGTTAATAAATAAGACTGCTTCAGCACACTCTGGTTTTTTTTAACCACTTCCCAGAGCTCAAGGAACACTTTTGTTAGGTGTTTAGGGTTTTTTTTTTTTCCCTCCCCACTCCTTTCTTTCCCCTGCCCCAAATTCAATCCTGTTCTTCAGATTTCATAACGGGAGGAGGCAGCCTAATGCTTGATTTGATCTTCATTTTAATAGGCACATAATGAGGATTCACACACTAGAGAGCTGGTTATCCTGTGCAGCACAGACAATTGAAGGCTGGGAGTGTTTAAGGGATGAGACTCTAAGCAGTTGCATTAAGCCTTTGAGCTGGAAGGGAATGGGGAAGGCGCATGGAGGAAGATTTATAGATTAAAAAGTGACAAGTCCTTGCAGCTTAGGAGAAGTCAAAAGATTTAGCTACCAGGTATTAATTTAGCTCTTCAGGCATTACTGAGCAGAGACCAGATAGTTCCCTGTGGATCCTGAGCAGGTTTGATTCTTGCTCAGCTATCCCCACGATCTTTTCAGTCAGAGGAAAAATACTCTTGTCTCTGCAGTGCCAGGCAAGAAAAAGCAGCCCAAATAGATTCACAGATCCATTCACATCCAGAGGTTCCAACTCTACAAACCTCCTTGAAGTAGAGGTGCAAAACTCCCTCATCCTGTGGGTGTTCAGTCGGGTTTATGAGCAGCTGAAATAAAAAGTCAATAAGGAAGCAATTTAAAGCAAAAACAGAAGTAGCCTCTTCCTTAGTGGAGCTCCAGCAGCAGTGCCCACTGCTTTAACTCAGCCCTGCCTGTGTTTTTGAGCCTGGGGCTGACAGCTCTGACTGTGACAACGGGACCTCTCTGGTTCCTGACCTGAGCTCCGTTCCTGAGCTCAGGTTGGGCTGAGCAGCTCCATTTCCCTTGGCATAGCCGGTGTCAGCTTCAATTGGAATAGGAACAAGGAGTGAGGTTGTGCTCCTACCTTGGGGTCAAAATAACAGCTGTGCCAGATGTTCCAAAACCATGCAAAAACAACTGCACCAACCAAAAGCACTGGGAGAGAAGGGTTTCGGGTTTCCTCTCGCCCGTGTGACACGGAGCCAGTTTGGCTCAAGCAAAAGAAATCAATCAATAAATAAAAAGGAGAGAGAGGAGCAGCTCTGCAAAAGCCCTGTGGTTTCTCTGCTTGGTAGGACCAGTTCAGTTTGCAAGTGAGAATAATCCCTGTCGGGTTGGATCCCGATTAAATCAAAAGCAACTCTGGCCTTGACTTCAATGGGGGAATGAATCACCGTTCCATGCGAGTCCCGTTTGGAGTGGAAGCATTGCATTTGCCACAACATTGACTTTCAAGCTCCAAGCTCCATTTCTCCACTCCCTTCACCCCTAAGGTGAACATTCCTACTTGTCTTTTTCTTTCTTTTTTTTTTAATGTTTCAGTCTCAACAGCAAGTAGTTTGCAAAACAAAACAGGTTGCCCTGGCCCTCTGAGCACGTATATATCCCGATTGGAGTCCAAGGCTGAGGAAAAACCAGGAGCCAGTAGCTCCTACAGACACTAAACACTCTTCCAACACGTTTCCTATTCTTTCTTCTTGTTATTCCAGGGTTGATTTACTCCTTTAGGGATGTATTTAGACCTGCTGCATATCTTCAGAGCAATCTGTTTGAATTTTGGAAGGCAATAACGAGAGATGGGCTACGAGATGATGGATCTGGGCACACACAAACGTTATAACATCAGGAAAACTTCTCATGGAGCCTCCAAAGAAAGCCTCCTGTGAAGGCAGCACCTTTATTATTGCTTTGGGAAAGTGGATGAGTGAATTCAGGAGTGATGGGCCCTTACTGATTTGCTGTTGGGTTTGGTGGGAGACTTGTCCAAGCAAATTTCTGCGTGAAATGTTTGAGCCCTTTAGTCCCAGAGTGTGTTTGCCTGACTTCTTTTGCATACTGAAGGCAACAAGGACTGCAAAATCCCACCTCCCTGCACTCATTATGTGATAGCAGAAGAGCTTGGCTTCTCTCTCCTACTCAAGCTTTGAAAAGGAAAAGTGCAGGGCTCAGACTGTCCAAAGATCAGTGGTTTTCCCATTCCAGGGTCCTGCCTTTGAGAGTCCCATTAGGGGATCAGATTTTCCCTATAAACCTTCCTGTTATCAGTTAATAGCTGGCCAACAGCCTAGAGATCTCCCCAGAAGAGACCCTGCCCCTAAAAAACCCAACACAATCCACCCCTGAAAAGTTCCACTATTTGTTTCTAAAGGCTTGGCATGAACTGTCAGAGGAATTTTCACCCTAGCTTCCCTTACAGGTTAAATGCTTCTTTTTAGGGGAAGGGTTTGTTTCCTGGTTGATGCATATAAAGAGTGAAAAGAAAGGCACTGTCAGACTGGAGTAAAGTGCCCCCTTCTTTCCATTTCCATTCAACAGAGACTATTAAATTCACAAACAGCCCCAACTCTTGTGCCACTGCTCCTCTTCTCCCAAAGTGTTCAAGATTTTTGTCCAGCCTCAAGAAGAAATAGAGGGGGGAAAAGCAAAGACAAACTAAAGAGGGGAAGCTAAAGTCAATAACCCACCCCCCCTTTCTTTGCTCTGTGGCTGGAAGCCCCCCTGCCATTGTGTAACTCGATCTTTGCCCACCTTTCAGCCCCCTCCTTTCCCCAGCACAGGACCCCTCTCTGCTCTCTGTGCTCCGGAGGGACGTGAGCAACTGCATCACCTCGGGAGTTAGCAACGCTCGGCTGGTTTCCCCCCCTCCCTGCTCCTTCCCAGCAAACCCACCTCCTCTTACGTCTCCTCCGGCCGCGGCGACACTTTGGCACACACGTACACAGCCACCCCACCCTTTTCCTCACAGCTTGGGCTCTCCCCACGCTGCACTTCACTCTCTTAAAGACACTAAAGTGATGGCTGAGGAGAGCAATGTTGTCATGTACCCAGGCTGGGGTTGCACTGAGCAGGACCCTCAGCCAATGAGGGACAGAACGTGACCCTTCCTCACCTCCTCCCAATGTGTTGAACCTCTGTGTGAGTGACAAGGCTCAGCTTTTGTGCTTCTCCCAGGCCTTGACAGCTCGCCAGCCTCCCTCACACACTGGCTGGACCAGCTCCTCAGCAGGTGCACATTAGTATAACCACCGAATTCAATATTAGCCCTTCATCTACGGCACGACTCCGATGCGTCACCACACGCCGTCTGGATGCAGTTCCTCATCGGAGGGTTAGAAATCCAGGAGTAGCTTCAATTACACTGACAGTATAAAAGCAAAGTAAGGGAGAGGCTAAGCAGAACCTTTTAATTTGCTTAGCCCAAATGAATAACCCTGGCTGCACATCGCTGCAAGTGATGTCAGAACTTGTTCCAAAAGGCAAGATACAATTGAAGTTACCTGGGTGTTTGCCCCAACAAAGACACTTGGATCTGTCTTGCAGGCTTTGGCCTTCGCTCCAGAAACCTGGCAGCAAAAAAACAACACACACACACACAAAAAGTCCTGCTCAAACTCTTCTTATTAAACAAAGAGGTTTCGTATCTCTGGTTTATATGCAAAAAAGTCAGAACAGGTTTCATTTTGTCACGAGCGCTGTGTGCTTAAGGCACAGGCTTTTAGTTTAAGGCACAATTCCTCAGTTTAAGACATAATCCTTCAGTTTAAGACACAATCCCCCAGTTTAAGGCACAATCCTTTATTTTAAGGCACAATTCTTTATTCATGTGTGTGTGTGTGCACTTTAGGGCACAATCCTTTATCTTAAGGCACAGTCCTTCAGTTTAAGGCACAAGCTTTCAATGTCCAACATAAATCTGGCAACAACAACAACAAACTTGCTCAAAATATTCCTGTTAAACAAACCAGAGACATTAAATCCCTTTATGTGCAAAAAGTCAGGACAGGTTTCATTGTGTCATGACCACTGTGACAGTTTAAGGCACAATCCCCCAGTTTAAGCCACAATCCCTCAGTTGAAGGCACAGTCCTTTAGTTTAAGGCACAGTTCTTTAGTTGAAGGCAAATCCCCCAATTTAAGGCACAATCCCCCAGTTTAAACCACAATCCCCCAGTGTAAGGCACAATCCCCCAGTGCCCAACACAAAGTTGCAGCTATTGTGATCTCCTGGGTTTGAGTTAATGGGAAGCATAAATGGAGGCAAGTTAAAGGCTTTCTCCTGTTACTGCACTACATGATTTATGCTTTGCACAAGTTGGTTCTTTAATACAAGGAATTCTGCATTTTGGTCTATTTCTGCTGGGATTGTTTTGTATCTTGTAAATGCAATGCCTGATGAAAAGTGATTACTAATAATAACCTTGTATTACTTGTAATCCTATGCTCTAAATCCTGACTGCCTGTTTCAATGGGGTTTTGATGAAAACCAAATGTGCATCACATATCAGAGACATAAAGAACTTTCAGCACTCAATTCCTGGTACCTTGGCTTGATCCAGGCAGTGAAAATACTCATCTGTGGAAGGTGAAACAGTCCTTTAAAGGCATTGCTGTGGCAGGCTGGCAGCTTTACTCTGCTCGAAGCACCAAACATAGATACCACTGGCTTGGATTGGATTTGTACCTGAAAAAAACCCCACAGAGTCAGAGCATTTTGTAATCCTTCCATTCAGCTGGTAGAGGTGCCAGTCTCAGTCCCAGCCCTAAAGCAGTAAAGAGGAGTTTCACAAGCAGAAAGTGGCCTATGGAGGCGAGGACCTCACATTTCCACAGAGCAATATGCTTTGTCAGGTTATCCCACGTGATGCTGAGGATAACTGCGCTCACAGAGGACAGAACGTCAGGTTTCACTCGCAGTGACTGAGCTGTTTGCCTGAAGTAAAAGCAACCACAGCTCAGAGAAGCTGGCACAGAGGAAGAGAAAAAGCCCCTCAAAGTCTTTGAACTTCCACCATATCTCCTTCCCACCCTGCAGCTCAGCAGGTGGTTGCTCCAAAAATTCCCAGTTCTGTCTGTAGCATGGGTTAATCCCAAACCCGATTTTGAGGGGCTCTGGGGAAGAGCTTGACTCAAGGGTCTCTCCCATCTCCATGGGACTCTCACCAACAGCCTTTGCCACAGAGGCACTCCACCCCCCAACACCACTTGAAAGAAGTATTTCCCTCCCCCTTCTCCAGAGCCTGATGACACTAGCAAATATCTACATAGTTTCTTGCAAAGGCTTGCCTTAACCAGAAAGAGGATCTCTCATTAAAGCATAAAATTAAACACTTCAGAACAAAGATATTGGCACATTAATATGGAGATTCTACCTCTTTCAGCACATCTCCCCCCCCCCCTCCCCACCATCCTCCCTTCATCAAAATGCATTAGCCCTTCATGTGCAATTTGCATTGGAAAGCGTAGGAGCCACATAGCATTAACAGCTGTGAAATTGGTGTCATTCTTAAAGGTTAAAATAAACCCAGCTATTCTCTAAAGCTGCCAAGCATTTCTTTGCAAGATCTATGGCCAGAGCCTTCATGAATCATGAATTTGCCTTGTATTTTTTTGTTTTGTTTGTTTGCATGTGTGTGTGTGTGTGTGCTGTGGAAGGATCCTTGAGAAGATCTTTACAGGCAGGCAAGAGCATTCCCTGCCTCAGCCTCTTGCAGGGTGACCTCAGCACTAGGTGTGAAATAGGGCAAGCAGGAATCAGCCAGCAATATACATTTCAATTTGCACAGCAGCTCTCAAAGGGAAAGGGAGGAGGGTGTGGGGGGGAAAATAAAAAGGGATGACATGGCAGCCTCCTCGCTCCACTCTTGAGAAAGCCTCTTGAAAACTTTTCTAGCCAATAGTTACTGGAATTTGTTTTGCAAGAGTGTCATTTTTGTATTTATTTTTCTTGTTATTACCATAACGAGTCACAGACCCTAAAAAGTCAGTATATTAAATATGCTGGTTGCCATCCTGACAATGGCATTTAACATGAGAATCATTCTTTCCCTGGGATTTTGCAGAAGCTAGAAAAATTATTTATTCTCAGGGGGGAAAAAAAAAACCAAAACACCCAAAAACTTATTAATTGCCAAGGCCTGAATGACACAAGAGTTTTGTCAGAGAAGAGCTCAGTGAGCAGAGAGCTGTTCAAACCATATAGAAGCAATTGGGAAAGCTGCCTTGGGGATTATGACCTCTGGTTTCCGTGTCAGAAGGTGACTTGCAGCCCATGAAGTCCCAGAAACACAGAGCCTGAAGGTCCCTCGGAATCATTGGTACCTTCTGGATTTTGGGTTAGTCCAAGCACAGGTCAGTGGATACTTCTTGTCCCAGTTCCTGCCCTGGAAAAGCCATTTGCAGGACCTGTTTGTCACAGGAGAAACCCACACAGGTATTTTTAGAAGAAGAAAAGCAGGAGAACTGCCTATATTTGCTCCACATCAGCCATTCTCCTTCTGATAAAACCCATTGGCTTGGCAATGGTCTCAGATCCCCCAGATTCCCCTTCACCATGAGCTCAGCCACTATTGTTGTGCTTCAACTTGGGAACTTTCTGGTTTCATGTTTATTGTGCTAACTGGAGGGAAAGGCAGCACCATACACCTCTTTCCTTGCTATGCCTGTACAGAGAGTCACAGAGCAGCTTTCTCAGCCAATGCTTCACCCCTACGAGACCTCCTTGTGATCCAAAGCCAGGGGGAGCATCCAGAGCTGGGGCTGCACGTAGCATGACTTCCAGTTCAGATGGGAGGTTAAATCCAAGCAGAAAGAGGCCTGGAACAGCTTGTTCCCAGCC
Organism: Urocolius indicus; assembly: GCA_013401255.1. Classification (NCBI taxonomy): domain Eukaryota; kingdom Metazoa; phylum Chordata; class Aves; order Coliiformes; family Coliidae; genus Urocolius; species Urocolius indicus. The sequence continues at coordinate 70,342 of WBNH01001371.1, forward strand.
CTTACTCTGCTTGCCACCCTCTACAGCTCATGCTCTCCTCCCCATCTGCTGCTTTGGATGTTAAACCTTGAACATTGCTAAGTAAGTCGGGCTGTGAAGAGTCGCGTGTATTGTCTGGCTGAAGTTCACTGCGGGTTGGCCTCCAAGGGAGATGATGATTAACTCCACAGCACAGTTTTGGGCAGTGAGAAGGGCTGGCTTTTTGGAGAGAAGCAAGTCAGCATCTCCCATCCTCTGCTTGCTGTCTCTTTCAGCGGGTTCAGTTCAAGCAGGAGGTTTCGGGTGCTCCACCTCACACCTACTTCTGCAAAGGAGCAGGAAAAAGCAGCAGGGAGCTCTGAATAATGGATTGTGGTTTCCAAGCTGATTTCTTTCTGGTTTTTTTTTTTTTCCTCCCCTCTCTCCTCCTCCCTTTTTTTTTTTGATCAAAACTGAACTTAAAATAGAAGAGGAAAAGGGTTTGCATAAATATCTGACAGCTGCTCCACACGGTCTTGCAAGTAACCAGCAGAGCACTGAAGAACCTGATTGTTTAGCTTAGTCAGAAGATCTGTTTTGGCCCAAGAAACAAGAGAAGGTGTTATGAAAGCAGCCAGCCAGGTGAGGTTCTAGGGATGTAAATGAAAGAAAGAAACTGGAATCTAAGGAAAGGGAAAAGGATAAAGGACACCTGGGGTGATGATGAAGCAGCTCATCTGAGGCTGTCATCTACCTCCAAGGAGAATTCGTGTACTTGCCATGGGAAATTTCACCCCCTCCACCTCTTTCCTAACTGGACATGCAGTGATACAGAAGAGATCACAGCTCCAGTGTCCACTTTTATAAGGCAGGCTTTTGCCTTTTTGATACCATTCACTAAAAGTGAGAGGAAAGCAGGTGTGACAGAGCAGCATCTCAGACATCCATCATCACGTTAGGGCAAATAGGTGTATTTTAGGGAGCCTGCAGAGGTGAAGGGAGAAGAGGTGGGATAATAGTCTTCTCACAGCAACAATCACAATCACAGCATCCACAACCTCAACCCAGTTCACTTTTCAGCAGCTCCTCCTGAACCAGCCACGGGGAAAACAGAGATATCACTAAATGGGACAATCAATTTCCATGGCAGATAACAGCCTGGCTGGCAGCACGTTATCTTCTGAGGGAACAATCCCTTTGTAGTCCCTAAATTGAGATTTGTCTTCCAGATTTCTGTTGCATCAGATGGAAACTAAAACCAGAGCAGCCACAAATTGAATGTCTTGTCTAATTGTCTCTTATCTGGTGTGCAGCCATCAGAACAAACACCTCTAAAGCCTTATAGGGACTGGGAATTTGCTCCAGTTCAAGGCAGCACATGAACAGATTTGGCCAGGGATTTCTAGTTTGCATCTCCCAGCAGCTTTGTCCATCACAAACACATGAACACTGAAGGTCTTTTGGTTTTCCTGGGAAATGCCACCGTCTTAGCTCATGGTTTAATTTTAAATAGAACAAAGTAGATCTTTTCTCCCTGTGTAACTGGGAAACCAACACAGAGGCTTTAAGGCTTGATCCACAAGATCAAGAAATCAACATCTCTTGGATAGATCATGACAAAGAAATCAGGGGTTTGGTCCTGCTCTGCCTCTAAGAAGAGAGACAGGACAATGCCCACAGTGATCATGTCAAGATTTGCAGAGTTGAATCTTTCGTGCTTTTCATCCAAAACTTCAAGAGCAGGCTCTGCATGAAACACAAATCCACCACAAAGCAAAGAGACCCAACACAACCCATCAAGTGAAAACACTCTCCTCTCAAACCACTAAGTCAACTCAAACCCAAGGAAGTTAATGCTGTGATTTTCAACATCCATCTTCAGCAGTTTCAGGCTGATTTAACAAGGTGATGTTTCTACCCACTGCCTGGGCAGGAGTGTTGTGCACATTCCTGTTGGATTTCCTTCTCTCAGAGTCCTCCATCACCACAGCTTTGTGAGAAGCTGTTAAGGAAGGACAAAGGTTGTTAAGAAGGCAACCCTAAAACCTCCACTCAAAACCTCCAGCATTTGATCACCCCTCACTGGATACCAGAGACTGGGGTGGCGGGGGGGGAGGGAAGGGGATGTCAAATGCCCCCAGTTGTGGGAAAAGCTTCCATTGCAATTAACAATTGCCCACAAGACACAAATCTGTGGGAAACCAGGCTTTGTTAATCCCTGTGCTCAAGGAAATACTTCTTTGTACCCTGAGGAAGGGGCCCGTTTCCTGCCAGCTGCCTTCCCACTGACGGGTGGGTGTCTCCAGCTCCTCCTCGGGACCCCCGGACGGGCCATGGCAGCATCCAGCTACTGACTCATGCTCATTTGAAGATGGGAATATTTAAGACCTGGCTGGACAAGCTGCACAAGTAATTTAAAGCTTAATCTCTGGTGATATCTCAGACATGGCTGGACAAAGCCTGAGAAAACCAGAAACCAGCTTACGCTGTTCATAAAGATGGGCTGAGGGACCAGAGAGGTTTCACCATCATTTTTAGCCTCTGCCTTCTAGCTTTTGCCCGATTTGTTTGGAAATTCCTACTCTCCCCTTCAAAATACACTCTGCCCTTCACTACAGTGGCCATGCCATAGATCCCAATTCAAGGCCACTCTGCCCTTCACTACAGTGGCCATGCCATAGATCCCAATTCAAGGCTTTGACAGATTGTTCTAGCCAGGGAACTATCAATGGGGCTACAGGATGATTTGGTTGGTGCCCAGACTGCCCCAAATCAAGACATGTGCTGCACAGAGACCACAGAGCTACCAAATAGGTAAGCAAAAAAAGCTTTGAATAGCCTTCAGCAACCTTCCACTAGGAAGCTCCCAATTTCTCAGCCAAGGTGGGAAAAGTTCATATGGCAGATGTGTTTGCAGGTATTGCTTTGAGGGATTTCAGAGCTGTGCTGAAAGCCTCCTGCTTACCAGATAGGGTTCATGAGAAAGAAAGGGGCTTGGAATAACAAGTGGAAGTCGGTCAGATCTTTTCCAAAGGTCACAGGCAAGAAGATATGGCCTCAAGTGGAAATGCTCACCCAGGCTTGGATTTAGGGTGGGGAATAACCTCCCTAAAGCTGTAAGATGAAGGTTAGCTAATTAATACCTTAATGTCTGGCTAATAGAGGCATGGGTGCAGCAATGTCATTCAAGAGCCCATGTCATAGAAATGGGTTTGTTTTTTGCCCTGGGGCAAGGATGCTTTTGGGGCAACTCCTGAAGCAAAGCAGTGAGAAGGCCGAAGTGGTGAACAATAGCGAGGGAGAGGTGGGGAAATCAAGGCAGGAAGCTTTTGAGAATGCTCTAGTTCTAAAAATAGGCTGGAGTTTTGGTTATTTTCGTGTACAATGCCACCAGGCAGCCAGCTCACACAGCAAAATCTGCAAACTCATTCCCTTCACACCAGCTCTGCACTTCAGCCTGGCTTCCGGGAATAAAAGTGCAAATTTGGGCAAGGATGCAAAGAATGCCGAGTTGTTCAGCTACCCTGGTGAGGAGAAGCACTCAAAGGCCCTAATAGAGGCACAGAATCCCATCTAAATATATAGCTAGAAACTGAGAATAGCCTGCCACAGCCCTGCTCCAAAAAACCCACCCCAAGCTCTCGCAAAGCCTCCGTGACTTCTGCAAGCTTTGGGTCGTGCCCTGTCCATCCTGAAGGGCACGTTAAATTTGGGGTTTACAATAGCCCATTTCCATCTGAGCTGCTCCAGGGCCTCCAGGAGCCCATTGACTTTGCAGAGGCTGCAGGAATAAAATGACAATTTGGAGCTGAGAATCGCCGCTGAGGCTGTGATGGAGACCAGAGCTATTTAGGGATTAGATTAACACAGAGACTTGCTGAAGCCTCAGCTGTATGGCCTCTGGGAGTGAATCAGCAGGCTGCTAGCCTGGGGACCAACTGGTAATTGAAAAAGGGGGAGGGAGGGTGGAGAGTAAGGAGAGGGGGAAGAAAGGCTGGAGTTTCATATCTAACCGTTAAATACATTTCGGTTGCTGGTCCAAACTGTTCAAAGGATTTGGCCAGACTTGTGCCTGCCTTCCCATCCCCTCCCCTCCCCTCCCCCAGCAGCCTTTGAGCCTAAGCTTCCTCATTAAAACAGCTTGAATAGAGCTGCACTTGTTACACGGTTCTGCCTGCAAAGGCAGCACCAGCCTCAGCATCCAGAGCCCTGCTCCCTTCACAAACTCATCCACAGCGGCTTTACCTGCAGGGCAAAAGGCTGTTTGTTGTTAGAGCAAAAGCCATCACCTGTCTTTATGGAATCATGGACTCTTTTTGGTTGGAAAAGACCTTGAAGCTGCTGCAGTCCCAGCCCTGCCCTCACCCTGCCCAGCCCAGCACTGACCCACAGCCCTCAGCACCTCAGCCCCACGGCTTTGGGATCCCTCCAGGGCTGGGCACTGCCCCAGCTCCCTGGGCAGCCTGGCACAGGGGCTGACACCCCTCTCAGGGAAACAGTTCTGCCTCAGCTCCAACCTCAGCCTCCCCTGGGACAACTTGAGCCCCTTTCTTCTTGTCCTGTCACTTGGGAGCAGAGACTGACCGTCACCTCCCCACAGGCTCCTGTCAGGGAGCTGCAGAGAGTGCTCCTGGCTGCCCTCAGCCTCCTCTTCTCCAGGCTCAACACCTCCATTCCCTCAGCCCCTCCCCAGCTCCCTTGTGCTCCAGCCCCTTCCCCAGCCCAGCTCTGGCCACACTCCAGCCCCTCAGTGTCTTTCTTGGTGTGAGTAGCTTAGAACATTGGGAAGGTGGAGTGGATGGCTGTAACCCAACAGCAATAAACCCCATCCTAGTGCCTATAGATACCTCTAACCATGGCATCTAGGCACAGGTGTCCTCATCAGAACAAAATGATGCTGAAAGTACAGACTTCCACTCACTGACAGCTGACTGAGATGGTGAGCTGCACTCTGCACCAAGCTCCTCTTTAGGGCAAGAGATGTGGTGACAGCAAGCACTGGAGAGCACGTGGCCAGGAGACCATCAAGTATTCTCTGGGTGACCTATTCAGTGTCAGAAAGCAGTTTACAACCTCACCAGTGATTAAATAAGGCACAGTTATGGTTAGAAACAAGGAGCACTGGAATAGGCTGGGAATTTCTGTGCAAGAGATGCCTCACATAAAGTTTTCCTTGCAATACATTATGTAGCTGCCTGAAGTCTCTACGGGTTATATTAGAGCCCTAGACAGTTGTCTGACAAATTCCTGGTAAACAAAGAAGACAAAGCTGGAACTCAAGCTATGTGCAAGTCTATTTCTGCCTGTTAGTTGCCAGTTATTCCTCTAGTAAACGTTTCCTGTTTAAGAAACGGGGATTTTTAGTTCAGCACACCCCCAGAACACCCAAGTGCCCCTACACAGAAGGAGCAATTGTCACCTCCCAGGTTACACTGCTCACATCCAGCCCTTCTTGTATCTGAGAGGTTCAAAATGCACCTTTTCTCTCCAGCAGCTTTTTGGCTGCCTTCTTTTTGTTTTAAAGAAAAAGAAGCCCAACAAGGGGTGACTGCATTGAACAAGGCTGCAGGCAACAGAGAGCCTGCAAAGTTAATCTCCCCAAGCATAACCCATTTGCAATGAAGTTATGATTTGCACACTAGGACAGGCAGCAGCTATTCCAACATACATAAGCTGGATGATACAGCAAAGGCATCTTACTGCTCAACACACAATAAAAGGTGGTTTTACTCCATTTATAGGGATCCTGTTGGCCTTTTTGTTTCTGAGAGGATGAACACAAGCCCAACTGCCATGTTAATCTTAACCACACAGTGAAAAACCCGTGTGAACAGAAGAGATGAAAAGGATAATAGTGCGTTTTCTCCTTCCAGTGCTCAGGTTTACTTCATTAATAGTGTCCCACAAGCTTTTTTCTTCAAGGGGAAGCCTTCTGTCCTCTTTCTACAGAGCAGAAAACTCATGTGGAGATGTAATAAGATGAGGACTTAAGCAGACCAGGCCCCAGCTGTTCACCAGTAGATCAAAATCCTTTCCTAAAGGCATGACCAGAACCTTAGAGCCCAGTGTGGTGGTTTAACCCCAGCCACACAAGCCCACTACACTCAGTCCTTTAATTGCTGCATCCCTTCTTCCAAAGCAGGAACAGCCCTTTGGCATCCCAGCTTCTGGTTTCCTTCACCCCCTTGACCCCATGACAACACTTCTCTGTGAAGCACCAGCTGCCTCAGCCATGCCCATTCCAAGATCATTGTTGGTGACACTATAACAAAGCTGTTTGCCTTTGCATCCTTGAGCATATAAAGATGCAACCCCTCCCACACATGCTTCTGTGCCAAGCCAACCAATATCTGGGAGGAGAGACAGCTCCTTAGCCTCTCACCCTGCCTGTTTCTGTGACCCCTGGTTCCTCATACCACCAAGGGCATGGAAAGAGTAGGGAGGCAGCTCTGCTCTCTGCCTCTCCTCTCAAAGGCTCAGAGACTCTCGTGTCAACAGCACAGTGCTGAGCCACATTACACTGCTCCAGTTCAAAGCATCTTTCCCAGAAGGGTGACCAGCAACATCCCAAATGGAAATCTCAGATTTGATAGCTAGCACCCTAATCAGCTACATCTCAAATTCAGCACCTATTGGCTCTCTAAATAAAAGAAACTATATAGAAAGCCAGTGGGGCTCCTTCCTTGGGAAGAGCAGCAGGTAGGTCAGTGCATGCTTAGCTTTATTATCAGGTGGAAACCAGCCACTTCTTAAGGGCCAGGCTTGTAGCATAGTACAGAGGCTCCTGCTTTCCACCAACATTTGGGGTCTGGAGAGTCCACATCCTTCACTGGAAGACACCCATAGCAGGAAAGATCACTGTACACAGCTGCAGGTGTTGTCCTTCTTGGGTAAGGCACATTTTGGCAGGGCACTGAGAAGTGCATGTGTGGTGCATTAAAGATGGGTTCTTTTTCACCTCCTTGCTTCTAGAAATGTTCTAAATAAAACATAAAAGCCTTTTTCATTTTTATCTATGGTCTTAGGGAAATGTGCCAACAGCAAACAAAACACAGGTGCCATACAATGAACCCTGAGAAATGACTTCTGGCTTTTGAGATATTTCTTAATGGTCCCCAGTGATGCTGACACACTCTATAACACACTGCCCTCTCCCTCTCCTTCAAACAAAGCAGGGCTGGAGCTGAATGCCCTGCTCCTCAGATGCTGGCAGAGCAGAAACCTGCTACATATCCTTCAGGCAGAAATGAGAGGGGCTTGGAGGAGCTGCATGGTGATATGGGAGGTAGAAACACACCAGCTGTGAATTTGAATGGAGCTGCTTTGCAAGAGAGCAGAATGCTGCTGCTATATTTGGCTAGTCCCTGAGAGATTTTGCTGGGAAGGAGCATCTGTTTCATTTGATGCAGTGCCCATCACCCCCTAAAAGACAGCATCTTGCAAGCAGCCATCACCAAGGGCAGTACAAAAGGGGACAACCTGTCGCCAACCTAAGGGAGATGACTGGGACCACCTCTCAGAGAACATCATGGCAAGATGGAGAGGCTTGTGTTTGTGTCACCTTAAGCTCCCCTTCCACCTTCTTGAGCTGAAGGGTTCATGGCCAAACAAAGCAACACCCACATCACCTCAGCAGGACCCACTAGGCAGGGCAGAAAGCACTGAACTGAGCCTTAATCTTCACCTGGACAAAGACATGACCTAACAGCAGAACCTGTTTTTCCATTAGCCTGCGTGTTGTGATGAACGTGTGAGGGATATCATTCCCTGCTCTACCTATTTCAACTTGGGGCAGGTCCAAGGTGCTAAGTGTCTTTAAATTACAGTAGAGAAGAAAGGTGCAGACAATCACCTAAAGAAACCTGAGAGCTGTTTGCTCTGGTTGTAAACCTCCCAGCCAGGGCACGCCATACTGCCAGGGCAGTGGCACACGTACCATGGCACACAGGACTCTCCCTCTCCACACACCACAGGTTTCTTTCCAGTCATCACCAGGTTTCTTTCTCAAAATCCATCCCAAATAGCAATGCAGAACAATGCAGTGCAAAGGACCAGATGGGGTGTTTTTTTGGGGGGCATCCAGATTTGATTGCTTGTTTCCAAATGCTCGTCCAATCCCTGTCACAAACACAGGGGCATTGATGTCAGCATTAAAGCAGTTAACACCACATAACTAGGTGTTAGCAAGCAATGCTGGTGTTGCCTCAGTCTCAACTGTACCACCAAAGAGACCAAGAAGGCAATCTGGGGCTACCACACAAGTCCTAATATCACAGAACTGTTTTGGTTGGAAAAGCCCTTGAAGCTGCTGGAGTCCCCGCCCTTCCCTCACCCTGCCCAGCCCAGCACTAACCCATGGCCTTCAGCACTTCAGCCCCACGGCTTTGGGATCCCTCCAAGATGGACAGTCTGTCAGGGAGTTACAGAGTGCTCCTGTCTCCTCTCAGCCTCCTCTTCTCCAGGCTGAACAGCTCCATTCCCTCAGCCCCTCCCCAGCACCCTTGTGCTCCAGCCCCTTTCGCAGCTCTGTGCCCAGCTCTGGCCACGCTGCAGCCTCTCAGTGTTTCTTGGTGTGAGAAGCCCAACACTGAACACAGAATCTGAGGTGCAGCCTCACCAGTGCCAAGTACAGGAGCACAATCGCTTCCCTGGTCCTGCTGGCCATAATACAAGCCAGGATGCCACTGTCCTTCTTGGCTACTTGGCCACACAAAATGAGAATGATGTGTGTATAAAGGCTATGCCCTAAAACCCTACAGGTGGGAGATCCCAGGGCACTGCCGTATCTGCACACCCGCAGCTGCTGGGACTGGAAGGGCCACGTTCTTCCTGAAATGCAGCATTGGGTGAGAGTGAGTTTCTTCCCAATAGATGGCAGCAAGGCACGAGGACATGGGCACGGGGACACAGGCACAGGGACAGCAAGGCACAGGGACATGGGTATGGTGACACAAGCATGGGGACACAGGAATAGCAAGGCACAGGGACAGCAAGGCACAGCCATGGGGACACAAACATGGGGACACAGGGACTCAGGCATGGGGACACAGGAACAGCAAGGCACAGGGACAGCAGTGTGTGGGCACACAGGGACAGCAAGGCACAGGGACACAGACATGAGGACACAGGGATAGCAAGGCACAGGGACACGGGCATGGGGACACAGGGACAGCAAGACACAGGGACATGGGCATGGGGACTCAGACATGAGGATACAGGGATAGCAAGGCACAGGGACACGGGCATGGGGACACAGGGATAGCAGGACACAGGGATAGCAAGACACAGGGACACAGGTATAGGGACACAGGGACATGGGCACGGGGACTCAGACATGAGGATACAGGGATAGCAAGGCACAGGGACACGGGCATGGGGACACAGGGACAGCAGTGTGTGGGGACACAGGGACAGCTCCCGCCGCGGGCACAGGTGGGTGCCCAGGCAATGTCAAAGCAAAGCCGAGGCTGCAGAGCAAGCCCCTGGGCACAGCCTCCGGACCACCCTGCCTTTCCCTCCTTTGCTGCTGCTCTGGTATTTGTGCACTTGAATGCCAGCAGCTTCCTCCCCTCAGCCTTCCCCTCGCCCTCCCCTCTGCCACCCTCGGCCACTTTTGTTCAGCCGAGACCTATGAAAGGCTGAGGCCTGTCGCAGCGAGCACAAGGCACTAGATGTACTCTGAAAATAGCCCCTGTCAATGGAGCCGGGGTTTTGTTACCCAGTGTCCCTAATCGAACCCTTTGTGACTTCATCACGCTTTTGGCAGCGGAGTTAAGAAACAAGGAATGAATCAAGTTATTGTATTTCCTGGATTTTACTCTGCTATTGTAGTGGACGACCCCAGTGAATATACCCAGCTCTGCTTCTTCCCCTGGGTTAATTCCTCCAGCCCTCCAAACTTGGCCAAAAAGGGCTTTTTTTTTAGGGGGGGGAAAAAGAGCAGTTTTGTTAACACTATGCACTCTATCATGGTTTCTTTTTTTTTTCTTTCAAAGGGAATCTCATCTAGAACTGTTAGATCTGTGCAGAAGGAGCAGGGGGCAGAAAGGGAGAACGGAAAAGGTTGAGACGTGTTGGGAGCCGGGCAAAGAGAGGAGGAAAAAAAAAAAGGAGTTGCTTTCCAAATACAGGCCTCCGACTTTGTTAACACATTTAAGTAATGTTAATTGCAGTGCACTGCAGTATAAAGAGGCATTTGTAATTGATTAATCTGTGTTTGCCATTTTCTAATTAAAGAGAAAAGAAACCCTAATTATTCCGCTCTGTACCAAGCAGCGGAACAGTCATTATGGAAGAAGCAATTTTCCCTCCTCAGACACTGGGTTCCCCTATTCTCCCACGTTACATAAACCCCTCCCCATACAGCTCTCCCTGCAGCACGGCTGATTTCTGCTTGTTAGGCACTACCAGCACCGCTGAGGTTCACAGCATCCCACTGTGCAGGAGCACGGGGAATGGGTTGTGAACTTCAAGCTCCAAACCTTGCAAAGGATGACTGTGGGATGTTTTCCAGTCCCATCGTTCCCCCCTGGAAAATAAGGTTGGAGAAAAAGGTTGTTTTGGGGATCTGATCCCGTCACTTCATCTGTGCTGATGCTGGTAGGTTGGAAAGAAACCAAGGTGGCCATCGAGGGGGATAAAGAAGAGTAAGCCCTAACAGAGGGCTTGTGTCAGGTGGAGGGAGATGACACCAAGCCTAAGCTGCTGCTGCAGTGTTGTGCATCACTTGAACAACAAAGGCAGAGAGAGTATTTGCTGTCCTCAGGGTGCAAATCACAAGCTGTGTTCCGGGGTGATGGATCTGAATCCCCAGCTGCTGCAGGTCCCAAAATTCTCCAGAGAAAGAAAGAAGCCCTGCCTGACTCCGTGTCCTCTCCCTTTCCCTCCTCCAGGCTCCAGCCTGCTGCAACATCTCCCCTTGCTTGGGGAAGGGCAGTCTGTGGTCCAAGAGAAGCAGAAACAGGCCAAGCCTTGGAGAGGCCAGAGTCTCTGCTCACTCTGAAAGGCTGATGCCTACAATAAAGCTGGGCAAGACAAACCCAGAGTTAGATGAATTTATTTGATGCCACTGAGGGTAGCTGATGGAGAAAGCTGCATGGAAAACAGGCTCCCCTTTCTCTGGCTTAAATGAGTCAGGATGGAAGATTTCTCTCTAATTTGGAAGACATGCTGGAAACGTGGTTCCTGCTGATAAATCTCATGCCATTGCCTGACTCAAGAAATGGGGAAAACCACAGTACACTAATTTGCTACAATCACACACCCGGCACACAAAGTGCAGCCACTGCAGAGCTCCAGAAACAGTTCAACTTGCACCACATTGCACTCCAAGGGAGCGTTCAGGGCAGGTGATGTGACTCCCTGATTGAATTGAGGTGGCCAGCACAATGTTTCTAACCTCTGGTTTCTGGAAAGGAGCAGTTGGTGATAAGCTGCTGAGGGAGGATGATGCTGATCACACACACAGCCCAGCTCAGGGCAGAGTTTGGAGCTCTGGCTGCAGAGGTAATGTGAGGTTGGATTGTTGCTTTTTTCCCCCCCACTTTTCATGATTTAAAAAAAGCTTTGAGAGGGAAAAAAAACCCAACCCCACCATCTCTATTTCCTAATTAGACAGTGGGACTCATTATTCCAAGATATTGTTGAAGACACGTAGGAGGGTTTTTAAAATGAGCTTAGACATGAATAAAGATAAAGAAGATGCAGCTTTAAGCCAGGCAAGGGTTTAAAAGAGAACATGAAATCCTCATGCTTCAAACTGAGACCCATTTTTTAATAACTGGGGTTTGAGAGGAGTCTTATTTTCTGCCAAGTGCCAATGTCGTCCTCCTTGCTAGCACATCTTAGCTGGTGGAAGAAAGTCCTTCTCAATCTTGCACGGAATCATTCTTCCCAGCCTCAAAGCAGACCCAATGTGATTACTTATATTACACAAAGACAATAGAAGTGACAGAATGGGAGGGGTTTAAAGTCCTTTCAGAGGAGATGATTAAAATGTGGTGAGACTAAAGTTTCTGCCCCTTGGCTGAAGCAGATCCTAGCAAAAAAAAAAAGAAACTTCCGAGATGCAGGGAGATGACAAGGATGGAAACAGCACAGCTTGAAGGCTCAGATTTCCCTTCACTGGTAGAGCAGAGGCCTCAGAGAACTGCAGGGATCTGTTGTGCCAGGTGCTCTCCAGCTCCCCTAAACACTGCTGATAAGATTGTTTTGGTGTTTGCTGGGCAGTAAAGCTACATGAGCACTGAGGTGCTTCCAGCTTAGAAGTGACCAAGTCACACCTGAAAGGCTGAAGATGCAGTTCCCCAAATCCATACACATGTATCCAATTGGGAGCATAACTAATCCTTTAAATCACAGACCTTAAGGAACCACTCACACTTAATTTTAAGCACATCTGTGGATGTTTGCAGGGTCAGCTCTGGAAGATGATTTGCCTGGGTTTCCACCTGTCCCTTTTCACATTGCCCTTTTCCCTCACTTTCAGCCACAAACTGTAAAGTCTGTGCCTGGTCCTTACACTGAGGCCTTGAGAGTTTTTCTTTTAGACAAGTAATTAAATTAGACTGTAGTCAGAAATCTCCCAAAGAAGCAGAAAATCAAACTGCAGATGCACAAAGTGAGCCAAATACAGCCTCTGACATTCTTATTCAATGCCAAGGGAACTCAGAGGTCAGGAGGATGATTTCTTTTTCCCCTCCATCAGCTGGATTTGTCCATGTTGTGAATGGATGGAACCTGTTGCATCACCCCATAGATGAGGATAGAGCAAGACACAGGGAAACAGTCGAGGCATTAAACTGGGAATTAGAGATACAGGGGCTATTTCTAACTGCACTGCAACACCTTGAGCCAGTTGCATCATTTATGTGCCCCCATTTTTTTCCCCTCCTTTCCTTTGGTGTCTTTGTCTTGCACAATTGAAGCTGATCAAGAGCAAAATGTATGGTAACAGTTCTTTAGAGATCTCACCTGAACTCATGGCTAAATTATACAAGGTCCCAGACAAAGCAGTAACCAACAGAAGCACTAATCAGATACTCTGAGGCCTCAGAGTCCTTCACAACAACAGGGCAGCCAAACAAAGACCATAAATAGTTTGGGAAATCATCTTTTTCCTTATGTGACTCAAACCCTTCAGTGTCACAAACACACAGGAAATCAGATGCATTGGAAAAAAAACTCACAAAGGGCTTTTCTTATCACTCAAAACCACTCCAAACAGTTACTTTTTGGGCTCTACCCTCTCATTTAGAATAAAAAGGAGAAGAGCAAGCCTAAAAAAATACCAGAAACTCTCCAAACTTACCAGTTGGAAGAGATGATACAGGCTCACAGGAACCAGGTGGCAAACAGCTACCCTCTCAGAAACACATTCCTTCCTTTCCCACCTCAATTTAAAGGGCCAGAGGGAAGGTAAAGTGGGAATTGCAACTCGGGCTCCAGTTTTTATTTCTCTAGTAGGAATAAAACTACTGAAATGCAACATTCTGCATGTGGGAGATCTTCCCCTGCACCTTATGAAACTAGAAATTACTGTTTTGCCCAGGGAGAACAAGACAAGCTGAAACGTGATTGATACTTGGTTAGAACATCTGACTAAGTGTTGGAATGACAGGGTAGGGAGGTAAAAGATCCTGGAGATAGTTTGCTGATGTGATGCTTGTTTTAGTATTTAGGTAGATACATATAGACTCTGTTTTGCTCTGTTGAGACGTTACATTGATCCTGGGACTTGGGGTTCTTTATTGACACTGGCATGGCTTGGGCTCAAGCCATGTTTCTCTGTGGTAGATGATGGACATCTGTCGGTCCTCAGTAGGTAGATGTGCCTTGCTGTCTTTCCAGTGCTTCAACCTCTGCACAAAGTGCTTCTGAACATTTGTAGAAAGTGAAGCAGACTTCCCTCACCCCTGTGTCATGCCAGAGCCAGGTGTGTTGGGATGTGTGATGGAAATTCAGCCTTGCTCTGTGCCCAGTTTGTTCTTTTCACTCTGCTCACTGCATGATAGAATCTCTGCCTTATCCCCATGCTCCAGATAAGAGGATGCAGGAATGAAGGGGTGGGGGGGAGGGGGGGGGAATAACTAATGTCTTTTTAATGATCTGGAGAAGGAGATAAGCTGTTGAAATCCTCCCATTGTTAACCAGGTGATTCATCCTTTATCTGCCATCACATTACATCCTAGGAGGATTTTCTCCTACCTGATGTTTCTGCTCAATCCACAGTCCTCCTGAGTGGCTGTAATCCTCAGGTACAGCAGCCTGAGTGGTTGCTCTCAGCAGGATCTGTCTGTGACTCCATTTCACAGCGCTGAAATGTCACCAGAACATAGTTTTCTGTAGAGGGAACTCACTGAAGGAAACCACCAAGAATTTGGCTCCACATTATCACCCAAATCACTAGTAAATTATCTACTTTGTTTTAAGAAAGGAGTACTTGGAGCAAAGAAAGACAAGAAAGTTCATCCAAACCCCTTGATCTGAATCCCCTTTGGGCACAATAAAAATATGTTATGGCTTTCTATTCCTTTATAGATTGTAGGCAACGAAAGCTTCATGTACACCAACCCTCCACAGTGCTTGGCTGCAGTCACCACAGATTATATCTGGGGCTTTTGGAACCAAAATGAAAAGGATTGGAAGATATGTGCAGCTCTGACATGATTATTTATGGGCCTTCAATGAGTGTTGGTTGGAAAATCACCAAGAGTGGGAAATGAGGAGAAAAACAAGATGATGAAGCTCAGTAGACTTCTTTTTTTTTTGCTAATACAGAACCCCAGGAAATAAAGGGGCTTCTGAAAATCTGTAGGTGTCTACAGTGTTTGTTGCAATGGTTTAAAGCTACAGACAGGGCCAATGTCTGACCAAACAAGAAGATGTCAAGGCAAAATGAATGAAAACCATTGGTCACATTTGGAGAACAGCTACTTGGTGCAGGCTGGCTCAAAGCTCTGGGCATGTGTGTGTACAAACCTCGCTCTTGACTTTCAACTTGGACACTTTATAGCTTGAAATGAGAGAAAGGGGTTTATCAGCTATAGAACTGGAACCAGCTCTTTCACAGCTGCCTTCTGCTCTGCAAGGGAATAGCAGGGGAGGAGACTGATCCATGTTATCCCTGTTTTGGTGCAGCCAGAGGTCTGGCCAGGCCAACATTACCCTTGTTGAAAGAGCAATATCTGATGTTGCACTGCAGAGAGCTTGAGCAACAGCAGTGCCCAGCAAAAGCTCCACCTAAAGAAGGGCTGCAAGGAGGCAGATACAGCCTTGTGCTGTTCTTCTCCCCAGAGATGCATCTGCCCATGCAGACAATGGCATCCAAAAGAAGAGAAGGAATCTTCTCACGTTCTCACAGCAGATAGGTGCTGGAGGAGCAATTTAAAACCCCAAATTTCTGGCCTTGTTAAGTCCCAAACAGGATCCTCTGAGCCTACAGAGAAAGTGAGGCTGACAGTCCTTCCACGAACCTGAAGAGGTTTTGGCAAGATAAACAAACAGTAGTAACTCACTTCTTGGGAGAGACTTAAATGGGATTCAAGAGTTTTCTCATGGTTCCACAGACAACTGTTGTCCTCCAGAGCTCATCTCTGTGTCAAAGTGAGGTTTCAGCTCCCACTCACACCCCCCCCACAAACTTGTTGAAAGAAGAAGTGAAAAGGTTCCACATTTATCTTATTTCTTTGTCTCCCAGGGCTTGTCTTTACTTTTCTCCTATTTCCTTAATGCAGGGGGGAGAGAAAGAGAGAAAAAGGAAACAAGAAAGTTCTCCATGGAGAATTGACTGCAGCAGAATTACCCTACTCTTACGTCCGCTCCGAGGCTCTCTCCCACGCACAGCCTGTGGCTTCCAGCACAATATCTGCACAGCCCCAGCACTGTGTCAGCTTTGATAAGAGCCCCTGTGTAATCAGTGCAGTACCAGTTATCCGGCTACAATACTGGATGATTTCCTCTTGTGGCTTCTTCATTCCTGTTTATAATTAAAGAAGGACTTCTTGCCATGCCAAAGGCTATATAAAAAGAAGTAATAAGTAATAAAGTGGTGGCATTGATCCAAGAGCTCGCTGCTGCTGCTGCTCTCAATTCTTGCAACACAGTAATATCCAGCAGTGGTTAACAGCATTAAAGGCTTTGGTGTTTGACTCTACTATTTGCATGTAGCAGTTCTAGGAGGATGCAGCCAGCCCTAGGTGAAGAAATATTATACTGGATATTTAGCCTTGCTGGGTTTTTCTTCACAGAGTTGTGTTCATTTGCTGTGAGCAAATTAGCCTGAAGTCATCAGCAGGGCAGGTGGTTAGAAACTCAGCCCCGGAGCCAGAACTTGTTCCATCCATTAATTATTTGTGTTGGATAATTAACACAAGCTCTATGGAAATCATGGCCCCATTGTGTAAATACATATGGTGCCCCCAAGAGCTTCAGATTTAAATAGACAGGAGAGACAATGGGCAAATTAGCCAGTGCTGCACAACAGGTCATCCAGAGCCAGCAGTCCCACCCCAACTTCCCATTTTCCAGGACAAACTGTTCTCTTCATTAGCCCTTCCAACTTCAAAGTGCTCCAAAATGCAGCTTAAAAATTCCTTATCTCCCTCCAAGTGCCTCCAGTCCCTGTCCCTTAGGCAAAGGGATGTGGGGATAAGCAGGAGGCCTCCTGCATCACTGTATTTCTTCTCCCTGCTGGTGAAGAAGCTGTGGGATACAATCCCCTGCACAAACCAACCAGTCTTGCTCTGTTGCATGTGGGAGAGAAGTTCTCTTAAGCATACACACCTGTGGGGCATAGCTTTTAAGCAACATACAGTTATTTATTCCTTGTTCTTAAGGAAGGCTCTGTGAAATCAGCACAAGGCTGGGGACTGCAGGCACCCAGGCAAGTCACTTCTCTACAGACAGTGCAAGTATTGCCATTTTACAAGTGAGGGTCTGAGATGGAAGGACTAGAGCCATGCAGGATGGCTGTGGGTGAAAAGGGTTCCTGCATTAGCTAGCACTGTAACCAAAAGACCTTTTCACTGCATTCAGCATCCTCTTGCTGGTCAGAGAACCGAGCTGGGAGCAGGCACAGCACAGGACTAATCCAAGCAGTACTAAAGGGTTTCAAAACACAAGCCTTCAAAAGTCAGGGTGATTTCTTCACCTGTCTCTGATATGTTTTAGTCACTGACCTCACTGGGGTGAACTCACTTAGGGAGTTGCAAAGGTTCCCAAAACAAAAGCTCCTACCCATTCCGGATTGCACATGAAAAACATTGCTCCCTGTCCCTCTGAGTCACTCCTCAGCTGCTGAGCCAAGTCCATCCCAACCCAAGCAGCCCAGCAGCTTGGAGAGGGGGCTCCCTGCCTTTGATATCTTTGGCTAGGAACAGTCTTATCCTTTCTTACACCTGAGAAAACATTCTGCAGAGAACCTCCTTTCCTTTAATTTTGATGCTGTCTTTCACATTCCCTTTCTGTTCTGCATCTGCTTTCCTTAATGAGGTTACACAGGTGCTGCTGTGTAACTCTGAGGGTCTCCAAATACTTAATGAAGACTAATCAATGAAACATATAGTCCTGGAGGAGAC
The DNA here is from genome assembly GCA_013401255.1 of Urocolius indicus. NCBI lineage: Eukaryota > Metazoa > Chordata > Aves > Coliiformes > Coliidae > Urocolius > Urocolius indicus. Next base: position 87,876 of record WBNH01001371.1, read on the forward strand.
AGAGAAGCATGGAAGTGCTTCTTGGGGATGTTTTCTGTTGCTCTGAAACAGAGCCATTTCTCATGTGCTGTAGGGTTACACAGAGCCCTCAAATGTGGCCCATCTCAGCTGTTCCTTAGTGCTCTCCTCTCATGAAGCCTCCCTTGATCTGAGTAACTTATCTAGAACTTGGGCTGTGTAACACACCCAGAAGATTCTCACAGTCCTCTGTGAATATTTCATACCATCACCACGAAAAGAAAGAAGGCACTTTCTAAGTACATTCCCTTTTTGAAAGGAATTGTAGTCATCCAGGGAGAAGAGCACACACAAAGGACTGGATGGAACAAGTTTCATCTGGATTGTGCCTTTAGGATGGCTCTTATTACCATGATTATCCCACTGCCTCTGTGTTTAGGAGGCTCTGGAGTGTCGGATTGCTTAGAATAGTTTCCATCACGAGGCCTGATCTACTCTTTTAGGAAGACAGGCCACTGAAATTGTTGGAGCTACACTTCTGCAGATCCCTCTGGAAACACAATTCAAAGCCCATTGTGGTCAAGTCCTCATCCACTGAAGCTCACTGACTTTCAGCCAGCCCTGGTTAGAGCAGAGGTGCTATGAGAATCTGTCTGGCTTTCCCTTAAGGGACTCTGAATCCCCATTTGGCATCTTGCCTCCAGTCCTTGATTCATCCTGATGTTCACGTGCATGGAAGTGCTCAGCACCTCACCAGCCAGCCCTGTCCTCAGTGCAGTGCTGGAAATAAGGGCTCTTCTCCCACTGGCACACCTCATGGGGAAGATGTCAGTACAGGCTGTTTCCAATTTGAGCCAGACTTTCTACTCCAGTGCATCCAACTTGGATTGAGAAGATAGATGTTAGCCACACTGTCTCCTTTTTGTGGTTTCTCTCATACTTTAAGGCTCCTTTTCCTCCTTCCCCCCACCATGGATGCAGTTTTATTCTGGAGATATGAAAATCTGCAGGACAAGCTTGTTAAAATACCAGATGGTTTTTGGTGGTGGTGGAGCAGAACAGATACTTACAGACTTGACTGAAGTTTTCCCAACTAAAGCCTGCCACAAATATGCAGTTGCCTTCCTGTGAGAGCGATCTAAACAAGGCTGGACGTGTGGATCTGGCCACTGAATGCTCCAGACAAACAGAGAGCTTATTTACTGGTCAATCTCCAGCAGAAGTTACATACTTGGGTTGCCCACTTCTCATTTGTGTTTCCTCTCCACTTCTCTCCCAGCTGTAAGGCGACTGATGGCCAGATCCAATCCTCACTGAAGTGATGCTCAAGTGTTCCCCAGATTTCACTGGCCTTTGGGTTGGTTGACAGTGGGTTTTTAACCAGCTCTTTGATTCTGTTTCTCACCTTAACCTGAAGAATCCAGCTCATCCTTGAATGAGGTTGTTTTACTGAAAATAACAACCCAAAAGCTCCAGGTGGGATTTATCTGTCATATGGATTTACAGGCACACCAGGCTTTAGTCATATCTACCTTCACATCACCCAGGCTAAGGCTATGAATACCCTGCTGCCTGGAATTGCCTCCAAGGCAGGCTTGAAGTCAAACTTGCACCCTAGCCCCACTGCTTACCTGCTGCTCACCTTCAGCTCTGGCTCTGAGGTCTCTCAGCTGCTGTCCCTGTGTGGAAAAGCTTCAGCAACACCTTTGCACAGGTCCCTAGATTCTGCTTGTCCTTATGTGAGAGCTGTCACGTCATGTCCTCCTGCAGATACTCTCAGTTTAGCTCCTCCTAAACATAAAAAGGACACGGAGACAGAGCTGTGGCAAGACAAACTGCCAGCAAACCCAGAGTGTGGGTCACTGGGTATGCAGAAACCCACCCTTGGGCTTTCTATTGCTACTAAAATCCAGATATAAGCAGCGAGTCTTGACAGACAAAATAGGATTCCAATGACATAGCACTGTTTGCAGTGAAGAGCAGTAATAGTGTAGAAGTGTAAGAGCATTTCTAACGAGACAGGTTCTGCAAGGCAACACAATGAAAGCTGTGTCAGGTGAAGCTACAGTCTGGCCCCAGGCATTTTGACTAATGCAAAGGTGAAGACACGTACTTGTCTTTTTGACCCGGTGCCTTTAAATCCCATCCAGCTGTGCAGAGAAAGATGATTTATGGAACCTTTCATTACTAATATCACTTAGTTCATATTCCAGAGATGATAATGTGTTATCTTAAGCCTTTTTTTCATACCTGATGGCTCTGTCTGTCGAATGGATGAAGGAATGAAGAGGTTGAGGCTGATGGATCTGTGCAGTGGGTACCAGCTGGCTCAGGGAAGGATAGAGAAAAGTAATAAGAGCAGAGAACAGGCTGCAGTTTTGTACTTTGATATAAAAAAAAGAGAAGTATTTTATTAAAAGATCAGGAATTGTCTGGAATAAGAAAGGCAAAGATGTTTGTCACCACTTGCACTGTTTGGTAACAGGATTTCATAGAATCATAGAATGGTGGGGGTTGGAAGGGACCTTTAGAGATCATCCAGTCCAACCCTCCTGCAGAAGCAGCTCTCACCTAGATCAGGTCACACAGGAACGTGTCCAGGTGGGTTTTGAAGAGCTCCAAGGAAGGAGCCTCCACACCCTCCCTGGGCAGCCTGGGCCAGGGCTCCCTCACTCAAACACTGAAACAGTTTTTTCTTATAATTAAGTGGAACTTTTTGTGTTGCAGCTTCATCCCATCATCCCTTGTCCTGTTGCTGGATACAATAGAAAAAAGGGATGTCTCAACCTCCTGACACCCACCATTTAGAATGAGTTCCCCCCTCAATCTTCTCTTCTCCAGACCAAACAGCCCCAGGTCCCGTAGCCTTTCCTCGTATGAAAGATGTTCCAGACTCCTCAGCATCTTGGTGTCCCTGCACTGGCCTCTCTCCAGCAGTTCTCTGTCCCTCTTGAGCTGAGGAGCCCAGAACTGGACACAGGACTCCAGATGAGGCCTCACTAGGGCAGAGGGGCAGCAGAACCTCCCTTGACCTGCTGCCCACACTTGATGCCCCCAGGCTGCCATCGGCTTCTTGGCCATGAGGGCATGTTGCTGGCTCATTTTGGGAGGATTAGAGGCTCAAAACTCTTTATCATGAGATTCCTTCCATGCATCTTTGATTTCAACAACTACTATTTTCAGTGATGATGAAACTGCTACAGACCAGAAGAAAACAGAGGGAGTGTGGAGCAGGATTATCTCTTCTGGGTCTTGCACAAGTACTATTAGAACCTGGACATGTGCTGCCTTAACCCTGACCAAGGTCTAGGTTTGAAACAACAGGCATCACATCTTGCTGGAGCACTGCAGTAAGTGTGATAATCTGAGAGGAGGGTGATGAAAGGCATAAGACACTCCTGACTCTTCCACACAAGCGAGGTGGGCCAGAAAGGCTTGTTTGATTCTTTTTGTATCGAACACCAAGCAAAGTGCCACTTCTGTATCACACTGGCAAAAATGAATTACAGCTTCCTCCAGCACCAGCATCAAAGAACCTAAATCACAACAAGGTCCTGTCTTACAGAGAGGCTTTATGTCTCACGTGTGAGGTGACAAATCACTTCAAGTGACAGGATGTCACAGTGGTAATTAATTTGATGAGTTGAAATTACTTTCCTTAAGAGGAAGAAACCATCCTCTGGCACATCAGAAGTTTTTATATACTATCTCCTATGGGAAAAGCCTCTCAGAAAAAGAAACCTAGTTGTGTCTGGCTTTTATTATTTATTGAACAATGCTCCATTGATTCACAGATCCTCTCCAGACAGCTCATAAACAAGGCCTGTAAGTGCAAAGTTTAGACAAGGACAAAAGATTTCGGAACTCTTCAGCATGACACAAAGCTCTGTGATTACCCACAGCCAAAGGAATGGACGGGGCTGCAAGCTGGAAGAGACAACTGCAAGAAATGCAAAGAGACTTTGCTGAAGGCAGAAGTCAGCTTTCCATGAAAACTGCAGTTTCATGGCTCTTTGCCTCTGCACTGTGCTTTTGGCTACACTTGTTCCAGAAGCCTTCCTACTGAACTCATTAACTGCTGCTTCCTCCAAAACTCTTTTGCCCCAAGCAACACCCAGCAGGTTTATTTTGGGCAAGGATGCCTTTTTCTCAGGTCTTTGCTTGAAAGCTCTGTTTCAAATGCCTGCTCACAAGGAGTGGTTCCTGCAGCTGGGGATTTACTAGTTGATAGAAAAAAGGCCACAGTTAGACCAAGAGGCTACCTAGACCACCAGCCTGTTTCACTGGGGCCTGTGGTGCTACAGAAAGTATGAACTGGTGTTTCTGCCAGAGGATCTCCCCAAGCAGTTCAAATGAAAGCAAAGTGTCAAGATGACAAAGTCAATGTCATTGAAGGCATCTTCAAAGCAGCCCCTTGCTTCCCTGTACCTCCCTTTCCCAGAGAGGCCTTAAGAAGGTGACTGTCCCAAACTGGGACGTAGCTGGGGTTCCCACAGACCCCATATATAACCTCTTCAATTGGCTCAGTTGCTTGGAAGCCAGTCCAGCTCCTAAACCCCATGGAACAACTTTAGTGGCAGTCACACATCTCCTTCTATCCAGCTGTTAAATCATTTAAAGGCAGCTAAAGCTCCATTCAATTCTCTCCCATTACCGTCACTTCCCACGTAAGCAACTGCTGCAGCTCTCTCTCTTTCCAGTGGAAGGAGAGGTGGGGTCCGTGGGATTGTGTTCTCAGCAGAGAATCTCAGTATTAAAACATCATCCACCCTATGAGAAGGGTTGGGAACCCCTTGGCCTCTGTGAACCTTGGAGGAGCAATAACAGAGGGGCTCCCTGTGTTATTGCAGGCAGCCCTGTCCTACCCTGGCTCTCATTCTTGTTGATGATTGCCATTTCTAATCTTTTGGCAACAGAGTCCAAAAGAAAAAAAATGAAGAGAGAAGAAAAAAAAAAAACCCACCCAACAAAACCCAACAAAAAAAACCCCCAACAACAACAACAAAAGTTCCTCTGAGTTGGCTCCATCTCAGCTTCCTGGCTGGAGGGATGAATTGCTCCCTGCCTCACATCCAGCTCTTCTTAAGATCCAAAATATGCTGCAAAGAAAGGTCATTGGAAGGGAGTGGGCTAATTCAAGACACAACTGTATCACACTTAACAACAACAACAAAAAAAACAACCCTGAGCCTGATGAAACCCATTTTACACCTGAACAGCAGCAGCACCCTGAGTTTGTGCAAGTATTCCAGCCCCACTGAGGAGTCACTGCAAAGACCTCACAAGCTCAGTGACATCTGTGTGTCACAATGAAGAATTCACATTCCATTTGTTTTGCTATGTCACTGCTTTGCTTTCTGTTCCAGACTCTGTATTTCACCTTCTGACGTCACCTAGAAGTATTCTGGGGCTGTTTAGTCTGGAGAAGAGAAGACTGAGGGGGGATCTTATTAACATTTAGAAGTATCCAAAGGGTGGGTGTCAGGAGGTTGAGACATCCCTTTTTTCTATGGTAGCTACCAACAGGACAAGGGGTGATGGGATGAAGCTGCAATGCAAAAAGTTCCACTTAATTGTAAGAAAAAACTCTTTCAGTGTTTCAGTGAGGGAGCCCTGGCCCAGGCTGCCCAGAGGGGTTGTGGAGGCTCCTTCCTTGGAGCTCTTCAAGACCCACCTGGACACATTCCTGTGTGACCTGATCTAGGTGAACCTGCTTCTGCAGGGGGGTTGGACTGGATGATCTCTAAAGGTCCCTTCCAACCCTGCCATTCTATGATTCTATGATTCTCAGCTGGCATGAATGAACACACACCTGCTGACTCTCATGGTGTTTCACACCACGAGACCCTGGAAGCCAAACACAGAGCATTAGAATTGGAAGCTCCTCCGTGCAGGGGATAAGAGGTATTTGGTTTAATTACTTTGTTGTATAAGTTTTCCACTTCTGCTCTGGGCTACTCCATTCCCTTTGAAATCTCAGTAGTTTCTGTGAAATCCAGAAGGTTGTTCCCTTCTATGACACTGAGAGTCTGGTGTCACCTTCATTTTCAGACCAGCCTATGTCACACCCTTACACATTGGGCTAGGAAAGATACTTTTGGAATCAGCAGGAACTTCATGTCCCAACAAATCCAGAAGAGCTTTTAATCAAACCTTCAGGGCCAAGGATTTCTTCCATACCAAGTAAGAACACCAGTATGTGATGATATTTGAACCCAGAGCATCTATTTCACTTCCTTTCAAAAGCAAAATGGGCTGCGGTCGTATCTGTAATTGATGCAATTAGAAACACTTCCTAGTTATCCACTCTTCTAGCATTATTTGGCCTCCCTTTGGAAGTGGTTTCAGTTACATTTCCATCACTGCATTCTGGTTTTCTCAGCTTAAAAAAGTAGAATGTTGAATCCTACCGGAGGCTCCAGAATTTCACATCAGCATCTGGGTTGTGTTTGGGTTTTGGCTTTCCTTAATAGAACAGCGAATAGCAGCTGGGAGGAGAAGGAAGATCACTGGGATTCATCGCTTGCTTCAAGACAATGAGCTTACATAATAAAACAGGAGAAACCCCTGTGATTTATCAGGCAAGGAGAAAATTGGTTTTCCTGCTGAAAACTCTGCAGAAGGGCCAGAGGCAGAGTTAACAAAAATAGCAGGGGATGTGGTGTCATGCCTTTGGGTCCACTCGCTGCCTTCGCTCCACGGATACAGAACAGCCAAAGATCTCCCCTAGCAGTGCTGATTTGTTGTTATTAATGAAAGCTAAGACACAGCCCTCATTTTCCCCACTCCTGACACAGCTACAGTACTGTGTCTGGCCCCTTTTCCCGTCACAGGACAGCCTCTCTCCATCTTTCTTGTCCCACCCAGATCAGTAAAGACATCAATGCTGAGAGGAAGCAGAGTGAAAGACTCTCCTTTATAGAAAGGAAAGACTGTCCTTTCTGGAGAAAACAGACTGTAAAGACACTTGTAAATCTCAGAGCAGAGAATTCAACCCTGGGGTTAATGTTTTTAAGAAGCTGTGGATGGACTTTCATGGTTCTTGCCAAAATATTATCTCTAGGAGGATCCTAGTTGCATTGTCACCATGCAAGAGAAATGCAAGCCTTCAGTTTGGGACAATCTGGCATTTGACAGTGACTGTAGGTGGGACAGATTGTCTAGAACCTAATCTGTTCTACATCTGCTTGGGAACATATCCTGTGAGGATATCCAGAGCCTGTGTGTAGGTATGAGTGAGCACGTGTGGTCTTTGCCTCCCCATCCAGAGGTGACTATGACACCTCCAGACTGATATATTTCTGTCCCAGCAACATGACTTTGCCACCAGCCAGCTCCTGTTTTCTCTTCTTCTTCTTCTTCTTGTAAGCATTTTGTTGCTACCTTTGTGGTGTTTAAATCACAGAGGTTCTGTTTGCCCAGCTACTTTGAAGCCCAGAGGTGTAATCCTGCTTGGAGTGGGATTCATGGCCACATTCCAGCTTCATTAAGGGAAATACATCTTTATGCAGGGAGCTTAAATGAATCGTTTAAAGCTACAAGAAAAGGAGTTAATTAGGACATAGAGGGCTTGTGTTGACTAGTTGGTTTTAATCCTTTCAATGTAGCAAAAAAATAATATGCAATGGGAATTTCTCATTGGGTTCTTTCAAAGCTTGGAGAGATGTTAGAGTAGGGATCTTATTAATGCCATCCCCCAGTCCAAAAAGATGTCATCTCCATTTCCACTGCTGAAATAAAACAATGTGCTGCTGAAATGAAGCTATGTTTAGGGGAATAATCTGTTATAAGGACTTAAACTAACATCTAACAAGGGAGTCTGGGAAGGAAATTCCCTGAAGGTAGGATATTTCAGAGCTGCTCACTGCAGAGCAGGTTTTCTTTCAAAGCTGCTGGTGCCAGCCATTACAAGAGAGAGCTCAGGAGAGCAACTGGGCTACTGAACCAGCCTGGCCCTTTGTCTATTCTATTTATACATTTATCTGCCTTGGCAGACCTTGAGAGGCTGAAGGACTTTGCTCACGTGCATCACATTGTGAGATGACGGCTTGTTGAGCTCAACACATGAATTTGCTCCGTGACTTGAGCATGCCCAGCACTTGTTATCCAGCCTCTATCGTGACAAAAGTCCTGCAATAACCAAACTTTCCATGCAAGGCTTTTGTGGCCAAACCTTTCTTATGTGCTGAACCCAACGCCCTCCCCAACAGAGCAGCTTTTACAGGTGCTGCTCCTTTTAACTTCAGGACCATGGATTTGGGGATACAGCAAGTTAAGAACTTCCTTATTGCATATTAATGCCCTTGGAATGTGCTTTGAACCTTTTCCTTTTAATTACATTAGTTGCCATTCTATTTAAAGTTCCTACAATCTGGTTCCTCTCATTCAAATCAGCTCTCCCAGTTCTCCACACTCAGCTGCTGGTTTTTCTGCTTTGTTGAACCAGGAGCTCTTTTTCCTTCCACCTTAAAAGCCACCAATAGCACCTTGCAAAGGACAAACAGCAAAAGATGACTCTAACCCCCTCTTCTTTGTCACCATGGGATTCAATCTGATTCCCACCCAAGCAAAGCAGGTGAGCAAAGGATCTTTCCCTCATTTAATGTTCATTTTTTTCCTGCTGTTCAGTCACTCTTCTGGATGGCTGAAACTGAGGGGAGGATAAGACAATAAGCACAGTCATCTCTCCTTGCCTCAGTTTCCCCATAGCAGAGATTACAGATCACTGGAGACTTACCCTGCTGCTCTACCCGTGACACTCTATCAGACTTGGTAGAAGAAAATGCAATTAAACAGGATCAGCTGCAATTAAATAGGATCAAAATTGTTCCCCTCCCATTTAAACAAGCAAATTAAGCCAATTTTTTTTTTTGCATGTGCCCATTTATCAGCTGTTTCTATGGTAACCCTTGTTTTTCTTAATGCTGTGTCTCATTTGTATCATGGTAACACCCTGTAATCCTGGTCCCATTGTCCTGGGTTCAGTGGAAATGTGCATAAGAGAGAGCCTTGAAGTCTAAAGGTCTTACTGCTCACAGACTTCCACATTGGTTAACTCAAACTGATACAGATTCACAATGGTCACTGTTATTTTGGTTCCAGTGGCTTAGCCCAGCATAGGTTAGATATTGTCCTTCCTGGTTTGGACTGAAGTTTGATTGAAGAACCCAATGTTTATGCAGCAATTTGCAACCTCTTAACGAAACGAGTTTAAAACCACAGATTCAATGAACCACTTTAACTCCTTTGAGTGGAGTGAGGCTATTTTTCCCTGGCAGAAACTTGGTGGGGGTTTTTGTCTTGAAATGCCTCTTTCAGTGTTAAATTCCAGCAGTCAGAAGACCTGATCATTTTTACCTGGATGCAGGTAACACATATCTGTCATTGCAGGGTTACACCATCCTACCTGAGCTCATTTCCATTGTAGTCAAGTTTTCTGCTTTTTGGTATTAATCCTGCCTTTTTTGTAGGCTGTTGGGGTTGTTTTGTGGGCTGTGGGGAATGACCTGGAGATGCTGCAGAGCCTTCTCCAGCAGGATGTGCTACATGGCTGTGCACAGGCTGTGCATCCTCATGTCTCTCTGTGACATCAACTCTCACACTAGATCCTCTCTAATTACTTGGAAGTGAAAACTACCTGTCCACTGAAAAGAGAGGATTTTGCATGAAGGAAAGTCTCTGCTGAGCTATTATTCCTGTTTCTCTTTCACAGGCAAAAGGACTTCAAAGCATCTCAGCAGAGCTGGAGTGTCACTCTTTGGAAACATGGGTCCTATTGACTTACCTATCCATCCCATATGTCAGAGAAACAACCAACAAGCACCTTCCCCTGAAAAAAATCTCTCAGGCATTTTGGAACCTGGGTACATCCTAAGGACACATCTCATTAATGTTTAAAGGTGTCTAATGTGCTCTACACTTCCTGAAGATTACCAGAGGATTAAAAGCCGTGTACATCGATGTTTCCTGTTAGCATCCCTCAGCGAAACTAATATCACAACAAAGATGACACAGATGCTTTCAAATGACAATTACATTCAGAGGCCAGAAATAGCTAGGTGCTATTTCTACTGTAGGCTGCCTTTGATCTGCTTCAATGAATGCACAAAAGTTTGAGGAGTCTCTGACAAGAAACCTACACCTGCAAACTTTTCTTTGCCACATGAGGGCCTGAGCATCTCCTAGCAAAGTCCAGAGGCTGGTTTCACAGCCTAAGATTGCCTGGCATGGCTAAAGACTTGCAGAGTCAGGCCCTTGGTGGCCTCTGCTCCCTGCTTAATTTGCTGTTATTTGTTTAGCTCCTGTGCAACAGAGGTTTCCTTAGCAACTGCTGTATCCTTTTACAAGTCATTGTTAACGACACCCATTGACGTGGGCTGTGTGCGAGGATGCTAAAAAGGATGGCACCCAATAAAAAATAACCTTGGTGATTACCCAGCTTCCTTAAGTAAACACCACGATTATCCATCAGGAACTTGCTAGAGGGACTTCTCTTTTGAACAATAATGTATGTTGCCTTTAGTTAGCATTACCAACAGGAGCCTTTTTTAAAGCTAGCAAAGGTCAGTAGGAAAATCTCTTGTCCTTTTCTCTTTGTGCCTAATGCCAACACTTACTGGTATAAGTCTGGCCAGGAGAGAGGCAATTGCTCTCTAGACTGTCTTGCTTCTAAAGACTGAGATCCAATTTCCTGAACAGAGAGGACATCACTTTGTTGTTAAGCAAAGGGAGGTGGTGCAGATCTGGGCCCTCCACCCGCTCTCAGTTTTCCTCACACGCTTCCCGCCTGATGGGCTGCAAATCAGTCAGGTTCAGATGCCCCAAAACTGGGATATTGGCTGCTCCTTGTTACTAAAGCAAACAAAAACCAAGGCTTCATTTCCCCTCCAGATTCTCTGCACTGAAGAAGCTGCAGAGAAGAGATCAGGTGCAGAATAAAGCTCCTGTGAAAGTCTTCTTTTACTGGCAGTGTTCCCTCTCCAACTCCATATAACATCTGGTACTGAAGACAGAATGGGACGTGATCAACTACTTTTATTATTGAGTTCATTAATGTTTTCTTTCTGAAGATATTGGCCAGAGGCAAAGGAAAACATGGCTCAAGAGCCATTGTCCAAGATGGTATTAATAGGAGCTTGTACATTCTGATCAGCTGATACAGCTGATTTCAGTTGGAGGAGTGGGTAGAGTAGTCTATGTTGAGTTCATACTGCCAGTACTAGACTCTTAATGGGTACTGGTGTGAGCCAGTTTAAAGCTTGCCTCTATCTGGTTTACTCATCTAGAATGCTGACATGCCCTGAAATGGAATTTGGAGGTTTTCCCATGGAAAATTATGACTTTGCATCAAAAACCTGATCATTTTCCAGTTCCTGATTATTATTATTATCATTTTTTTTTGTTGTTGGACAAGAAGTTGACACTGTTTGTTTGCAGATAAAACTGGATTTGCTGTTTTGCTGGTGCAAATGTGAAAAGACAAACAACAGCAAACAGCCTTTCCCTGCGTGTTTTCAATTTAGCTTGAAAACTTCAAGTTTACACAAGAAAATGAGGGAAGAAAGTTTCAAAAGAATCTTCTCCAAGTCCCAAAGCCTAGACCTCTCTGGTTTAGCACATTGCATTGGGTGGGGTACAGCTTGATTTCAAACTAGATCCAGGTTAGGAGACCAGCCCATGCTTTTCTTTTCACTTTCCTCTCTAGATCTAGGGGTGCACAGATGGGTTCAGGCTTATCTCAGTGGGAGTTTTATCTGTGGGTTAACTACGTACAATTCCCTCTTGCTTTTCAATAGCATTTTGGATTCAGTGGGAAGGAGGTTTTAGTTGTTATCTCAAGAAATTCCTGCTAAGCTGCACATTAACACCAGGATATGTCAGGAAGGTAATGGAGGGACAGTCTCTAACTTATCTGAGAACCTCACCAGCATCACCCTGGTGATTAGTGGCTGAAACCCCATTCAAAACCAGCAGCACTTGCCTTCATTTCAAATTCTTGAGTACCGAACCATGCTAAAAACTGGGGGAGGACAGTGACTGTAACCTCAAAAGGAGAACAAGCATTCTTGAGCAAGATTTGCTATTGCAATGGGAGTTTTATCTTGGGCTGCAATTACTTCCAAATGAGTGGTAACCACCAATCCTGCAAAGATCAACATTCCCTTCTAATTCTCAATGGCTCAGTGGACAGGTTTCATTCTTTTTTGAAAGTGGCCAAAAAATAATAAAGACTAAACCATATTTTATTGGCTTGGGGGAAAAAAAAATCACATGGGCCAAATCATTTCCTATGTTTAGGCAGCTCCTTTCCCCTACCCCACTGCAAATTGCCTAAAGCTGGGTGTGACTTGGCACTGCACAAATGCTGCACGCTGCCCATCAAGCAAGTACAGGTGGGATGGGACAGAAACAAGCAGGTTTCTGGTTGTATGGGAGTGTTCTGATCCACACAAGGAGATTCAGAGGAGTTAGGACACAACCTAAGTTGGCCTGGAGAAGCTGGTCTACAGCTGAATGGCAGCTAAAGATTCCTTTCAAATGTATTGGAAGAAATACAGGAAAGCCTATCATTGAGGAGCAGGATAAGCCTGTAATGAATCCAGTGCCTTCTTTTTGTTGTGGTGGCTTTCCCTCTCTTTCACTTGATTTCACTTTTACTCTCTTTCACTGAGAAGAGACTTAAGTTCTACTTGCAGTTTTGCTTCATGACGTTTGAGATGGCCTTTCACTGCTCTCTGTCTTTGTTTCCCATGTATAAAGTGAGGATATTCATAGAAGCAGAGTCAGAAGGGAGCTCCAGGTCAACATCTACTCTACCCTCTTCCAAGATGGGAGCAGCTTTGTCCGTGTCATTTCCAAAAAGCAGTTTCTGTTAGGGCTGTTCACAACATCTGCCTGGGCCTGGAAATTGGTCTTGAAAAGCAAGACATTCATTGTAAACTTAGGACCTTTTTCCTACTGTTTAACTTGAGGTATCTGAGCCTTCTCCTTCTTACTTTGTGCACCTTGGCCCTGAAGAGCAAAGTTCTACATCAGCAAAGTAAAGGCTTTAAATGTGATATGAAACACTTTGAAAAGCGCTTGTAGGAAGCTGTAGCTGAGAAATATCATTGCTATCATTTTGTTTTCATCACAAAGCAGCTTTCCATACAACCATTCAAAGGATACACAACCAACCAACGTGCCTAATCTAAGGGATTTGAAGTGCACAGCTCCCAGAACTTGAAAACAAAGCTCATTTAGCGTCAAAGCAGGATGTGATTAGAGACCGATGGCATCTCTATGACCACAAAACTTAATGGAACCTTTAGTTCTCACTGTGGAGCAAAGCTGCCCATGAGGGTGAATTCTGATTTCTTCTACCTGCCAGCCTAAGTGCAGTTTTTGAGCAGGCAGGTCAGTGCCTCATCGTTAACCTCCGTCAGGAAATACACCATCAGGCTGCTGAACACGAAGGGTGGCCAGTTTGTACTGGTAATTACAAGGCAGCACTTTTCATGAGTACTAATGACTCTGTATAGTGGAAAGCAATGGAGACACAGGTTCTTTTGGAGATAAATCACTAGTAAAGCCTCTGGGAGTTACTGCTCGGTATGATATGAGAGAGAACTAAGTGGTCGTGGTTCTGAGTCCCTTGGGTGTTCAAATCTCTCACCCACAGATTTCAAAGCAAACAGATTTCATTGGGCTGAAGTTCTAAGGAAAGAAAAAAACATGGTGCTGTTTCAACCCAAATGTATAAATAAGCACATAAAGTTGAGACCAACTGAGCTCAGCAGCTGAATGTCTTGTGTCCTCATGCCTTTGGGCTTTGTAGTCCTGTGTTGGCTCTAAGTGATCACGTTATACAAAACATACACAGCAGTGACAACGTGCCTGGCTGATCTGCCCAAACAATCTTACCCCCACTCTCTCACTAACAGGGACTTGATGAGAATTGTCCTTGGGTTATTAGAGAAGATGTTTAAGAGGATGTATAAAGAAGGCTATTAGAAAACTCAGTGTTTAGTTGGAATAATAAACACGAGTGCAGGGAAAGGAGAGCTGTCAGGAAAATGTTTAGGCAAAATCATGCTTGACAATGTGTGTGTGTGTGTGTGTGCATGGCGGCGGGGGAGAAGGGGTAAACATTTGTTATTTGGAGAGATGTTAGCTGGAAGAGTTTCAGACCAAAGGATCTGTAAAAGCAAGATTCTTTCTAGGCAGGATGTTTATGACAGCTCTGGGCCTGACGCTTGTGTCCACTGCCCAGCCCTCACTGTCTGTATACACCCAGCCTTTGTTTTCTGTCGCCACCACTGCGTCATCCTCCTGCTCCTTTGTTGCATCATCCCCTTAGTCTTTTTCCTCCCTTTCTTAATGAGTTTCTACTTGAGTGCCTGCTCCTTTTCTCAGGGCACACACATGGGCCCTCAACTCAATCCCATGCAGCCCTGTGCCATTTAGACCTGCTCCTGGTACCTTGCATCCTCTCTCTTCTCCTCTTTCTTTCCCCCTCCTTTTTTTTTTTTAAGCTCTTCCATTACTGTGCTCACCTTTGATCTCTGACCGCCTCTCCCACTATTTTCTACTCTCTCCAGGTTCTCAGTTTCTTTTTCTCAGGCCAGTTGCACATTTGCTCTGTGCTGCAGACCGTGCCTGCCTCAGCAGCTGCACTCTCCTTCACCTCAGCTCTTTTTTGGGGGCTTTCTCCTTTTTTTTCTTGCCTCTTGTTTCATGACTGGATATGAAAACACTAGTGCCTGGTATCTAAAACAGATCAATAAGAAAGAGAACAGAAATCCCACTCAGATAACCTAACCCCAATGGACTTCCCAGCTGACTGCTGAGAAAGTGCATCCTGAGCTGTTGACTCAGCCCCCACCCCCGCCTTGCTCCTTCCTGGGGGCCTGGGAGCAAGGGGGACGCTGGCCCAGGGCCATGCCACCAACTTGTTCAAATTAAACCCCCATGCATTGACTTGGGTTACTCTGCTCACCCCACCCCCCCCCAAGTGATGTTTTGGTTTTTCTAAGCCTCTGCTTCACGCTGCCATTTGGGACCTGGCAGGGCTCCTGAGCAGGGAGGCAGGATGGGAAGAGACAACAGTGGAAAGGAAGAGAAGGGCTCTGATTCAGCAGAGCAGGTCTGTGACTCAAAGGGCTCTGCTCTGTGAAAGGGCAGCTTGTACAATGTTATCATTCTTACAAATGAGGCGAGTGGAGGAAGTGGCTGGTGTGAGAAAGATGGGGATGCAAAGAGGCAGATGAGCACAGGCAGCAGAGAAACCTCACTGCACCACCTCAAGCAAAAGTCCTTGACCCTGTTCTTTGTAGGTCTGTGATCCCAGACATTCAGAGTATGAACCATCCCCGTGGTCCATGACTTTCAGCCTGGCAGAGCCCTTGCAGACGTATCCTAACATCTAACTCCAACAACTGCCACTATGGGACAAGAGGGTCAAGCTGAAGCATCCTCTGACTGTCCTGACACAAGGACCTAAGACATACCCCAGCAACTTCCTCAGCCTTCTGCTTAGGGACCTTGCAGATTCTGGAGCAGAATGAATCTGAACATGTTAACATGTGATTAAAACAAGCTGCAAGGCTGAAGCAGCAGTGAAGAGAAGGATCTGAACAATGAGCTGGTTTGATTAATGCTGTGATGAAGTGGGGAGATGGAAGACAATTTTTTTTCTGGCTTGGGCCAAGTCACAACAAGTGGAAGTCGTTGGTTTTTTTCAGTCCTCAGCAGTTATGAAAGATCCATCGGCAGCACCGTGCTGGAAGATGCACCTGCAGTCATTTTGGCTCTTCTCAGCGGACTTGAAGAGATGCCAGTGCAAACCTTTCTGTCTAGATGAGTTAATCCCCACTTTAGCCCCACCTATCTGATGCAAAAAGGAAGAGGTTCATATGCTGAGAGGTTTTTAGGTGTCTTTTTGGCACCCTCTACACCAGGTGTAAGTAGATGCTACCAAGGGCTGGTAGCTTCTGCAGGGGGGCCCTGCTTCTGCAGTAGGGTTGGACTAGATGATCTCTAAAGGTCCCTTCCAATCTCTACTATTCTATGATGATTCTATGAGACTGATGAAAACTCCGTTGTCTATCAGGTGGATTTTTATCCCAGAAATCCTTAGTAAAATTGAATGTGAACAGCACATCCTAAAACCACAAAAGCACTTCAGCTGAGGCAGTTTGCAAGCAGCCTAATATTCAGTTCAACAAGCTGGTGGTACCAAAACCCACTTTGCTTTGACAAAAACCATCATCATTCCTTGAGATCCCTTAGAAACCACAGTCTGACAATGCCATGCCAAAACCAAGGGGCTTTTGCCCTCTATAAACTGTACCTTGAAATTCCTCCTCAGTTAGCTTTGCAATGTTTTTTCATTTACTTTTGTCTCAATGAGTTTTTAATGTATTTTGAAGGAAGTGGATTAACCTGACCCTGAATGCCTGTAATTGGGTTGCAGCAAGGAAAATAAAACCTGCTTGAGATTCCTCATCCCCCTTATGCAGATCATTACAGACCTCCAAGAAAATGGACAGTTTGGTTCCTTTGTAAGACAGCAACATGCAAAAAAAGAAAGAGAAAAGGGAACAAAATAAGGGAAAGCAGAAATCATTTGGAATTAATCAGAGTCTGGCAGGAGGCAAAATATTCCATCAAATTAACCTGGGAACTGAAAACAGCAACTACTGATCTGCAACGTTACTGAACCTGAAAATCTAGTTTGCTTGCAAACCCACTGTAAAATTCCACTGTCTGCATCATCAGATGTTATTTACATGGGAAAAAAAAAGAGGCTGTTATAGTGGTTTGGTTGTTCAGCTCCATGTCAGAAGTTTTAGGCTCTGGCTTTTTAGTCACTTCCAGTTACTTCTCCCCTCTGTTCCTCAACATCCCTCTACAATAACTTACGTCAACTGCAGTATTTATTTGAACTCCTGGATGGAACCTGAGGTGCCTCTCTGCAGCACAATAGCTAACTTGCCTTCACTCAGCTTGTCCTCCCAGATGCTGTGTTACACCTCAGACTCTCTCAGGGATGAATTCAGGATTAACACATTTTAAGACACCCAAAAGAGTTCATCAAAAGTGTAAAGGAGAGAAATGTCAGGGAAGGAAATGTCCAGTAGCTGAGAAACTCCACTCAGCCAGAGAAGCATAAGCTGTGTCCCTAACATAGGCATTTCACTTGCAAGCTTGAGTTTAGTTATTAACACGGGACTAGAGCAAGATTATTTAAGGGCTCTCCTCAGGTATGGTTGGTGGAATACTTGATGGAGAAGATTGAGATCAGTTAGGTACGTAGCACCCTCAAGGAGTTGGGATGCTGGTTTTCCTTCCAAATATTGCCCTTGAGGCTTTTAAGTATGTGTTTTAGTTTGCATTTGTAGAGTATTTCATGAATATCTTTCAGTATCTCGTTCCAACTTGCTGGCACAAGTACTCCTGTGAGCTGCAGCAGGGGGCTATTAATTTCTGGGCATCACAGGGAGTTTGCTTACTGACCTCTCCTTATCTTTGTGAGGATAACAGCTGTTGGTAGAAGGACTAATAGTCACAACTTCCAACACTGAACATCTTGATCAGTCTGAATGTTTTACTGTATCTACAAGAGGATGGTATGAAAATCAGTTTCCATATACTGAAGACTTCAAAGAACCAAATTCAGTCAACTTCACCCAGTGTGAGGCTTTTCTTCAAGGCCATATGACAGTTTTCTTTCTGAATCTGAAGAGTTTTGCTCTGCTAAAAGGGGAATTTGCCACCTCTGCTGAGGATCTGTGAGGAGACCCATGCTGAGGTCCCAACCCAACCTAAAATGTCCTGTAAACATTCCAGCCCTCTATTTATTTGTGAGAGTTAATTAACTGTGTATTACAGCAGTTTAGTCAGGATTCAGGCACAGATAGTTTACTGTGTGTCTGCCTAGTGCTGTCCTGCTGCAGTACTGGGCCTTGTTAGCATCACTGCAATAAAACTAAATCATTACTAAAGCCTGTGATAATGGAGAATCATCATTCAAATCAGCCTCTAAACAAGACAGTGGTTGGACAATTTAGACTCTCCAGTTGTCTAATATACACCACAGAGTCTGGTAACCGGAGCCAGACCTATTAGTCTTCGAATGACAGTCCATAAACGAAGGTGGTTAAGAAGCAAGAAGCCATTGAGATAATCAGCCCAGCTTAGGGGAGATGACCTATGAATCACTTTGTAGGAAGCTCATATTGATTCCCTTATAAAAAAAGCCAACATTGAAACAGCTCAACAGAAGGTTGTTTGTCCAGGCTGGTTTGGCTCTGAGGGATTCATAATGAATTCAAGCCTGAGGTTCCCCCGTTGCATGTGAACATGAATGATAGCTTTGATGGTAAGGAGGGAGTGAGGAAGGGAAGCAGGTCTCATGCTGGGTGGCAACATGCCTTCCGTGGAACAGAATGCAATGGTCTGTGAGGAGAGTGTGGTTAGAGTCCTGAGGACTTACTCAGGCAACATTCAACAATGAGGCTGCCATTAATAATATTTGGTAGACTTTTTTTCCCCCAACCAGCCAATAAAACCTGACTGCTCCTGCAGCCCTCACATTCTGTCCTCACTCCAGTTCTGTTGCTCTCCTCAAGCCTTTAACTTAAGTTGACCAATAACCCACCTGAGATTCCAAACTTCTAATTTATAGAGGTGTAAGCACCCATTTCCTCTGATCTCCTGTCTTAAAGCACTGGGTTGAGACTCGGGGGATCGAGGTTGTCACCAGAGCTATACATGATTTTTGGCAAGCCACTTCCTCATCCTCTGCCTGGTTTTCTATTTGTGGAAAGGAACTAATAATTCTTCATCTGTCAAAATGTTTCCCTGGCCTATTTAAGCTCCTTGGAGAAGAGTCAGGCTCTCACAAATTGTTTATGCAGTGCCTAGTATGAGAGAGCCAAGATCTTGACTAGGACCTGTAGAATATACCTTAAATATATACAACAAGCTTACTCCAACTATATGATACATCTGCTCTTCAAGGGCTTAGCCTTCATGTGCAGTGTAAGCTTTACTTTGGTAACCCCAAGCACAAACAAATGTAGGCAAATCAACTACTCATTGCAATGAAATATATTCGTTGAGTTCCTTTTCCTCATCCTTGAGAAAAAAGGCACATTGACCTAATCTAGAGACCATCAAAAATTGCTCCCATCAGTTCATGAGTTACAAGAAAGGAAGAGTGAGCTTTTATCTGACCAATATTTAAACCATGTGGCAGCTGCAGCATATGAAAATGCAGACAAGAGGCAAATATATTTATAGGAACACACATCCCTCCAGTTACAAAGGTGTATTTTTATGTTTGGCTGTGGAGATGGAGCCATCCACCTACGTGTACAGAAATAGAGGCAAAGCCAGAAGGGGGAGCATATGTTTGTGGTTAGATCTCTTGTCAAGGTGACACACCTGTGGGTGTTTTCATAGGCAATTTGCAGCCGCCTTCTAACCCTAAATGTATGCACATGGAAGTGGAGGATGGTTTTTTTTTGGGGGGTTTGGGAAAGGGGGGTTAAGCATGAAAAGACATGTTTCCTCGCATGTTCCTCATGCCACATGAGCCGCCAGCAACGACAGTCAACAACGGGGCCAAGTTGTTATTTGAGATCTTTTTTTCTAAACCACAGAATAAGTGGATTACTAACCAAAAAATCACAGCTCCTGCCAAAGCACAGCGTTTAAAAACACACCAAATGAACAACAACAACAAAAAACCCCGCTAACCAAATAGATTTAACCCATAGAAGAAAAAACCCACACCCCTAAAAAGAAAAGAGAGCACAATAAGTGTAGAGCAAAAAGAGAAGGAGGCAAATCTGGTTGGGGGGGGGAGGCAGCTAAGGTGTCAGGAAGAACAATTTCTCTTTGCTGCTCTGCCAGAGAATTCACAAACAGAGCAGATTAAACTCTCTGTGCTTCCCTTTCACCATCTCTGAAACAGGGACAGAAGAACTTTGCAGCCTGACAGTGCTGCTTTAAGTCTTCATTTGCTTGAAGCGAATTGAGCCTCACGATCCAGAGAGTCAACTCTTTGGCCACTCTGTGCTTGAGCAACACCCAGGAAGATAAAGGCAGAGATGTATGCTTGCTTTGTAACTAATAGGTTGAAGGGAAGAGGGATAACAGTCATTCTGGGTAACAGTGTTACTGTTAAAGGAGTATTGACTGGATTCTCAGCTGGTGCATTGCTGTCAGTAGAGCTGTGTGAGTCTGCACCTTCATGAGTAGCAGCATCAATCTTAAAGCTCTTGCCAGTGTAAGATGAACTGAGCCCAGCTGGTTGCATTAAGACAGCTATTGGGAAATATTTTACATCCAGGTTATGGTTCATTGCTTACACTTTAAAGAATTATGGTTAGCTTGGCTTCCAAAGTTTCTTCCTGTTGATTCTTAACATAGTTCATACTCCTTTAACCGTGAAATATAAGATACAGCCACATGTGTTCAGTACAGTTCTTCTGCGACTGCCTCATGCCATGGGCTGGTCTTGGTTGGGGATGTCAGTCAGAACTGCTAACCCACAACAACAGGATCACACTGACACTCACACACTGTTGCTCTTGCCTTAGTTTTCTATGAGCTCCACTCTGGGATGGGGGTTTGATGACCTAAAAGGCCATTCCTCGTCTCAGACATCCCTGATCCTCTGACATTTAAACAAAAGGCAATCATCCCACGGCTGTGGTGATGAGGAACTGGAACCTTGCCATTCACAATATGACCCTCATCTTTCCACTGACGTGCTAAAGGCTGCTCAAAGGAGCGTCTGAGCAGGAGGAATCCATAGTGCTGGTGGGTACAAAGCGAGCTGTAGGTTCAGTCAAAGGCTAATGGCAGAGCTGCTTAATCTACAGCTGCTGGTTGATAATCCTCAGAGCTGTTTGCAGACTGTTAGAAAGAGTTTGTTAAAAAGCTAAAGTCTTCAGCCAGGGACAATATTCCTGTTCCAAACAAGGCCAGAAAAGCAGGCTGTTATTTACAGCAAAGGGCCTTAAAACATCATCATATGCAAGAGCCCCACTGAAGGGGTGGGCTGGGTGTTAAGTAACCCCCAGATTAGAACATTAAACTGACCTATGGAAAGAGACAACAGAGAGCTTCTGAAATTACTTGAGCAAACTATTCCTTGCTCAACTTCTTTTTTTTTTTTGCAAGAGGAAAGAGCTTCACCTCAAAAGTCTCCTGGGAACAAAGGATCATCTTCTGCTTTTGCCACTGTCACCAGCAATAACTGTCCTAGTGCTCACCAAGCTCCCAGGTGGCTCATGCCACAGAGGACAAGATGGTGGAGATAAACTCCGTAGATCCATCATTCAATGGATGGAGAGTCACGAGCAGATTACCCAGCTCTGAGTTAAGCCTGTTGCTGATGCTCAGAGGCATGGTTTAGTGTCCCTAAATTTAGTCAACAGTGGGACTTGATGAACTTAAAGGTCTTTTCCAGCTTAACTCCCTGGTTGTATGACTCTATGATTCTATGACTCTTCTCACTCCCTGGAGTATTCCCCTCCCTTATCCCAAGAGATGTGCTATGCCAGCAATTACTTCTACAGCTTAATGTGTCAAAAAGGAGAACAAAAGACGTAGCTGGTCCCTTCCATAAAGGAAGGGATATATTGTCATCATCACACGAGCAAGAATAATGGAAAAGGTCATAAAAACACACATAAGGCCAACATTTCAACCAGTGGAAGTCAGTGACACTGGTTCATAAACTTTAACAGCATGAGGCAGTTACACACCATTGGGAGCTGCAGACCACAATTTGCACATGAACAATTTGTGAATAGAAGAAGAGAAAAAGCAAGGAAAACAAACCCTCAAGTGCAGCCAAACCTAGCAGATACATTATTTCAGTACATGCTTGTCTCTGATTTATTCCCCAGCCTTCAGCTGATGAAATGCTCCTTTTCAATACATTCTTATTTTTCTCTCTATTGCAAAACTGTTTTAAAGTCTTGCAAAGCTCCAAGGACTGCTGGAGCTACTGGCTAGACTGAGTTCTTCAACTGCTCCTTGAGTCCAACATCATGAAACTGTCAGCTCCAGATGGCACAGACCCAAATGCCACTCGCTTCAGCTGGCTGCTCAGAGGTCCTACAGAACCAATGGATGGATTGAAAAGGCAGATGGCTGGGGTTTGATTGGCACTTTAGCCAGCATGAAGACACGAGTGTGCCCCTTGTCTCAAGCCTCCTCTTTCCCCATGCCAACCCTTGGGCTCAGCACTGGAGCAAACAGCTAAGGGTGCTATCAATATCCTCACCCCTGCTTTTCAAGGCTTGGCATGCCTGTTGCACATTTTGAGACATTTAGTCTTACAGCTCCTTCCCTCCACCCATGCTGCTGAGGGTTTTCCATATGTAAGAGCTAAGATATGAAGGAGAGAGAAGACTTGAGAAGTTGGCTCTGGATGCATGGAGAATTCTTGTCTCCAGGACTGTCAGCAGCAACATGCACTCATTATTATTTTGATGCTGGGATATTTTTTCCCAAGCCAAATTGCTGCTTTCAAAGCTGACTAAAAGTTCTTCCCTGGGATGAATTTGTCCCCATTTATTTATTGCATAACCAGGCCCTAGAAAAGAATGCAGAAAGGTTGAGTGTGAGGCAGGCTTGTGCCTCTTACACGCATGGGATATTCCCTTTATATTAGTCACTGAACAGATGTGTCTTGTCATATGATGCATGAAGTAGCACTGGAGAGAAAATTAACTCATCCCTCTGAATTGCAGAAGTTCCTTGAGGATTTGCTCACCCAGGCATCAGATTTACCTGCTTATCCTTTACCATCAAGAACACAGGGGCAGAAAAGAAAGGACCAATGATGCTATTAAAATGAAGCTGGCCCTTCCAAGCAAGACATCAGTGGGATATAACCTGGAAGTGTTTGGAAAGAAGGCTAAAGTGTTTCTTTTCCTGAAAACATTCTGGTGAAAGTGGTTATTTCAGTTCCTTTTTTTTTTCAGTCTTGGGAATTATTCTGGGAGGTGTCAAGTTAAACTGAGGTGTTTCATTCCCTGGGTGACGATGACAGACAAGAAAGTTGTAAAACAGTTCGAAGGAGTAGCTGCAGTTTCCCAGCACTTAACCTGCTATCATGTAGTTTAGTGGGAGTGACAGAAGCATCAACCACCCACAGTTTTCCAGAACTGATGAAATCTGTGCATTGCAAGAGCCGTTTGTTGCTGTCTGCTCAAGCTATGACTTAGCATTACCTTTCAGCTTGTGCATGACGTATCTTGTCCTGGGGTTTCAGTTCCTGCTGTGGGATCCCTCTGACGTTCTTTGGGCTGAATGTTCACAGGGATGGTTGTGATTCCTGGCAGCAACGAAAATCAGAAACAGTTCCTAATTAGTCTGGTGAAGTTGTTTAAATCCACGACGCAAAGCAAGACAAAGCCTGTCTCTGTTTGCAAACAATACCCTTGAATGGAAACAGAAGGGTATTTCCCTGATAGAAGACAAGTGTTGTGACTGTTAAAAGCTGAAGGGTTGAAAAGCTAATCCCATCACCACTGGTGGAAAAACACAGGAGCCCTAATAAAAGTCCAAACAGCTCTGCAGAGCACTGCTTATGACACCAGCATCTAGACCATTGGTGGGAGCTGTGGTTTTATTTCCCACATAAAACCACAAGAAGACCCTGTTTCTGAGAGCAGCAACAAACACATCTGACAGCTTCACAGTTAGCTGGGGCTCAAGTGGAACCCTGACTCACCCAGTCAGTGCTTTTCATTGCAAGTGGAAGAAACTTTGCAGAGCTAACCAAATTCCTCCCCATGTCTCACTTCCATGTGCCTCTTCACAAACTTGGTGCTCTTTGTCATTAAGGCCACTACAACTGTAGTCTACTACCTGTAAAACCTCAACAAATATTTAGTGTTGGAGATTTTTCAGTCCTTTTCTTCTCTCCAACGAGACAAGGATGTCCTGCTTGCTAGACAGCACTCTTGCCTTTCTCAGAACTCAGCCTATCATGGATTTCCATTGAAAACTTACAGATACAGGTCTGGTTGGGGCAGTGTGCAATTCCCCTGCCTCCTTCAGGTTCAAAACTTAGGAAAGTGTCTTTTAGCACACAGGGGAACATAATAGAAAACACTTCTATCATTTTTCTCCTCTGGTTTCAAAGCTTTTCTTAATTTAACTCCTTTATCTGAAAAAAAAAATATCTGAAAGATCTCAGTTTTCAAACTGGACATTTGAGTCATTTTGCTTGAGAAAGGTTCATTTCCACTGAAACAAGTTTGTAGAACCTTTCAATCAAAGCAAGGTATTTAAAAAATGCTTGAAACACTGTGTTTTGAGTGCCCTGATCCACATTTTTTTTTCAGTCCTAGTGCCTATTCCCCTTTTTGCCTTTCAAGACATCGATTGATGAGCTGCTGGGTTTTCTTGCCTCGGAAAAGAAAGTATTGAAATCAGGAAGGAATCATGAAGGAATGGAAAAAAGCTGTGACCTACCAGTTAGAGGTTATTTATTGAGGGTCACCCTTTCTTTCTACACCCCAATATTTCTCCCTCTCCAATGAGAGCAAAAGCTCATCCTTGAAAACCGGTGACATTGCATCTCTCCACAGCTATTGCTGTTTGAAACCCTTCAATAAGCTGCTGCAGACCCAGGCTCCTTGCAAGCACGAGGCAGGGACTCATCTAGCCTTCCTAGTTTGAAATTCAAATGCATTCACGTGGTTTTCCTAAGCAAAAAAAAAAAAATCCTTTGAATGATATGAGCAAAGACTAACCCATCCATCCTGGGTGGCACTGAATGGAAGAATAAAGGTTCTGGCAGAAAAAGATGCTTTTGATGATGAAGGACAGCCACTGCCAGCCTTTTGCAGCCCTGGCTGTGCATGCATGTGAGCTGATTTTCTTGTGAGCTGGAAGTGCTCTTGGCCTGAAAGGATTTATTAGAAATGGAAGAGGCCAGTCTATTGGTTCTTTCTATCCTACCCTACCCTGAAGCATACAGCTGAAATCTGTGGGAGAAAGAAGGATTTCAGGTCCTAAAACTGTTTCTGAATTTCTCTGCTAGGAATTGGTCTTTGATCTTGTTTATCCTAACCAGAAATGGGGTTGATTCACCAGGATCACACTACCATAGATGCAAGTGGAATCAGAACTGAGCATCTTTGTCCTGACATTTTTAATGCTGAAACATGGGGAAAGCTCCCCATTAGCCTTGGTGGAATCAAGGGAGACCTACTTTTTACCCCTGTCAGTGGTTCTGTGTGCTTTGCCACTGGCTAAGCAGCTTGAAGCATCCTTTAACAACACAGCTGAAGCCAGCCAAATGCAATATGTCAATCGTATCACATAGAACTCCAGATTTATGAAAGCTTATCTGTTTATTCCAAACAAGCTCTTCAGTCAGGATAATTAGTCAGAGCCTCCATCTCCTTATCAGCTGGAGGTGAAAATACACCTTCAGCAGCTTTTAACTCAATAACCCCCAAATCTGAGTTGAGCTTCAGTGGACCTGCTTTTCTGCTGGCAAAAGTCACCATCATGTGGTCAGCTCCTACAGGGAGAATTTGTTCCAGATTCCCTTAATTACCTTCTTCTGCCTTTTTTACTTGTCCACTAATGATCCTGTGACCACGTTTGTCTGGTGCAGCAGCAGGACAGAGCCGTGGCTGTTCTGTATCACTGGAGACATCAGGCTTCATCCTTCACACAGGATACAGGTAATGCACTGCTCTTATTTCTTATTCTAGGGTGGATGGTTGGTGTAATTTAAGAACAGATTTATCCACAAGACATTAAAAGCCACTGCAGATAGCAGAATGCTGCTGCTGATAATCACCAGGTGTATAAGAGCTGCGGAACCACAGAGTTGCCCGGAGCAAGGAACATTAATTAGCAACTTGTGTGGGAGACTGTAGGCTCACAAAGAGCTGCAGAGAGGCAAGCTGGCATGCAGAAAGCAACAAATCCCAGAGAGATGACCCTCACAGGGCAGGGAAATAAGAGATTATTCAGTTTTTAGAGACAAAACAAACTCCCTGAAAGTTCTGGGAATGGTCCCACCCCTTTCCCTCAGGGGGAGATATCAAAGCATCCAGACTAATTCTCCTTGAACTCTCAAGGCCAGCTGTCTCTGGCAAGATGGTAGACTTTAGGTGTGATGATAACCAACAGGCTTGTGTCTGTAAATGCAGCCACCAGAACAATTTCTCACTGGAAAGCCAGTCATGGGAACGAGCTGCATTAACGAGCCTGCATCTGATTAACTGTGTGATTTCATTTCACTGTCCTTGTCCCTTTCCCATGTTGTACCTATCACTAACCGGTGTGCTCCCTCTACCTAGTTACATGCTGCCTTCCTCAACAGAAGTTCCATTTTTTTTTGCCTGGGAACTTTAGGAGATGCTTATGAAGAATAATAAAGCAGGAAGAAATGTGTTTGAGTGTGGTGAATTTTAATAGCTTGGTCACATGCAGATTCCTCAATAACGTGGTGGTAAAGAATTCTGTATATATGTTTGTTTATGTGCACTGACTTCAAAGCCACTCACAATTAACTTGGCTAAACTTTCCAGCAACTGATTTATGCTCTTTGGCTTTTCTTAAATTTGTTTGGGAAATCTCAATCTAGTTTTGTGGTTAAGTGTGCGTTTAAGCTCTTTTCTTCCCCTGGCACTAATTAGGACTCTGGTCATTAAGCCTAGATGAGACACAGAACAAGAAAAAAAATATGAAGACTAAGGGACTGGATTCAGCATCATCATATTCTAAGTTTGTGGTGGAAGGCATCTTGACTCCCTTTGGGTTTCTACCATATGGTGTAGCTCCGATATGGGCAACAACAGTCCTTACGTGCTCAGTGACTGGTTGGTGCAGGGAATCCTTGGAAAACAAGACTGGAATTTGGGCTGAATGGCAACCAGCAAAGCAATGTATGGATGAATCAGACTCTGCTTTTTCAAGCCTAAAGGTGAGCCCTGGGGAGTGTTGTTAGGTCATGACAGCAAACATTCATAGAATCATAGAAGCATAGAATGGCAGGGTTGGAAGGGACCTTTAGAGATCATCCAGTCCAACCCTCCTGCAGAAGCAGGTTCACCTAGATCAGGTCACATAGGAACATGTACAAGTGGGTCTTGAAGACCTCCAAGGAAGGAGCCTCCATAACCCCTCTGGGCAGCCTGGGCCAGGGCTCCATCACTGAAACACTGAAAGAGTTTTTTCTTACAATTAAGTGGAACTTTTTGTGTTGCAGCTTCATCCCATCACCCCTTGTCCTGTTGCTGGGTACTATAGGAAAAAGGGATGTCCCAACCTCCTGACACCCACCATTGAGAGAGGTGTAAATGTTAGTAAGATCCCCCCTCAGTCTCCTCCAGACTGAACAGCCCCAGTTCCTGCAGCCTTTCCTTGGATGAAAGATGCTCCAGTCCCCTGATCGTCTTGGTGTCCCTGCACTGGCCTCTCTCCAGCAGTTCCCTGTCTCTCTTGAGCTGAAGAGACCAGAACTGATCACAGGACTCCAGATGAGGCCTCATGTGACTACGCTCACCAACATTGACCACAACAGCTGCCTTAACCTCCTGCTTCATTTCTGTGACTCTCTAACCTCATCATTTCAAATGTTCAAATCTCCTTCCCCTGTCCCTAAAACTAAACCAGTCAGGTACAGGATGATCTTGGACTAGGCTGGTAGTGCAAAACAACTCACCACTGGGAAAAAGATGGGAGAGCAGCCTGGTCTCTTCTCAGCACAGTCAGCTTGGCTGGAGAGGGCAGCAAAACACTGCAAGCCTGGCTGAGCTCTGCACCATTAATTCCCTGGGAGCGTAACTCAGAGCAGCTCCAGGGCTGTTCTAATTACACAGACAGAACCTGCGAGCTTTACCAAAGGTTCTGTTGGCGACGAGGTGACTTTGGGCTCAGTTAAACCCATCCAATTTGACTCTGGACTATATTCCCTTTAAAAATAGGGAAAGGTTACAAAACAACAATGACAGAAGCCTCTTTTCCTCCCATCCCCACTTCTGGTATGAATAATGGTGTGGCAAGATAAGTGGGCGAAGTATTACAAGATGACGTTTCTGTCGACCGTGATTGTAAACAACAACAGCAGAGAAATGTAAGAGCTCTTGGGTCATTTTTCCCATTATAAAACCACTTGGTATTTCAAATGAATCTGCCAGGGAAATGCTTGTTTTAAAGTTCCACTTGATGTAGCTACAAATCATGTCGTGTGTAAGTGTCCGGTTATGGCTGGTGGGAAGGGGATGCAGAGGAGGGAGAGAAGGTCTTGTTTACTTGATGTGCTGCACATCCAGCCTGGCTGAAGCCTTCCAGCACAGTGGTTTTCGTGCTGACGCTCTGGCCACTTACATCAGCTGTGAGATGCACAGTGGGGCAGGGTCTCAGTGGGGGAGAGAGGATGCGGTCTCCAAGGCTGTGTTAGGACTGTGGT
The DNA here is from genome assembly GCA_013401255.1 of Urocolius indicus. Taxonomy (NCBI): domain Eukaryota; kingdom Metazoa; phylum Chordata; class Aves; order Coliiformes; family Coliidae; genus Urocolius; species Urocolius indicus. The sequence continues at coordinate 116,281 of WBNH01001371.1, forward strand.
TCTCAAGCACTGGCATGTACAAGCCTGTGAGGGTATCTGTGTGAACTTGCTGTTCACTGAGGCTGCTGGTTACGAGAAGAAAACAAGCACTAGCCTTAATAACACTCTGGGAATATTTAATCCCAGGAGTGGTGAAGGGATAGGACCATGGGTTTATTTGTTTTAGGCTTTTCTCAAATGCCTATGGTGAAAAAACCATCTGGCTTGTTGAACAGAGACAGCCTCAGACTGAAATGGGCTGGAGATCCCAGCCATTCTCACAAGCCACAGAGAGATGGGCAAATGAGAACCTTGATCCACAAACAACAACTAAAAAAAGAACAGGGGTTAAAATGGCCTAGAACTGCCTGATCTGCTTTGGGAGACACATGCCCAGTGCTCCATTACACTAACTGTAATTTTGAGTATGCTGAAGCATATGCAGGCTCTAGAAGGGACAATTTTCCTATCCTGTATCCACAGACAGTAACAGAGGCTTGGCAGGATTCTGAGAGCTCCTTACATCTCCAGTACTTTAGCTGTACAATTCCTGGATCTGTAGTGTAAAAGGGATCTGGCAGCTATTTAGAAGTGGTCAAGATGAAATTCATTGTGTGTTGAACTCAAACCTGTGATGAGGTGTTGGAGGACATAGAAGAGGATGTTCTGCTTGGGAATGCAGGGACAGCCAGAAATAAGCTGCCTTTAGAGGTTCTGATTCAAAATGGAGCTTTTCCAAGCTTCATGTTTAAACAGCAAACAGGCTGAGATGTTCATGCAGACAACAACTTCTCCTCTTGATAATTTATTCAAGGAAGACCAGAGAATCTAACCAACACCATCCAGTAACCCTGCTTAATCTTATTCTCTTATTACAAGGTAATAGGAAAAAAATCAGAGAGAACTTGAGGTGTCAGACTCAGACCAGGTTCAGAAATGGAACAGGGATTAAAACTAAAGCTAGTTATGGAAATTCACCAACTGCCATTAGAGCAGATTGAGCTTTAGAGGTGCAATCACTATCTTTGCAGGAGGCCAACAGAGAAATCACAAACAACTAACCCCACATCAAACTCCATACACAGAGGGTTACACACAGCCTGCTGCACACACACTTTCAGAGCTGATGGTCCAGCTCACTTTGTTTCTTTTTAGAGCTACAGAGCATCCATTCTGTTGCTCTGACTGAGTTCAAGGGACTGAGCAAGGACAGAAAGGTGGGGAGATATTTGCCACCTCATGAGATTTCAACCCCACGTTGTTATTAGCAGTGGCCACCAGGCATCACCCTGCTGCTGAGTGTTCATTTCAAACACATGCTGTGTTCATTTTTGGTTTGTGATTATTTTTAGCCCCTTGGGCTCTTTTTAGGTTTCAATTAAATGTCACTAGGTAATTAGCTAACAGATAAAGTCAGCTGTTAGGGCCAGTAAATGAAAAAGCACATGTTGAATCCTGAATGAATGGAAAGAGTTTTCCTTGGCAGATAATTTTTGGGGGGGATTATTTTTTCACTGTCAAGGTCAGCTTTTTGTGCTCCTATTATAGGGGAAGAGCTTTGAAAACATCAATTCATTTTATGATGTATCTTCTCTGCTCCTCATCCCAGACTCACCAGGAAGAAGCACACACACATGCAAGTGGATGTAAAAGCAATCACATTGCCTCTTACACCAAAACTTCTGTTTTCCAACCTTGAATAAACGTTTAAAAATATTCCAGGGATGAACAACTCCAAAAAAAAATCAAATTTACAACTTCCCTTCCTCAAAGCCAAAGGAAGTGAGGAATTCTCTCAAAGCTCTGTTTGACAGAGCAGAGGGTTTCAGCTTTGTCTTAGGACATATTACAAGAGGTAATTTGGACTGCAAGCATTTGGTGTCACAGTTGCCTGGATAAGTGGTTTGCAGAAGGTTAATAACTGAGGATGAGCCAGTTAAAGATAGCAACGTACATCACAAGTTAAGAACACATCCCTCCAAGACGTTGTTAATGATCACAAACACAATGCTGGAAGTATTGCCAGTAACCTTATTAAGTCTTTAAAAGTAGTTGATCTATTGCTAACATTCCTTCAGCTCTGTAAGCCCTGGGTAAGTAGAAAGTCAATACTCAGTGTTACCAAGATCTGGATGACAAATACACACTGCAAGCACTGAGCTTGCACAGGCTCACAAAGGTACCACAGGGACTGTTGTATTTCTGCAACTCAAAATAGCAAAGCTGTGATAGCTGTGTTACAGACTGTGACTGGGGGAGATCATAAGGGCTTATAGCACAGGAGCATCCATAACAGAGAATGCAATCGGGGTAATCAGAGAATGTCAGCAAGCCACACACAAGAATCAAGGTTTGCAGATATATAATCCACTCAAAAATACAAAGTGGGAAAGCCTTTAGTTGAAACTACTTGAGCCTCTGAAACCAGCACACACTTCTAAGTGTACCTTTTCTTTCTGGTAGCAAACACAATCAAATCCTAGTGGGCAGAGAATAAAACACATTAAAATAGAAACAATTTTGGAATGAAAACAGTCTCCCAAGCCTGCTGGAAAATGTGGGATCAGATGTTTGGCTGGTTCTCACAATGATTTCTAGTCCTATGGCCACATAGGAAATCTCACACCACCCTTTTTTACTGCATTTAGGACTCTCTTAGGTTCTCAGCCACGTTTTCTGGCTCAGGGCTTCTAAAACCATACCTTTAGTGAAGTCTTCAATGGTTTCTCATTTGATCTGAGGTGATGGAGTAAAAGCAGCAAGAATAATCCAGCTCTTAAGAAGCAAAGTCTGTCTTTAAATATATGAACTCCCACTGCAAAGCCTTCCAGGAGAAGCTGAAGATCTTCCTATAAAAGGCTCTGACTTGGGAAACTGGCTCTGAGAGAGACACTAGTCAGGTTTCAAGGTAACTGTGACTGTCATAGAAGAGGCTTTTGTCCCTAACTGTACGACAATGTCTTTGTTTGAATGACACAGAGTAAGCTTCCAGTGTAAAGCTCAGCTCTGACAACTCCCTGGAAACTGGGACCTGTTAAGTGCACAGTGAGATTCCTCAAGATTTGGCCTCTTCAACAAGAAACACGTACATTTAAGAATAGCACTGAACACTGGAGTTCAGCTGTGTGGTTTAGGTCTCTTATTGTGATCATAAATCACTGCCTGAGCTTCACAAGTGTCACCCATCAGTCCAACCAGATGGAGGATATAAAGCCAGCCATCCCAGGACTGATTACAGAAGGAAGGAGGAGCTGTTGGTCTCCAAAGGTCAGGCAGCTCTGGAGAGGAGTTTAGCACAGGGATTTTTCAGTCTGTGGTGTATTTGTTATTAAGAAATTGATTCACAAATTTACACATGGAAAGAAAAAAAAAGCCTCAATAGTCAGACATTTTGCAAGTGTGTGTAAAAATATTCTACCACCTCCAGGGAGGAAAGCCAAGGCTGCAGGAGATTTCAAATAAACAAGACAGTGAGAGAACATCTCACAGGCTGTCTTTGTTCCAACTGCATGTCTCTCTGTGAAACACTCACTGGTATTAGCCAAAGCCATTGCAAATGAGATGGGAGTTTTACAGCCACGTTAATAAATGTTGAATAAATTTTACTGCCCCTCTTGAGGGTTTGTGATAAATCACAGTGAGCAGAGCCCACTGCTGGGATTGAGGACAGTGACTTCCCTCAGACATGTGCTGACTTACTCCTCTCTACCAACAGTTGCAGCAACATTTGTACTCTCAGCAACTTGATATAGCTTGGAACCAAATACACCTGATGTCTGAGTCACAGTTGTTAAACAATGAGGGATCCATTAACGATGGAGAAGAAAAAGACTGACAGTCAGCACCTGCATGGAGAGCCACAGAAGCAGTGATCAGGTCAAACCGTGGTGCTTCCTGCATATGGCTCCAATTAATGAACAGGGACTGCTACAGCAACTTGAGCTGAAGGTAGGTTAGCAGATGTGCTTCCAGTACAGCTCAGTTGCTCAGCTATTTATAAGTAAGGAGGAAAAAAAAAACAGGTGGGAGGAGGAGCACTGAGCTCGTGCTGACTGTGCCAAGCAGCAGACTGTGGCTGTTTGGTTGTAGCTTTGCAGGGAGCTGAGGCATCCGTGCAGTGAAGTGGGAATGCTAATGGATAGACAAGATGAAAGGAAGGACCTTCACCCACCATTCCAAGATCAGTTGTTGCTGCTCATAAATTAAAGTCTCGAGCCATTGCTTGGAGCAAGCAGGACTTCTGAGTCTTGGGCCACGTGAGGTGCTTTTAATTTAAGATGTTCAGGCAAAACACAGTAAGAATCAATGATGCTTTATCCCATTCAAGCCTGAAGAGTCAACATCTGTTGAGAGGCTGGTTTTATCCCCTGGGTATACTGCTAGTTTTGGGGAAATTAATATTGTGTCTGTGTGGAGTGTGGAACATACACAGAGTGTCAAGGGAATAGTGTTTAATTCCAGCTAATGCATTGGGCTGGTGTTTTTGAGTGTTAACATGGTGTTAAATGGTTGGGACATACAGACTGATGGCCTAAAATACATCTCAGTAGAGTATCAAGAACCCACACAGATCCTTTTCACTCTATGCTGTCACAGCAAAATGAGTTGGTTCGAGCTCCAGCAGCTGAGCAGAGCGTGATGGAGAAACAGGGAGAGAACACAACTATGTGACTTCAGCAGTGATCTCAGTCCTTCCAAGTGACAATGAAAGCAAGCTACAGATTTTCTCTCAGCCACAAGGATCAAAAATAATCTCATCCTTAGGATGTTGAGACCTTTTGAAAGGGTAATACAGAAACCTATCAGTTTCCACAGGCTCAGGCCTTCCGGGCTTGTAGGGCCTTTGAACTAGAATCTGATTTCATAATTAGAGCTGGTTCTAATAACGATGTGGGACTAAAGATTGTAACACCTTCCTTTAAATCTCTACATTTTGGAAGAGGGAGGATAAACACTTACATGGTCTCTTGTATCCAGACCTTGCAAACACACAAACTGAAGTTCCAAACCACCAAATCTGTGCTTCCAAGTAGGTAAAAGCAAGACCTGCAGTAGGGAGCTCAGAGATAAAACCCTTGTGATCACAAAGGGATTTGGACTAGATGATCTCTAAAAGTCTCTTCCAACCCTACCATGCTATAATTCTAATAAGAGTTAGCTGATGGATTTCAAGGGTATTGGGTTTCAGGGGTGTGCTGCTGTTTTTCTCCAGACTACTTCTGAGAGAATGGCACAAGTTTCAGTTTTCTCTGCATCTTCCTTTCCCAAGAAAGAAGGTGGGTTCACACAAGATATTAATAGCCCTTACCAACTGGCCATCAAAACTAACTTCAGATTGTGTTAAAAAACATTAATCTAATTCCTCAGATGTCTGCCTGCAGTAATTTCCTGGCAGTGTAAGCAGCAATCATTACATACACATTTACAGTAAAACTGTGCCTGCTCCAGTCTTAATCTAAAACTGATGGACAGAATTATTTTTAGTTTAACCTTGGTATTCTCCTAACAAGAATGCAAATGGCATTGCTAAAGGAGAAAAGGGAAAGGAGAAAGAGACAGAAATAACAACCTGGTGGAAAACGAAAGAGCAGAGTTGACTGTGACCCCAGCAATTAGACACACACAGGTAATTGGTCTTTAGTTGCCTGAGTTGTGATGTCAGAAAAGTGATGCTTTTGGGACTCTCACATCAGTCACATCCAAACCCAAGGGAAATTCAAAGTCTGGACTTCAGCTGGACTAACTCTGCAGCTTGTCCTTAGTTGTGCAGTGTGGGACTAGAGACCTGCACATGTTCCTTCTTGCTTGAATCACTCTGTGATTCTCAGCTGAGGATGCTCTGGGGTACCTTTGAAAAGCTTTGTTCTTGCATTAGCACTCACTGCTCACCAACATCCCAGCCCCAAATTTCACCAAAAAAAAAGCCCAACCCTAACTTTTTTTCCTCCTTAATTTAAAAATGTCTTTTTTTTTTTCCCCCACAAAAAATGTAATAAAAACCACGTTTTGTTGACTGAACCAAACACTTTGGTGTGTAAACAGTGGAGATTCTTGTGTGAAAGTCAACTTTGTCTGGCTTCTAGGAATTCCACAGGGATAAAATTAGAAAGACCTATATGCAGTATGGAGCTTGCACTTGATGGGATGAAGCCAGAAGTTAGTGTTAGCAACTGTACTGGAACCATAGCAATTGTACCATCACGGTACTGGAACCATAGCAATTTCCCAACACTCTTCTTCCTCTGGGACTCAAAGATCTGACAGTCGCTCACAAGCTACATCTGCTCTCAGAGATGAAGCTGGAAAAACTGAAGTGATTCTAATACCAATAGCAGAGTGGCAGCTGTCAGCCACGATGCTGAGTCTGTGTGGCCAAGACTGCTGAGCCTGTGTACAGAACTCTGTTATAAGAAGGGCTTTGAAAGAGTTGCTGAAGCCTTTGGAGTGCAGGATCAGATCAGTTAACCACACAAAAAAGAAAGAAGCCTGGTTGTTAAAGCACAGCAAGAATATCTGTGCTGTGACAGGAGTGCTGGACAGAGACACAGAAACAGGCTTTAGCATCCACTCTACATATAGAGACAGGGATGAGACAGCCACATGCAGAGCATTCTAATTGATGTTTTTGATCTCCAGACTGCAGCTCTAAGTTCTCTTCTCCTTCCTTAATTCTCCAACTGGGAAATTGCTGCAGCTTACTGCAAATTTTAGCAAAGAATTTTGTTCCAGATCTAGATGTAATGATTTTGGTTGTTTCTTTGACAAGATGGAAGAGGCTCCCCTTCATACCTCTGGATCCATAAAATCCTCTCTCTCTATTGCCCCATTAATGTGCCTCCTGTAACCACATGCAGGAAGCTTACTGAAAACACTAGAGCAAGGGAATAAACACAACAGCACTCACAATCACTTCAGTATTGTAGAAAGTGTCTACTCCTATCTTTCCAGCTAAAGGGATCTGGGGATGTCTCTTCACCTCTCAGCTGTGCAAAGCTAATTAGCTGAGAAATTGCCCTCTTGAGTCCTGAAGTGGAGGCTTTCCCTCTTCCAGTTCTTCCATGTCTCATGTAAGTGAATCCCACATTACCTACTGGAGTTCCACAGGTGCTCTTCTCTCATGTCCTGTGCCTGACACCTACCTAAGCTACATTTGATCCACATCTACGCTTTATTTTCCTATGTGAGATCTCTTCTACAGCTCATTTCATAATCTGGAATCCTAATTCATCCCCATCCTCTGGGAAGAATGCATTTTTTGCAATACCTATGTTGTAACTTTCTAGAGCACATGCTTCTAATTTGAGCATTATTTTCCAAAGCTCCTAGCACTTAACCACAACAGTTCTTCATTTATTTTCCTTTTGATTCTCAGTTTGTCCATCCTCTTATTTTATGCTTTGGATCATCTTTATATCTTACATTATAGCCTCTGGTAGAAAAGCTTTTTGGTTTAACTAAGTACTTAAAGCCACAGAGAAGTATAAAAATTATACTGGGGGATTTAGACAGATCTATCCTTTCCTCTTCTCATTTATTTCCCATTTTTCACCCCATCCCAATCCCAAATTCTGAAGCAGGAGAGAAACTTCTGAAGAGTACCAGAACCTAGTTGCTGCAACTAATTTTCTGCCTGACTTTGGCTTCAAGACCCATTGGGAACGGGAATGCCTTGTCCTTCTCCATCTAAACATACTGGGTTGGGTGGCAAAGATCCTTAGGCACAAGATGTTTTTTATTCCTCAGAGTTATGAGGTCTTTCTCTTAGCAAAAGCAGATTAGGAACTACCAGAGTGGATAGTGTAAAGTGTATAATCTCTGGCCTGAGCAGAAAAAAACTATGGCACATCTTGCGACATGAGTTGCCATGTGAGCTACACCCAGTCTGCAGCAAAGTGTAAAGCAGAGCAGAGTCCCAGCACAGATACATAGAAGAAGAGGGAAAGTCTGAGGAGTCCTGAGCCAGAGACTCCCCAGTCTACCAACATATGGTGGGGAACCAGAAGTTTCTCTCTCTGTCCTTCCCTCCCCACTACTGCAAACATTTGAGCTTCCCAACACCAACCTACCCCTTGCAGCCCATGAATGGATGCCCTATTTCTGAAAGCACACTGCAGAACTACACACGTTGGCAGCAGCTCTGCCAGCACTAGGGAATGCTACCTCCCTCTGTACCTACAATTCAAATCTCTTCTTCAGCTGGGACCAGTTTAGGGCCAATTCTTGAGTGATGGAAGACTACAGGCCTTTTGCCATCAACCCAAATTTGGCTTTGATGTTCTTTACCATCCCTACTGCTTCCCTTGGGGATGTTAAAAGAAACATTGGCAGCTTCTTTGGAAGCTGGGCCAGGTATTTTCTCTAGGGGGGCATTTGCTTAAAGGGAATAAAACAACTTAGGAGCAGCAAACACAGAGTTTTACTTCAGTTGTCCTGAAGCAGTTTCTATCTGTACTAAATTATGGAGAGATTTCTACTCCCTTTGTGCAAAGGTTTGTGATTAGAGACAAAACAGGAGAGAAGCTCTGGTTGTACACTGCTTCACATGGCTCTCCAGTGCCCAGGAAGCAGAGAGTAACTACACAAGAGTGTACAATACCTCAAGTTTCTGCTTCACTGCAGTATCGAGGTGCTACACTGGGATTGTATCTAGTCAACCCCAAAGCAGAGACGAGATTGAGCTCATTTCCTTGCTGTAGCACACAGAAGGTTGCAAAGTTTTCAGAACCACAGTAAAATAGTTCTTTTAGGCTTGGACACACTTTGCTAATCCTTAAGCTGGGGAAAAAATACCCCCTTATGCAGCTACAACACGGCTTCCCAGCTGAACACATCTTGTGGGACCGTGGCTCTAGAGTTAGTACAGCTATAATCCTGGTTGTGTTTGTGCCTTCAGGGGACAGGACATGCTCATTTCTATACACAGCAGTGCAAGTGTTGTTTTTTCTTTAGGGGAAGAGAAAAAAAAAAACCCCAAAGACAAACAAATAAGAGAACAATAAAGCAAATTAATTACAGCATACTTTAGATGGCTTCAAATAACAAACATGACCCCATTCCTATGAATATGATTCCCTCTCCAAGTTTATAAGTACTTCCCTGGTATGTAAATCATAACAAGATGGAGACTCCTGGACCTGTAGGTTTATGATGAAACCTGTACTCAACTACTCCACAGCTTTCAGATGTGATTTCAGCACTGGCACTTACATTGGCTTCAGCTTTCAGCTGAGGTATCTGTGCATGATCAGCCCTCTAGGAGCCATGGGCCAGAAGGTAACATTTTCCTTCATCTTTCTGGTACAAATCAACCAACACCCTAGCCAAAAGGTTTTCAAATCCCTCCTCCTCTTACACAAGCCCTTTCTTTTTAAGCTTGTCACTTTATCTGTTGTCATAGTAAAGACTCAAAGTTACAAGCTCTGAGTCAGACAGCTTATTAATAACAAGTGAAGGACAGTACAGCACAGATTTCATTAGGCAGACTCCATTTCACAAACAGAGTAAGATGCCAGGGTCCCAGAGGACTTATTCAGACCATGCTGGAGAATACAGCATCCCCCTCCACCAGCGCAGGCAAGCTCAGGTCAAACTGGAATGATGTTTGAGTGAGCACAGTAAGGGACATTATGTTGGTGCAGGTTGGAAATAACCTGCAGACCAACCCTAACTGGTACTGTTTTGTCAACCACAGCACAGAAGAACTTTGGAGATGCTACCTGAAAGGAAAACAAATTGCTTACACTAACTTTGAACCTGAATGTCTAACCAAACCACAAGGAGGTCTGAATACACCTTTTTCTTCCTCACAAGACAGAGAGAAGGACTTCTGGGATTCAATGCACAAGAGACTTGTTAAACAGAGTTTACTCCAGGCTAAGGCTACAAACAGAATGAGTATAATGTGTACACAGTGGGACCTGAGCACGTTGGAAAGTTTGGCCTTCACTCAAATGCCCCAAAGACTTGTATTTTCCTAAAAATAATTGTGCTAAGCCCCAGTGGGACTGCTGAGAAAAAATACCAGTGGAAGAGTGCAGCAGAGAATCAGCTCCAAGGCAAAGCCTCCACTGCCATGATCTCAACAAGCCAGCCTGCTTTATGATGCTCTGTAGGATTATGACATTTGGGGAGAGGATGGGGCATTGCAGACTGAAGTCCACTTCAGTAGCAGTGAAGACAGATCTTTTATAGCAAGTCAGAATGGGGCAGGGAGATCCTGCATTCGACACTGTTGAATTGGTACCATTTGGTTCATTCACAGTATTTTCTGTGAAGCCAATTACAGCCACCAGTGAGGATTGTGTTTTAGACAACCTTCACACTTGTGGCTACAGGATCCTGCTTTGGGTTGCTGTTTTGCCAAAAGACAGCCTCTGTCACAGCAAACACAAAGCTGTGCAAACACACCTCCTCCTCCTTGCAAGCCTCACAATCGATTACTTCGATTGACAATGTCTACCTCATGAAATCTTGGCTCTGTTGATAGCAGAATCCATCCTGCCACTTGCACAAGAACTTGGGGCTAGAGGAACTATTCTGGCCCTGTCCTGTCAGGGATTTAATCTTTGGATCCAGTGCAGTAGATGGATTAAAGCAGAGCCTCAGTCTGTCCGTATTTCGAAGGCCTGATGACCTTTAATGATGAGAAAGAAGAAGAGGAAAAAAAAACCCGTGGACCCTGATGAATTCATCACTCCAGCACAGGGGAAAGGAATGTATCCTTTGAACATACGAAACAACACTGTGCATGGCATGTCTATTTTCTTTGCAGTCCTGTGGCTGTTATGAATTACATACAGCAGATTTCATCGCCCTTTGTTCTCGTGCCCTGGTCTCTGTGTGTGTGTGTGTGTGTGAGGGAGGGTACTTTGGCTGCTCTAAAGTTTTCCTTTATCACTGATCCAGTGTAATTGTGTGAAGCACCATTTTGCTTTGCCTCTGCAGGATCCTGTGGTGGCATCACGTTGCTGTACAACAGACACGCAGCGAGAGCTCAGAGATGGGGTTTGGTGTTAAGCTGCATCATGCAATCATAGAATGGTAGGGTTGGAAGGGACCTTTAGAGATCATCCAGTCTAAAACCCCTGCAGAAGCATGTTCAGGAGACACAAAACCCATTGATCATCCTGCTGAAAGAACAACAGCACTTGGAGTTAGCTCCTGCCAGCATTGCACAGGTAGAAGAGACCTTAATACTCCTTATAGCCCTATGGATGACTTAGAAAGGAAAGAATCAGGGTTGCCAACTTTCAGTCTCCAATTCCAAACACCTCTGTTCTGGTGGCAACAAACAGCAACAGGTCCTTTACTTGCACTTAGCCTGGCTGTGGATTGGCAGGATGGCTTTTCTGTTGCTGTTATCATTTTGGGATGCAGATAAAAGGAACCAGGTTGCAGCCATCAGCAAGCTGGGAAAAGGTCACTTGCATCTCAAAGCAAAAGCAAATGTGTGCACTACCTCATCTCCAAGTGCAATCACAAAACAATGTCAGATGTCAGCAAACAGCTCAAGAACTCATGGAATCTGGCAAATGCTCCCCCAAAAATAATAATAATAATGAATTCCTTTTAATATGGAAAAGTTACCCCCAGTGTCTCTAATGAAGCTGAAGATGAAGAAATCCCATCCTTCTGTGAAACTTGCCAGCATGTTCATAAAAACAGTGTTTATTTTTAGTCAGTTTAAAGCTTTCTTTGCTTTATATTTTCCTCATTCAGCAACAGGTCACATACCAAAACTGGAGTTTTGTTTAGAGGGGAAAATAAAAGCAAGACATGGGGAGAGGTTCATGAATCTCAGGCTACTTTTGCCTCTGACACAGCCCTCCTGCACCCTCTCAGCAAAGAGCCCAATGTCTGTGAGAGGGGTTTTCTTTTGCTCATAAACATCCCTGTTGCTTTCTGTCTCCTCAGAGATGGTGGATGGGTCTGTGATAAGGGTTGCAGGAAACAAGTTCACTCTGGTTGCAAACATTCATGGGGCTTTTTATCTAGATGTGCCCAGGGTTGCAGTGGTACAACCACTTTAGTGTGAGAGCCCTGAAAGTTTACAGTAGACTTTTCTTTGCAGTGGGTCTGCTACTGCTCAGGTGAGAGAAAAGACTACTCTTTTCTTGCGAGAGATCTCCATCCTTGAAAGTAGGTATCCCAGCTTTGAGATGTACCTCAACATGATGCTTTTTCTCCCTTAAATACTTTCAGATAAAGTCCTGGATAAGTTTGAGCTCCCTTTGAGATGATGGATGAGAAGGCATCAGGATATTCAGAGGATGCCATTGACTTGGACTTCTTTTGCCATGTGAACATCTGATTGAAGACACTAAAGACAAAGGTGGTTTCGATTGGGTTTTTTTTCTTTCTTAGAGCAATGTATTTGGCTCCCTCCTGTGGGCACCATCGTTGCTATCTCCCACAGCATCTGAATGGAGCAAGACAATGATACCAGCTACAGCTGAGTCCATTCTTTCCCTGGCAGACTCTTGTGCTCCCTTGGCCAACAAAGATTTTCCGAAGCTTAAGCATTACCAGCAACGCCACAGAAATGTGCAAATGGCACACAGCAGTTTCCAAGCAAGAGAACTGTGCAGGAATGAGCCAAAGCATGTCAACACTTCTGTTAAAAGACATGAGAGGAAGGCTTGATGCTCTACTGTCTGGGTAAATGCAGGTAAGCAGTTTACTGGCTTCAAACGTTGCTGTGTAGTTTTCTATTACCTCTCAGTGTGAGTTCAATTCAGCACCTTCCAGGATAATTTCCTATTCAGGAGCCAATTACTGAAAGGAATAAACTCAGGGAGTTTTAACCCTTTGTCTTGCTACCTGTCCTTACTAATCACTTAAAAACAATCCCAGGAATATGTGTAAGTCCTTCAGAACTCAGCCTCAATATCCTTGATGTGAGGCCAAACCAACACCACCAGCTCCCCTGGGAAAAGCTGGGGAATCTCCTCTCCCCAGAAGTAGAAGCTGAAGTTTTCTGTTCTTCCTAAGAAAACAACGCACAGAGCAAAAACTCCAATGCATCATGCAAGTGGCAGAAAAGAACGACTTCATACTGTTTCTGTCTTGCTTTAGGCTTAAAAATATTCAATTCCCCCCACCCCAGGATTAGTTGCTTGAGCTTGCCAGAGAGTTTCATTGCAAGCACAGAAGTAATGAGTGTGCAGGTGAAGAGCATTTGCCATGTGATTCAGCTCTCCCTTGGGCTTCTCAGGAGAATTTCCTCCAAAACTCTTCCCTTTTCTTATATATCAGTACTTTCTTACAGGAGACTAAGTGTGCCCAGCTCCAGATTCATGGTTTCATATGGCCACAGAGGAAATTTGGGGCATATATGAGGTATAGTCATTATTGCTTTACAGAAGATTTTGCTTAGAAAAGTTGCAAGACACAGCTAATGCCAGTTGAGGTTCCAGGACATTTGAAGGAGGCTGGGAAATCCAGCAGGTCTGGAAATGCAGAGAAGGAATCACAACTCCAGCTGAACATCACAGCTGAGAGGGGTCCTGGCAGGAGTATTACTGCTGCCATCTCCTGTTCCTTCGCTGCCAAAACAAGCCCAGATCAGCCTCCCGGGTTATCAATGCCACTACCCACACCTGCATCATTCTGCTTATAACACAACACCCCAGGAACCAACAATGTTATCTGATTCTGTGATTTTATGAGGGTGGGAGGCTCATCTGCTTCTGCCTCAAACCCTTTGTACAGAGGAAGGAAAGCAAGTCCTTCAAATCCCCAGACTTGCCTACGAGTCCAGTAAGGCTTTGTGTCTCCATGGCTGTCCTACCATGCTGAAGTGCCCCTGCTCTGCTCTGCACAGCTCTTAGATCCCTCTGAACTCAAGGACAGGGTGAGGAATCAGACAATACTGATCACTATAAGATTGCAAATGAAGCAGAAACCAGACTGTCTTACCCTGCTGCAAACCAAGTGAATGCTCTGCCAGTTCATCAGTCACCTGTGAATTATTGACCTGTCAATCCAAAGACACCTACTGTACAGCTACAACAAAGACAGATCTCTCCAGTGGCCTTCACCCCCCTTCTAGGGCTCTGTTTTGCCTTTCCCAGATTAACCAAAGGCCAAGGCTTTCCGTGCAGTTCCCTTATGTCCGAGCAGAGCAACCACAGCAGCTTTTCCAGGCTCTGCTCCAGCAGCCCCCTCACCAACAGCTGAGCTCAGACCTGGGGCAAGGGGTTAACCACTTCAAACAATGGAGCCTGGCATGACTTGGCCAGACACATGACAAATGAGTAATTCACAAGTTCACACAGGTAGTGATTTACAGTCTGGATCTGAGATGGAATATTGCTAGAGGGGGAAAGTGTGGAGCTTTCAAGTAAAGAGCCAATGACTCACTCTCTGGGTATTTGTTTGCTGGGACTGCCTCTGCTCCCCATTCCTCATACACACTCTGCAAACCAAGACTTGCTCTCCAATAAAACACCTGAACTTTCTCTTACACCAGAGCAGCAGTTTCAAAATTAACCAGCAAGCCTCAGTCACACTGCAGGTCACAAGTGCCCCTTTGTTCAGGTAATATCAGGTAAATACTCCTCCAGGCAATATCTTTGGGCCATTTGCACTGATTTCAACAGAGTTGTGCTGCCTGATGCCAGTCAAGGATCTGCCCCTCCACACAAGCCAGTTCTTTCACCTTGGCAGGGAAAGGAGAAGAAGCAGAACAGAACATGAGTTGAAGTGTGCTGGGTGTACAGGAGTTGCTAAGGATAATGACCTCCACTCCTTTGATTTCAGAACAGCACTTGGAAAAAAAGCAAGAAAGAAGCCACAAGAACACTCTCCTGCAAACCTGGAGCTGGCTGGAAGCTGGTTTGTACTAATGATGCTGGATGTTAGAAGAGCTCCCAAAGATGCTCCAGAGTGCAAGCAGTTCACCTGCCACAAATATCCCTGGCATGGTTTTCCTCAATGACAGAGGAGTATCCTGCCAACATGACCGTGTTTCAGACAGCTTTTGTTGTCTAAAATGAAAGCCACAGTGCTGCAGCTTTAGTTTCCACTGTCTGTCTCTGACCCCACAGCAATTCCCAGGGATACAATACTTGAGGCTCTGTGCTCTTTGAAATGAGAAGTCAGAAGGCTTCAGGCAAGAATGCAAATGGTAAATCTGTGCTTCTCTTCACTTTTGAGATATGTCACTCTAACAATCAACAGCCGAAATGACACCTGTTTTTCATACAGAACTATCAAGAATCATTTAGGAGTAACTGAATAAGGTCATAGAAATGCTGATCTAGGAACTCTGGTCTCCTGCAGGTTCTTTTGAAGAGATCATGTTCTTATTGAAGCCAGTGTCTGGGGGAAGAGAGAACAACCTAAATATGAAATGCAAACAAACTTGCTCCAGATCTGGCAGAGGCAGCTTCCAGTTCTTGCTGGAAACTGAAGCTATTTTGGGACATCATTCTTTATTTATGAGATTTATTCTTTACTGCCTTTACCTGGCATGTGCAGAGCCAGCAGAGCATCTTCCTCAATCGCACCTCGCCCCAATGAGCTCTGGATGGCAGCAACACACAACATAGAAGCACTGGCCCCACTGCTGCAGGTGTAAACTCCTATCCTTTTGCCCAAGGGCCAGGACAGGTACCCCAAGCATGAATCCCACTGGAAGACACAGCTTTGCATTGCCTCTGCCTTTCCTGATGGCTTTAACACTACCTCAACAAGCTTTCCAGCACTATGAGAAATGATATCTAAAGGGGCGATGGGGAGGCTGTTTTTTCCCCTGCTCTAAGAACACCACAACTCATTAACTTTCTACATTAACTATCAAAAGCCATCAGTTATAGAGTGAGGCAGCATGTACCCAGCCCTCATACCTGCATTGCACTGGCATCACTGAACCAAAAAGAACTAAAAGTGCAAGCTCCAAATCTCACCTCACCTGTCCCTAAGCTATCAAATCAAACTGAACACTAACATGCAAGGCTCTTGCACTATAACCACCCAGTTAGCTGCTCAGAGAGAATATCCCCCACTTTATCATCCTCCATCCCTCAAGACAGTTGAACCAAATATGACTGATTTGATTTGCAGTGTGCTTTCTGCACACGTTTTTTTAACACACTTGCAACAACTGTTTCTGGGAAGGCTTCTACAACATAGGTTTGTAGGGATCTAATTCTGGTGACAAACAGCAGGTAATAAAAAGAGGATGAAATGAAATCCTAGTCATGTCTCCAAAGAAGAGAAACTCCTGTACTCAGAGATAAAGCTCCTATCAAAGCTCACTGACATGTTCATGTTGCTTTAAGGCAACTCTCAACACAACTATTGAAGTTCTTCTCTTAGGCAATGGTTAAAACTTTGCCCTTAGCAAGTGAATCCATCTCTCCTCGCTTGAAATATCTGAAGTGACCTTTCCAGAGTGCTTTAAATCTTCCCCAGTAATGTGAAACCCAGGAGCACACTGGCAAGTTGAGAAGAAACTTCTCTAACATCAGCTGCACTTATCTTGCTCCCAAAATGCTGTTGTTTCCAGTTGTCCCAGAAAGCAGGACTGGAAAGGCCCCGATACTTGTGATTCTTTGAAAGTTTCTCTCTTTCTCTCTCTCTTTTATTAAGCAGAACTGATTCACTTGTCTCTAAACCTGAGGGCACAAATCTCACTTTCAGAGTGACTCACTGTGGAGTAAACGGAAATGTTACCACAGACCTGAGTAGGTGCTGTCATCTTGTTGCTGGATTTTTTTTTACAGATAATGCTCAAAAAATGTCAGGAAAAGCTTTGAGAGAGTCTCTTTTGCATCTCCCTTCTCCTCCCACATCCTTCCTCCCTTCTGGTGACTTATTTTCTGTAGTCACTGAGCATTTCCTAATGCTCCTTTTAGACTTCTTGCAGCCTTGCAATAGGTAATACTCCAATAGTTTTGTGTCAGAAATGTTAAGATGGATAAGAAAAAAACCTTTTACCGTGAGAGTGAGGGAGCAGTGGAACAGGCTGCCCAGAGGGGTTGTGAAGGCTCCTTCCTTGGAGGTCTTCAAGATCCACCTGGATAAGTTCCTATGCCACCTGAACCTGCTTCTGCTGGGGGGTCGGACTAGATGATCTCTAAAGATCCTTTCCAACCCCTACCATTCTATGATTCCATGATAAGAGTGAGTGTAAATGGCCTCTTGTGAAAGCATCAAACCCAATAAGCAAGGGTTAAAAACCTGGCATCTGTTGAGAACTAAGGAGGCAAAGGGATGCACTCACTATGGCAAACATCAAAGGTGGCATTTTCAGCACCAAGAACATAGCACAGACAAATTGTCAGCTGAAGGCTTGTGCTTCTTGTTGAAGGTCAAGAGGACAGTAGAGAATTGTATGTACTGTACATCTTTCCTGCAACTTGAACAGGAAAAGCGGGTGCAGCTGTAAGATACTCCAAATGAGGAAACAAAAGGCAATTGCTTAAGATGTAGGGAGGGTAAAGTAAACAAGATTCTTCTTGCCACAACAACTGCCAACTTCAAAAGGGTATTCAAAGACCTATTCAAACCCCAATTCATTGTCACCATTCAAGAGGAACACGGCAGATGCAATGGGGACAGAGTATTTGCCATCCCTTGTTCTCTGTGCCACTGCAAGTAATCCTGCCCAGACTGCTTGGACGTGTACACATGGATAGTTTTGACTTTGCAGGTGTAAGAATGTGAATAGCTGGCTATAGCTTTGAAAAGTTAAGGAAAAGAAATGTGTCATTTCTTGTCCATAAGGTCTTCTATTGAATCTTTCAGACAGGAATTCCTACACCCTGATTTAGGCTGAGTGCTGTGATGACGCAAATGTAGAGTCATTGGCTTGTAACAGCTCAACAGCATTAGTCAGCAACATGAAACCTGGCAAAGTGAAGCCCTACAGCCTGTTCAGCAATAAATCCTTATCTTAAGTACTTCTTAAAATGCTTAAAGCTATAGAGAGTGAGGAACTGACTTTGTTCACTCTCTTTAATCACTTCTGCATTTTACTCTCTCTTTTTCCTCTGTTATTCTTTGTCATGGTACATATTGAACAGTATCAGATATGAAAGGGAAGTTTCTGGAGCACTTTTCAAAAGGCTCCAAATCTTTTAGAGGGTAAATCTGAGTTTGATAGTTGCAGAACTATATTCTAATATCACTGGAGTTCCCAAATGACAATAGATTTGAAGCACAATCTTTCTATTAGTGTGATGTGACTGGGAAGCTTAAAGTTCTCCTGTTGCTTTGATGATGTGAACTGTAAATCACTGATAAATGTTACCTCTCTTTCTTCCTCCCCAGTCTTTACATCTTGATTTTCCCCTCCTTGGCATTTAGACACTGTGTTCCTGTGGGCTCCTTGAAAAACCTTTACTGAGGTGCCTGAGCCTACACAGCAAACCGAGTCCAGAGTGTAGTTTGAGATCTTCATGATACCTTTTAACCTCATCATCTTGGGTACCAACAGAAACCAAACCACAGGGAGCCTGGAGAACAACCTGTGCTGATCTTCACTCCCAAATCACTCTTAATACCTGCCTCTGGATTTCACTACCAGTCCCAGCATTGGCACACCCCACAATCTATTCCCAGCACAGACAATAGCACTGTTAACAACTCAGGTAAACAGCTTTGCTCTTCTGTTTTCCACCTTGTGAATAAAAAAAAAAAGTTCAGACAATATTTAAGCAGCTTTTCAAAACACTTGGAAGGGCTCATGGGATTAATCACAAAGGTACATTTACTGAGCTACTAATTCAAGAAGCTCAGCAAGAACATTGTGGTGTTACAGCAAAAGCAAGCATGTGTGTAAAAGGTGCAGTGTGGTAACAAAGGCTCTCATTTAGAATGCCCTGTCTAAAACAATGAGTTAGGTCTTCAGTTGATTGCCCTTAGCTAAAAAATCTGGTCCTGTGAGTGAGTTCAGAAGTGCTCACAGAAAATGATCAGAGGACAGGGGATTAAACGAACATTCCTGAACAGAAGAAAAGCCCTATTTCTTCTTTTTTTCAACGTAGAAATTAGGGTTTTCTGTGTTGAGATGATGAATACCTTGTCTGCACACATATGTACAGAAACATGCTTGTGTCTGTGCATCTGTAAGCACATGTGCTTGTTTCTCCCTAAGTCCCTGAAGCCCACACCACAGCTCCAGTAACCCAGCAGGGCAATGGCTGTTTGCAATGCAGAGCTCAGGAAGAAATGACTGCAAATCAGGGCCACTTTATTTCCTCTTTGTGCAGTACAAAAAGGCTCAGTTTGTTTG
The DNA here is from genome assembly GCA_013401255.1 of Urocolius indicus. Taxonomy (NCBI): domain Eukaryota; kingdom Metazoa; phylum Chordata; class Aves; order Coliiformes; family Coliidae; genus Urocolius; species Urocolius indicus. Next base: position 135,500 of record WBNH01001371.1, read on the forward strand.
AGGAGCAGAACACTGTGTGAATAAGTGAGCAAATGTGTGTCCATGTTCACCTGCCCTGTGCCTGAGCAAGAAGCTGGCTGGAAGAAAACATCCAGCAAATGCATCCCAACCAAAACCAGGATTCAAAGTGTAAAGCTGTGCAGGAACTGCTGTTACCATCCAGGCAGGTGTATCCCTGGGCAATGCTTCTGAGGACAAGTCAGCAAGCATCAGCTACTAAGCTGTAACAAGAAACTCTTTTATGGCTTCACCCTTTACACTATTCCACCTAAAGCTTTGGAAGTGTAAAGCCACCAGGTTTAGTTGGGAAAGAGCACAGTACTGGAGATTATACTGCACTTTAAGATTTTAACAGGAAAAAAGTACAGTGTGTCCTATTGACCTGTATGACAAGACTTTAATCCCCCCCCCCCTTTTTTCCCCCCCTTGTGAAGGAAATATCAATCTAACGAGGCTCTAACGAGCACAAAGAACAATGATGTGGCAGGGAGCTCAGTCTAGAGCTTTGTATGAAAATGTATGAAAATGCTAGTGTAGAAATTTGCTGTCATGGCATTTACCATCAGGACAGGTTTTCTGAGCTGTGCTGAGCAGATCTCAACTTTTAAACTTAACATCTTCTAAGGAGTTGATTTGCTCTCATTCACGTAGGGAGATACATGGCAACTGTAGACACACTGTAAGCTGTGTTCCATGCCTGGAATAATTTCCCATCACATTTAATTCAGACAGGGCAATTTACTGAATAAATTGCAGAATAAACAGACCTGTTTGGATAAGCTGTTATCTTGGCAGATGCCTTAGTGACCTGGCTCTCAACTTCTTCCTCCCATTAGAAACTGTCTGCCAGTCCAATGGGGTTTTGGCTATGGGAAGTGATAGTAAAAGCCCATCTTGTTGTGAAAGAGAGAGCTCCAGAACAGCTACAAGTCTGCTGAGCTCCATATCCTCCCTGTCCACTGTCTCAGGCCACCTTCAGACAGCTTGTGAGGGACATGCAGCTGGTGTCTGCCAGCATCTCATGCTTGTATGGAGGGATTGTCCTGCAGGTCAGAGAGGGCATGTTGCAGCATCCCCTGGGATGCCAGTTCAGCTTCACAACATGGCAAATGAGTGAAAACAATCAATAGTGCACAACAAGTCACCATCTGCAGAGGATATTTCTGCCCTAAGCAGTATAAAAAGGACAAAGAGCAGAGGATCTCACTCCAGGTGTGTTGTTGCTTGCTTTATGGAGAAGACTGCTGTGTATTTGCTATCCAAATATCACCATGAGCACAAGGTTTTCTCATACACATCACAGAAAAGCTTTTGCTTAAGTTTTGCAACTATTAATGGAAGCATTGAAGACATGAGCTCTCTACCACACCAACACTCCTCCTCCTAGCAGTAATAATAAAGCCTCCCCGAAGTAGAAAGCAGAGCCATTTAGAGAGGCATATGTGAAGTACATACCTGGCTTTCTCAGAAAGAAATGAGAGGTTGGGTACTTAAAATCCTGGGTTCTGTTTCAAAACATGGACATAAATAACCCAAAGAAGAGCCCATCTTCTCCTCAAGCCACTTTGCTTGACCCCCCTCCAGTTGCTCCAGTCTGACCAGTCCTCAGGTGCTGTGCAGAGTTCAGTGGCAGCTGTTTTGCAATGTGGTGAGAAACAGCCCCTGAAACCTTGGCCCACACTTTGCTTGACCAAAGCAACCTCCTCAAAGGCTGCAGCCCAAATTCCCCAGGGATTACAGGAACAAAACCTATACCCTTGACTAGAAATTCTCATGGACACATTGATCAAACACAGAGTAACTCAGCTCTTGCTGACACTGTTTCATCACCAAACACACTGTGGAAACAAAGATCCATTGGAATTCAAGAAAGCAGAGCTTCATTTTCTATTCCCCCCTACTTTTCTTCATGTTCCTGTTGGATTCACCTTCCAATCTGTTGTAAGATTGGTGCCTTGAACATGAGGAATCACCATACAGTTGTTTCATTCCTTGTTTTACTCTGTTCTACAGATGCCAAAAACCCTTGAAAGACCCAGTGCTCATTCAGCAGAACACTTGGCCAATTGTAGCCCCAAACTTTCTGCTCGTGAGATCTTGTAAAGTCTCTTTCTCATCATTTTTCTTTTACTACTTCGTGCCTACACTGGTGAGTTTGGAAATGCTACAAAATCAGCCTTTCTTGGGGCCTTCTGGCACCTTTTATTGCACAGAACTGACCAAATCCTGGATGCTCAGAACAAAACATTGATTCCTTTTTAAACATTTCCCTCAAGTTTTATGAAACTCAAAATAAAACCCCTATCTGGCTCTAGATAAATATCTCCACGAGCTTCCAAGGTCACTGTGCCCTTCCCAATTATTTTTAATGATTGAAAACAAAGAGAGAAACAACCCCATTCATTTTTCTAGGCATCAGATCAGAGCTCAAAAAAAAAATATCTACCAGACTTATTTTAAGAAGGGAACATGGAAATGTTTAACTCAAGTCACCAGAGGAATTGCCACACACAACAAAAGCAGTGAGTGCCTGAGGTATTTGCTTAAAGGTTTTGTAATCTCCTCTGTGCCTCTGCACATCCTCCTGCTCTCTTATCTACACTCTGCCACACAAATGAAAGGCTCCAAATACCACCTTAATGAAGATGCAGGTGAGGTGCCACAGGTTGAAACACATAGCAGAAGTGTTCTGAGGAGGGTGTGGGGTTTGGATAGCATTTAGGCACAAGTCATAGCTCAGAGTTCTACACCTGAAGGCAGCTGTACCTGTATGAGTAACATCCAGACTGCATGTGAATGATGTGTGCTGGATGTTCATCCTTGGCAGCATGAAGCTATTAAATGGCTCAGTTGAGGGACAGTGCTCCCTGTCAGCTGGTGGCAAATAGAGAAGTGATGTAAGTCTTGTGCAGGGGGTCATTTGCCTATCACTTCTTTAAAGTGGTGCAAATTTGCAGCCATCACCTTATCATAGAATCATAGAATGACAGGGTGGGAAGGGACCTCTAGAGCTCACCTAGTCCAACCCCCCTGCAGAAGCAGGTCCCACCTAGATCAGGTCACACAGGAACATATCCAAGGTAGGTCTTGAAGAGCTCCATGCAAGGAGCCTCCACAATCTTGTTTGACTGGAGTTAGGGCAGTGGAAAAACAATTGCTGAGCTCTTATCTCTCATTGATATGAATGCTTGTCTGTCTGTATTTGAATGGAGTTAGCAAATATCTCTGCCACTATTTGCTACCCTAAGTCATTGCTGACAGCACATTAATGTAGTGCAGGGGTTTGGGGAATCATTCCTGATACTATCACTGCTGTCAGAACCTCAAGTAAATGAGGTATGGAAGAGTGGTGAGCTCATAAAAAAACCAAGCAAAGCCCAGAGCTGTGATAATAGAAGTGAAGACCACGACAAGAGCCACTCTATGGCAACTGCCTATCAGCATTCCCTTGGAACTGCTGCCACTGTGCATGTGAAGTGTTTCATACAGTGCCATGCTAAGCTGGAGTGGACATTGGTGCTGTTTGCAACCTTCTCTATGAAAGATTTTACTACTCCTGCTCTTTAAAAGTAGTTTCGGTTGTTTTCTCAGGATTAAATCAGCAACAGGAAAGTGTGGATTCCCAGCTCCAAAATAGGCAGCTAATAAATGTCCAGTGTTGTGTTCAATCCACCAACTTGCAATTAAATGCATTTGGAAGTTTGTTTTACTTGATTTAATCTTCAGAATTTCACCTTTTGCAGGTAATAATTTGCAAAGCCCATTTCTGTTTAATGTACCTGTGTTGGTTTGGGTTGGCAGCCAGCAAACGTCCTCTTTAAACAGGATGGTTAACAACTGCTCCCTCACCAATGCCATTTGAAAGCAGTTTTCTGCTTTCCCTTTGCAATTGAAACACTCCAACAGGCCAAAAGCCACACAGAAACCAGGCAAAGATGGTAAATAAGTTTTGGCTGAGTGACATCAATTAAAGCCTGGCTGTGTTCCAGCTTAGAAAGAGAAATAAAAGCAAGCCATTACATTTGGAAGTAGCTGGTGTTTGCACACTGAGCATGGACAGGTTGGGACAACAGACTAACCTGTTGCCTCTGTTTGGACATGTGGTTGTGGAGAGTGAACACAAGAGTTTGCCAACCTGCCAGACCCCAGACACCAAAAATCATTCATAGGGCTGGCTGCTGTTTCTTGCAAGCCCTCCTGTATCTCATGTCTGAGTAGCTTTAGAACAACCATCTATGGCAGGTGCAGTTTTTCTTCCTGATACCCTCTTCCTTCATCCCTTCTCCTCAGTGTGCCCTTTTCAGGGGGTAAAATCCTGCAGTAAGAGGCACACCTTAGAGCAGGATGAAACTAGAAGGCACTCTCTGCATGGGAATGACTGCCAGCTCTCTATCATATGACTTGATGGGGCAGGCACATACCTGGGACAGATGAAACTCGAGAGGTCTGGTGTTTGTCTCATAGTATCACTTCTTTTCTGGCTGATTGGGATCTGGAAATATTCCAGCACATGGCCACAGGCTTATCTGATCAAAGACAACAGTGCATGGAGTGAATAAACAGCCTCACTGGGCCTGGCCTTTGTTCTTTCTCTTCTATGCTCAGTGCCTGTCCTTCTCCCAGGGCATGTGGAGGGTGGCAGGAGAAACGTGATCCACACTAAATGAGTCCCTGCTCACAAGAGGAGGGGAACTGCCAGGCACAGATCACCTCTTACAGCATTGTTCTTCAGATCTGAGAACTCTCCTTTTGGAAGTGACCCCTCCATGACCGCATCCCTGAAGCTCTGTTCATTTACACCCAGCCAAGGACTGAGAACAGCTGAAGTACACAGAGTAGTTTAGATCAGTAAAAACGAGGTGATTGGAATAAGTGGGAAGGCAGAACAGATACCCATCTCTAAGGAAACACTGTAGTTCAATCTGTTACCTCTCCCACTGCACTGACCTGTCGACAGCAATACTAAATGAGCTCTTTCAAGTGCCTGTTTAATGAAGACAACACAAGAAGTAATGACACGTGTTCAAGTGTTGCAGTACCCTGCAACCAAAGCACTCACAGGTGCCCCAGTGGGTTTTTATGGGGGTGGGTTTATCTGCTATCAGTATAGTTGCTCACATCAAAACAACCTGAAAAAGCAGATGCCCTGAGTGTAAACATTGTCCATAGTCTCTCTCAAGGTGTGATAGCTCTTTGCAAGCTCAGTTTCATGCAACTACAAAGACATGTATCTGGTCCAGAAGGTTGTCACCAAACTGGATGGGCACTTGCAGCAAACCACCTAATTTGTACTTCCCAAGTTTGGCCACCTGTAAGATGGGGAAATAGTCACCTTACTGTCAAAATGGTTTAAGACTTACTCATTAAAAGCATTGTATAAAAGGTAAGTGTTGCGAGATTGCTGAGGTTTGATTCTTATATATAAGAAGGAGGTGTAAGAGGGTCTTAACTGCGTTTGCATCTGCTCAGTAGCCCTTTGATCTTGAAAGGACAGTGTCAAAGAATATCTGGAGCTACTCACAGCCATGTCTGTTGCTTCAGAGATTGGCACAAAAGAAGATTAATAAAGCCACAGATAATTAATTAAAGGCTGCAGTTGGGGAGTGGGGAGAATTGTGGGTTGAGACCATCTCTGAGAAGACAGCCTTTCCAAAGGCTCAAGGGTTAACTGGAGGAACAGCACAAAGCCACTGTTGTTCTCCTGGGTTGAGAAGGAAGCAGTTAAGACAGGAAAGAAAAGGCAAATACCACTTGGAGATCCATTCATCACAGCAAGCACTTCCAAGGGGAAGCCAGCAGAAGACAGCATGCAGCTTAGCCAGTGGCTGCTCCTCCTCACTAGCCTCCCTTTCAGTGGCCTTAAGAGTAGGTTACAAGTAGGTTACTATAAGGTAAGGTATGGAGTAAACTTCTTGCTTGCCCCCTCCTCAGCTAATTCTGCACACATGCTTTCATTTCAGTGGGAAAGAACATGCCTGTTCACCATAGGTCAAGGTGTCTCTCACTCCCAGACAAAACACAACTGTGGGGTTTAATGCAGAGTACCTGCAATGCACTTAGTTTTGGGGGATGAGTGGTTTGGGCCATAGCTTCAGCTACCCTGCATTTGTTTGAAGTGGGAACACTCCTAACCACTCACTGTTCTGTTGCTGAGATCATGGGGACCAGGACAATTTCACAGAGGTCTTTAGTGGGCTTGATTTTTGATTGCTTTTATGTCTTTTGAAGACATCTCTCAGAGCCATCAGGAGAATACAGTATCTTCATGCTGGAGGTCAGAGCAGTCTAAAGGTGTTTTGGGGGAGTTCTTTGACAGGATCAAAGGCTTAAAAAGCAGAAGGCGGCTAGTGAAAATGAACAGCAAAGCCTGTGGACCTTTATTGAGGCAGTAGATTGGGCCAAAAGAACTCTCAGACTAGAGACAGAGGAGCTGCAGCTGCTGCAGAAGCCCAGGCTTTTTATAGCCTATGTCACACAAGGATGCTGATGGGGGTAAGACAATCCTGATGTGTTAGACATTCTGACACAGACACAATGGTCCCTGAACACGAGGGTTTTGCTTTACTCAAGCAGGAGGCAGCTTTACTCTGCTGTGCAAAGCGCAGCTTGGCTGGTGGATAGCCTTGTCCACACTAGGAGCTCTTTGTCAGTAACTGCATCAAGTTTCCTATGCCAGGAAAAAACCCCCCTCCTGCTGCAGAGGTAGCTCAGGTTGGACAGTTGTTTCTTTGTTCATGCTCTTGCCTCAAGCATAGAGGTAAGATGACTCAATAAAATGTTCCCTATGTACTCTATGTGTGTGGGAAGCAATTGGAGTCCATCATACTGGAGACACTAGGAGAGGTCATCCAGGTAAAATAGTTCTGCTTCCCCTTGCTTGTTTGCCAGAGGAAAAAAACTTGTGTGTCTTGCCAATTCTCTCCAAATTCCCTGGGAGGGAAAGGAGTTGAGCTGAAAGGGCTGATTGTGGCTCAGCCAGTGGGACAGAAGGCAGGGCAGGCAGGTGCAAGGCCATTCCTTCCATGGCAATGCAAGGCTGAAGGAGGGAGAGGATGGGCAGAGAGGAGATTCGAGTTCATGGAGCTCTAAGGCATGGATCCATTCTTTGTCATGCCCACACTTTGCCTTGCACAGCTCTGAAACAGCCTACCTAGAGCCTTGGAGGATGCTTCCTCCCCCTTAAAACCCATCTGTAAGAACTGAGCCACTCTTTGCTCTCTTGCACAGGAGGCAGATACCCAGTTGGATGCCAGCCAGCAGAGAATTGTGCTGGATACCACGTCCTCACATGCAGGTTTCCCTTATCCCTGGGCAAAACTGAGCCAGAACTCACGTAGCACCAGTATAAACAGTACAATAAACAACACCTTAGGAAAAGACAAGGAAAGAACTAAGAGCCCAGTGCTTAAGTCACAATGATCTGCATTGTCACCCACTCTGGATGGAGAACATCAAACAGCTTATAGGTGTGCACACAATTGCACAACACACGGTGCAGCCAAGGATGGGGTTGCATGTGGTGAATCTTCCCAAAAAAACATCACCTGGAGCACGTTGAGAAGTCATGAGAGCTCAGTGGTTCTTGAGAAACACATCAAAAGGTCCTGTAGCTTCAATGAGCAGCCTGCACTAGATTGCTGCTGTACACATGACACTGGTGCAGGAGAGTTTAGCAGAAGGCAGCTAAGGAAGAGGGACGTAGAAGGAAGATGAAGTAACCATTTCTTTTTGTGATTCATTTTGAAGAAAGGGGAAGAAAAGAAGGAAGCAACATGCTTGTAACACACCACATATGTCTACAGTCTTCTCCAAAATCGGGTGACAGAGGTGTAAAACGTTTGCAATGAGGGTTCATGAGTCAGAGGGCAGCGGGCGAGCTGGTTAGAACCACACCAGAAATAACTCAGCTGGTGCTTACCGAGTTAGTTTCAATCATGGTTTAGGTGAAAGGATTTTACTTCAGATCAAACCCTGGCAATAGAAATATGGCCAAGAGCTGCACAGAAACTGTGGAGCGGGTAACTGATAGCTAGAATCTCATCACATCCTTCAGCAGAAACCCAGAAAGTAAGAAGGACAAAATGTTTCCCAGAGCATCCAGTTCCTCAAAGAGCCTACAAGAAAGCTGGAGAGTGACTTTTTACCATGTAGTGATAGGGCAAGTGGTAACTGCTTTAGTCCGAAAGAGAAGAGACTCAGATGAGATTTTAGGAAGACCTCTTCCCTTTGAGGGTGCTGAGGCCCTGGCATGGGTTGCCCAAAGAAGCTGTGGCTGCTCCATCCCTGGAAGTGTTGAAGGGCAGGTTGGATGAGGCTTGGAGCAACCAGATATAGCAGCAGCTGCCCCTCTCTGTGGCAAGAGAGTTGGAAGGAGATGATCTTGAAGGTCCTTTCCAACCCAAACTCACCTATGACTCTGTGATTGAAGACTGGTACCGGAGGAAAAGAAGGATAATTCACTTTGGGAATGTGTGAGACAACAGAGGCAAGCACAAGAAAAAGCTTTCTGTAAAGAGCAGGTTTTAATGAGAAACTGTAGAGCTGATCCAAGGGCCTTGGAAGGCAATAGAAGGTCTTCTGTTGACTTCAATGGGTTTTGGATCAGCTCTGCAAATGGAGGGGAAGGGCCTGGGGCTGGCACAGAGAGGCAGGTTGTGGGGAGACTGGAATGCAGCTACCAATAGACAGAGGAAGCAAAGAGGAGAGTAGGGCTGAATGCAGGTGCAAAAGCCCTGTGGTTTTGTTCGTACATCAGAGAAAAACAGCCTACAGGTTGGCTTAGGTTGAAGCTTGAGGGAAAGAAGATGGAGGAAGGCAGAAGGCAGGCTGGTGTTTGAGCTGGACCAACAGACCCACAGTTGGTCTGGTACCACGTTCTTTCCCTGAACATGTGGACATTGTGCTAAGAGGAGCTGCTGAGCTGTTTGCTGAAGCTGAGGGATATTCAGGAGGGGGGATGCAGAAAGGAACAAGCAGAATAACAAAACTACCTCTCTCAACTGCTTACCTTGGTCTGTAGTAACTATATGGATGTCCTTAATTGTGGCTGGACATGAACCTATTGAACTGCAGAGGAAACAGATACCTGCATTGTTTATACACTCCTGGAAACCCCTGTTAGGTGCATTAGTGTCTTTGCAAATCTGGTTCAAAACACACTTTAGGACAAGGCAGAAGCAGGGAAGTGATCGGGACCCTGATTTTTCCAGAGCTCAGTGTAGTGCCTCAGCATACAACTATCAGTTTACTTTCAATACTGAGTTTAATCTCACACAAGCAGGATTTGTGCAGACCCTCAGTGTAGGGGAGAATTTCACCCTTTTCCGCATCCTTCAGACAACATTCGAGTTAAAAATACCAATATCCAAGCTGCAAAGTGTCGAAACAAACTTGTCATCAAATTTTCCCCCAACACAAATATGAAAAGTGCTCATTTAGACATTGCACAACTGTCCATGGGTTCCAAAAAGTCAGAGGCAGCTTTCCTGTCAGCTGAGACCTCACAGATACCTCTTTGACCACCTCCGGGGGAAGAAGCTCCACTCAGACTCTGACAGAATCACTGAGGCGAGGGCAGTCACATCAAATGCTTCCCAATTCACAAGAGGAAATTGCATCCAACTCTCTTTCAAGTCCACCCAAGACCTTCACCACATCACATTCCCTTCTTAATGCCAGTTCTCTGTTGGTCTGCTGTGTCTGTTCATGGAGTAACTCTCCTTTATACACTCTTTGAAAGCACAGCTTATTAAGAACGTTGGCTGAGGAGATGGCTGGGGTCAGTGAATCGCTTGCAAGTGCGTCACACAGAGACAACGAGCTGAGATAAATGCTTGGGTAGCAGCTGCTCTTTTCTTAAAACCAGTTGTCTTTGTTCTTTCTGTAAGGTAAAGATGCAGTCCAAGAATGCTCTAGTCATAATACTAAGTTATCTACCTCTCAGACTAAGCTTTACTTTTACACAACTAAAAAGACATGGACATAGAGTTCAACTACATGATTCTCTGATGCCCAGACCTGGAGATTTAGCAAAATCTAAGAGGAAAGTTTGACTTTACTATTTCAGAGTTCAATATTCCAACAAAATCAGAGTTTTCCAACACATACCTGCGACACAAATAGTTATCAAACACATTGATATTAGAAGTGAACCTCAGTTATGGCAGAAAAAATGCGCCTGTAAATTTGGCTACATTTATTTATTATCCATTTAGAGAGATTTCTTTATTATAAATGAAAGTAATAAAGGAATATCTATAACTGTGTAAAGCTTACTGCTAATATACATTAACATTCCCATACAGTGGTACATAGCATGATCCATTCTAGTTCTATGTACTCTGCAATATCTACACTGACAGACGACCAGTTGAACTCCTGTAAAGCAACTCTGTATTGATAGCTGCTGGCCCAAAGAAGCACAGAGGATTAGTTAATCACAGTACAGAGTTTTAAGGACTAGTTGACAGATACCACCTTGACTGCTCATTTGTCTGCATCCCCTTTTATTTGGATACCATCACATGAACCTCGAGCAAACATTACTAATACAGATGGAAAGGGCAGAAAAGGACTTACTCAGTGTTTATACCATCAATATGATTCACAGGTAAATTTAGGGGCACTCTAAGCCCTTCCCTTCCATACAGATTCAATGGGAATCAGCAAGAACTGAAACACATCTTTAACACCAGCCCTGTGTACCTGTTTTACCTTAAACCTCTTGCAAACTCCCATTCCTCGCCTCACCAGAGCTTTCCAGTGTTTCTATCGCAGCTTTTTACCTCCCAGACTATAAAAAAAAGACAAATTAGGATCACTCCAATTTCCCTCCTTCTTGAACCTGTCTTTTTATTTTCCCTGATGAAGAGTTTTAGGGAACTTCTTTGCCAGCAGTAATCGATCTATCACAGCCCGTGTGACACCAACCCAGCAGCAGGAACTTCCGCTTGCTGTAACGCTCCGTGGCTTGAAAGTTGTGCAACACCTTTAGTAAACACTTCCTCATATAGGAACAAGAATTAAAGCTCCACAACTCGCTCCCCTCTCATTCACTGCACAAGAGAAGGTTGCTCACAGCCAGACACAGACAGGGAACCCAAGTTTCCCAGACCACGGAGACAACCCCAGCAAGACAAACGCAACCCAGATGACTCCCAGGCTTCTTGTTTCTGTTGCTTTGCTACATTTGCTCCAACAAGGTACTGTGCTTCTCTTTTCAGTCTTTTATCAGTGGTTGCTAGGGCTAACATTGGACAGGTTTGATGAATATTTGATTACTAAACATGTAGATTAAAGTGGATTAAAGCCACTGGCATAAAAACTCAAGTTAGGGGTATTTGCTTTTTTTTTATCCTCCTTCTTCTGTTCAAAATGATTATCTAAAATTGTCTGGTTAGATTATTCTTCATGTACATGAAAGCTGGCCAAAAGACTCAGGACCAGTTAAAAAAAGGCTTCCCCTTTGAGTGGACAACTCACCCACTTGGGACACCTTATTAAACTGACAACGTTGTGGCCTTAATGACAAAGACCCTTATTGTAATCCAATTATAGACATTACCTGAATTAAAGCAGCACCCTTATTAGCTGTGTGATAGTTCAGGTTATGAGCGCTCACATGACCTAGCAGACCAGACTTTTTTTTCCACATGCATTGTTTCTTTCATGTCAAGAGGGAACAGATTTTTTTGTTTCAGAGCTTGGCAGGCACAAGTATGCACAGGATTTATAGACATAATTAGACCTCTAATTTGTATTCAGACAGGTATCTTTATGATTTCATTAGTGGCACAGTATAGCTGAAAACGTGTCCAGTGCTGATGCTGAAGGTGTTACCCATTTTGGGTCTTGAGAAGAGCAAATATCTGCTGTCAGTAAAATCCTTGCTACTGATTTTTCTTCCTGGTTTAAGCTCTTGGAAAACTACAGAGTTATTTGTTCCTTATTAGCACTTTCTCTAGCTGTTGTATGAAGCCCAAGGAATTTCTTTCCTCCTTAAAGCTACTGACTCAGGACCATGCCTGAAGCCAGACAGAGACAATGGACTGAGTTGATTAAAAACCCTACCTCTAAGAAACGATTTGTTCCAGGACAAAACTACCCTATTTCCCTCGAAATGCTCTTTGTATCAAACTGCAGAAAATAAAAAGGACAACTTTCCTTCTGAGCCTCCATTCCAATCAAGCCTGAACTTGAAACATTTGGCTCAGTTGGCCTTGTAAAGAGTTTCAAATAGGGAGTGGATAGATAAAACTGCAGTACAGAACCCTGTGAGAAGCCTGAAATATCACTGGGATCATTACATAAGAATGTCCTTTAAGATCAAGTGTGCAAAGCAAAACATTCCTAAAAGTAACATAATTAGCTGCCTAAAAGGCAATATAAACCATCACTGTAAATTAGAGGAACAAATAGCATGTGCATGGATAGATCAGCTGATAAATGATGAGTTCTTAGGGCTTCCCACCCTGATACCATCCCTACCTTTCTCTACAGCACTCAGTAGGGTCAAGATACAACAAAGTTCATTCTGCAATTACTTTTTGAAAGGGTTGACTCCAATAAACCATTTATGAAGAATTAATCTGTTTATATTACTGGATCAATTGGCATGAGGATGTGCTCTGTGGTTTCAGATACAGAAAACTACAGTAATTGGATGTCCTAGTCCTTTAAAACATGGCCTTGAGGGAGACAATTACAGTGAGAGCTGCACTCTCCCTTTGTTGTTTGCGGTTTGGGTTTTTTTGTTGTGTTTGTTATGGTGTTTTTTTCCAAGCACAGGCTCTTGTCCTTAGTGCTGAGCCCCCAAGAATTTGCCCATTCAAGTGAAATGACCTTTTGTAGGAGATGAAAGACTTTAGGAGGCATATAAAACCTGCTGTTGCCTTGTTGGGAACTAACATATCCCTTGCAGGACCCTGTTTTCCCAAGTGCTGTACCGCTAGCTGCTATTATTAACTTCAAATGATGCAGCTTGTGCTGACCACCCCTGCAAGTCATGCCATGGATTAGCTTTTGTCAAGATTCACTCAGGCTCTGAAGCAGAAAACAAAAAGAAACCCTTTCCATCAGCACTGTGTTTCCCAAACAAGTCCTTTATAGCCACTGCAGACACACAACACACAAGAAAGATGGGTGAAAAAGATTATGTGAGTTAAGGAATCATCTGGATTCCTTCCCACTTCCTATTTTCCTACTTTACTGCCTATTTCATTGTCCAAATGCCTTTTCAAGCCCTTCTGCTGTCACGAGTCCTTAACCACCCTCAATCTGGCTCAATAGGTGAGAGTATATCTGTTAAAGTACCGTCACAAGTATTTCTGTGAGAAGATCAGCTGAAAAACCTTTCTAAAGGAGAAATCAAGGCTTGAGACAGACCTATGGTGAGCTGCATGAGTTTATTTCTTACCTAGAGACAGGCTTAACTTGTACATCATCATGTGATAAAGTTTGGGGAATCACTCAATTCACAGAAACAAATGAATTCAGGTCATGTGCAAAATGCAAAGGCAAAGGCTACATCTTGCAGGGCTAGTCTGGCATGTTGGTACTTGAAATAGCTGATGGGTGCTGGGGAAATAAATCCAAAGAAAGTTGCATCAAAGGGTTTGACACTGGAAATAGCCAGGTATGTCTAGTAATCTGAGATCCCAGACTGTAACAAACCTCACGTCAGGTCACATCATGAGGGTTGAAGCGCTTAGCAGACTCAATGACCTCACGCCAGTGGCAGAAAATACATGAGAAATGAGTGGTGCAATATGTGAATGACTACACAACCCAAAAGAATCAGCCTTGACAGATATGAAATATGGTGTTTAATAAGTTAATACTGTGTTTTCATCAATATTCATCTGTTTATCCCTAGAGAGCTCGAGCAAGAAATTACCTGGAGTGGAGCAATATGAAACAGTTTACCCACGAAAGTTGCACACGGTACATAAAAGAGATGCAGAAAGAAACAAAGAGGTATTAAAAGAGATAATACATTTTCTTCTGAAAGATGAGGGAGGTTTTGTGGGAGTTAGAGTAGCTTTAGTTTGCAAAGCTAAGAGAATTTGCAGCCAGACACCTGATCTTGCAAAATGAAATCAAAGAGACAGCCAGGAAGATTGATGCCATGCCTGGTAAATATGGGCTGTGAGGGGTGCTCACACCCAGTGAAGTGTCTGTTAACTCATCAGTGGGTCTTCTGTACTTGTTTCTCAGCTGAGATAAAGGTTTTGATACCCCTCAGGTTTAAGTAACTTATCCACGTTTCAATTAGAAGCAAATGAAATGAAATACTTTAACCAAGCTCTTCCATAGTTCAAGAGAGTTATGGGAAGGTTTGAATTTCAGCATCTGCTTCAGCATCTTCCTGAACGTGCAGGGTAACGTGCTCAGGATTGTAAAAATACATTGGCAAAGCTGAGTTTGTTCCTCTAATTAAAAAAGTACGAAACAGAGAGACCTCCTGCTTCTTCTGTAACTGCCAGAACGCTTGTTTCTGGTGAGAAGAGGAGGAAAAGAATGCAGCTGGCAACTCAAGGCAGCTCATGGTGAGGGCAGGAATTGTAACAGTCCGTATTCTAACACTTCTCTCTGTTTACAGACAAAATATGATGACACAATGGAGTATGGAATCCAAGCCGATGGAGAGGAAGTTATACTGCACCTAGAAAAAAATAAGTAGGTTCAGTTCCATTTTCCCTGGATCTTTATTCCTCACTGTCTGTGGCTCAGTAAGGCACTCAGGATATTAAGAAACAGAACTTAGGCTCATGGAGGACAGAGGTATTTTGGTAAATGCAAGCTTTCAATTCTGAGAAGAGGCGAGAGAGGAAGGTGGAGCAGAGCAGAGGGCTCCATTATAGAAAAAAGCATATAAAAACCCCCCAAAACCATACAGATCAACACAAAATAAAGCACAGTTGTGATTTGCTGCTTGCTGGCTCTACCATAAAGCCTAACATGAAACCAAACAAGGCTGCTTTAATAGGTGTTTTTCTAATGGCTGTGTAAATACAATCGTACTGTAATCAGCTCATCAATTAACTATTGGCCTCTGTTTTAATCTAATCTTAATATTTGGAGAAGGGGGGAGGGAAAAATGATATTGTGCCAAATCCCACTCTTTCAAAACAAGTGGCATTGTAGCAGTTTGGGGTAGTTGCCCAAACAGAAGTGAGTGTAGACTTGTTTTGTTGTTGGTTTTAGTAAGATTACAGCCCTGGCTTAAAGTTAAACATCTGCTTAGTGCTCCGCTGCATAGGAGCCTGAGTGTGCAGAGCCTTAAAGGATCTTGCCTTCCATAGCAAGCCACAAATATGGGCTCTAATAAGACACCCAAAGGCACCTTTTGCCAGCAGTGGCAGAAGCACAGGAATTTATTCCACAGTCATCATTTCCTCCTCTGAAGGTTCAGACACACGTATGTAACAACTAAAGAAGAGCTTTATTTAAGATAGAAAAGGCAAATCAAGTTCAGCTGGAATGAATGCAAAGGTGAGAGCTCACGCTAGCAAAGTTATCCAAAAGCTGTGAGCGAAAGAGCTGGACAAACACATGTCAGAGAACGCGAGTGTGTGCACATGTGGATGTCCATGTGTGCACAGGCACATGGGAAAGACAATGAGGCAGCTTTTCCATGGACCTTGACCTTTGCTGTGTGGAATCAGTGGGAGTGAACTGGGGAGAGAACAGAATGGCACCATTTCATAAGCCCTGTGGAAATGTCTGCACGAACTGGAGGCCAAATAAGATCAAGACCGCACATGCAACGATACATTTACTTGCAGATCTATGAGGAGATTAGTTTATACCAATGAAATGAGGAGGCTTTAATTGCTTTCTTATTTTAGAAGTGTTCCTTTGTTTGACTAAAGATTAGAAACAGGCAGAATTCCCCACCCAGCAGCTTTCCTTCCCTATTTTTTTCGATACTAATAATACCCTGAGTAATCATTGGAATTCCCTACATACTTTCTGGGTTCTGTAATTGCCTCATGTCTAGATGGCTGTGATTTATTTTGAGTAATAATTGCATTTTGACTCTTTGCAGGCATCTCTTAGCTAGAGATTATACTGAAACAGTTTATTCGGATGATGGTCGACAAATAACAACGAGTCCTCAGATCAAGGTAATCAAAACAAGGGTTGCTTCCCAGTCTCAAGGAGGTCTGTGTGGGATTCATGGCTCTATGAAATCATAGCATATATCAGATAAAAAAAAGATACTTTAAGCCAAGGCTCTAAGCACTGTAATTTCCAGTGGCTCTGAAAGGATAGGGAAGATTCATAGAACGGTGGGGGTT